>NC_069446.1:39197821-39230276 GCF_026875155.1 Cherax quadricarinatus | reverse complement strand
CCCGAACCAGATCCTGCGGAGAAAGCACGGCTCAGAGGCAAGCAGGAGCCCCGGAGTGTGTCCCTCGCCCGAACAGAACACGGGGAAAAAGGGAAGACAATGAAAGAAGAGTTCAAAACGAAAGGAGAAAGGGGGGAAAATGAAAAAGGAGAGCAAAATGACCCAGGATCAAATGGAAGGACAAGCGCCCCCCCCAGAAACACCTGCAAAAGGACCCCCAGCCACGACACCCCCAAGGCAACTGAACAATAAAAAACCAACCATCACCACCGATCCTCTTTTCCCCCCCCCGCACCACATTTACAGTTTAGAACGGGTTTTGGTACAAAAATGAGATGGATTAACAAATAAACATGAGGAATGGCAAGAAAGAATAAAATGAGAAGCCCAGACATCATAGCATTCAGAAAAAAAAACTCGGGAGAAATAACAGATCAATTTCCCACCGGGATACCAGATCATGAGGAAAGATAGAAGGGGCGGGGGGGGAGGTGGGGTTGCCGCTCTAAAAAACAGAGGAAATTCAGAAAAGGAAGGAAATAGATGAGAGGAGAAGAGATACATACGGGTCCCTTTAGCTGGGGAACACAAAGTGGTCATTGCAGTGATGTAAATCCACCACAGAAACTGCAGGAGGCAAGAGGGAAATGAAGAGAGCAAAAAGCAAGGGTGGACAACTTGCTGAGGGGGCAGAAGAGCCACTCACAGATCAAATTTGTGGTTATGGGGGTTTCAACCACGGGAGATTGACTAAAAAAACCTGGAGCCAAGGGGGGCCCGAAACATGGAGACCAGGATTTGGAGGGTGCTGGACAACCTCATCACCAACATTTAAGGACACTACCAGAGTGAGAGGGGAGGATGAACCGCAAGATTGGGCCTTTTTGGGTTTACCCTGGTCGCTCAACATTGAGGACACAAGTATGAGAGTCCCCCTAGGAGCTAGCGACACGTGGTTTGTGCTTTATAATAGTAGGCTGCAAGTGGGAAATAACGGGGGTAGAATGGGAAAAACCCGACTATAAAGAGAGGGCTACATAGGGTTGAAGAACTTCCTGCGGGAGGTCCAGTGAGACAGAGAACTGGCAGGAAAGCCAGTAAATGAAATGTGGAATAGTAGCAACAAAAAAAAGGGAAGGAGGTGGGGAAAGGTTATTCCCAAAGGGAAACAGAAAACGGGAAGACAGAAAAGCCCGGGTTACCCGAGGGTGTAAGAGGGAAAAAAAAAAGTGAAATAGAGAATGGAAAAAGTACAGAAGGCAGAGAACAACGAAAATAGGGAATCATCGCAGACCCAGGAATGAGAGCACGGGTAAGGGGGACCCCAGCGACAGATGAAAATGACATGCTCGAGAATCAAACAGACCCAAAACTGTTGTATAGCCACACAGGGGGAAAGAAAACAGTAAAAGACCGGGTGATAATTAAGGCAAAAGGGGAGAACTCACAAGAAATGATCAGGAGGTATGTGAGGAGTAAAAGGGAATTTAAGGAAGTTTTTACAGTAAAACGGGAAGGGCTGTGGGAAACAGAACAAAAGGGGAAACATAAAGAGGGAATATACCAAAAAGGGTTTTGGATGACAACGAACAACGAGGAGGAGTGAAGAAGCTCTTAAGTGCCCTTGACACCAAAAGGCAGGGGCCGGACAACATCCCCCCCATGGGTCCTTAGGAAGGGGCAGAGTGCTTGTGTGCCCAAACCCACAATCTTCAACACATCCCTTAAAAACGGGGGCAACTACCTGAAAAATGGAAGACAGCTAATGGCCCCAATTTTAAAAAGGGAAACAGAAACGAGCAAATAAATACAGACCTTTTGTCTCTGACATGTTTTGTGTGCAAAGTCAGGGAAGTTATCAGGAGGAAGGGTCGAACACCTGGAAAGGAAAAAGATTATAAATGAAAACCGCGGGGGTTTCAGGGAAGGCAAATCTTGTATCACAAAACCTCCGGGGTTTTTATGACAAGGTAACAGAAAAGACTGAGAGAGGGGGGTAGATTGCGTTTTCCTAGATGCAGGAAGGCCCTTTGACACAGTTCCCCACAAGATTGTGCAGAAGGGGGAGGATCAGGCACACGAAAAGGGAAAGGGGGCACTGCAATGATAAGGGAATACCTGCCGGGAGGCAGCAACGATCATGGTACGTAAAGAGGTATCACATGGGCGCCTGTTACGGGGCGGGTCCCACAGGGGTCAGTTCTAGGACCAGTGCTATTTTTGATATATTTGAAGACATATGGAAGGAATAGACTCTAAGTGCCCCTTTTCGAGATGACGTAAGTTGATGGAAGAATTAAATCGGACGAGGATGGGCAGGACTCCCAAGAGACTGGAGAGGCTGGAATGTGGCCCCTTTAATGGTTCTCGAATTCATCCACCCAAATGCAAAGTCTAAGTTTTGGGGGGGGGCAAAAAAAACCGCAGACAGATATAGGCTAGGGGGGACAAAGACTACAGACCTCACTCAGGGAGAAAGACCTTGGGGTGACCATAACACCGACCATCACCCGGAGGGCACACATCAACCAAATAACCCCTGCGATACGGGCGCTGGCAACCTGAGAAAAGCGTTCCGATACCTTAATAAGGAAACGTTTTAAGAAATGACCGTGTATGTTAGGCCCATATGGAGTATGCCACCCGTCTGGAAACCCCCACCCGGGCAAGCACCAGAAGTTAGGAAAATCAAAGGTTTGCAAAAAAGGTTCCCAAACCAAGGGGGTGTCGTACGAGGGAAAGTTAAGGGAAATCGGCTGCGACACTGGGGGACAGAAGGGTCAGGGGAGACGTAACGACAACAAGATACTGCGGGGGGAAAAGACAAGGGGGACAGAGATAGGTGTTCCGAGAGGGACACAGGGGAAAAGGGGTCACAAGGAAGTGAAGTCAGACGATACAGGGACGTTAGGAAATATTTTTTCAGTCAAAGTTGTCACAAGTGGAATAGCCTAGCAAGTAATAGTGGAGGCAGGAACCATACATAGTTTTAAGAAGAGGATGACAAAGTCAGGAAGCAGAGAGAAGAGGATCCAGTACGATCGTGAAGAGGCGGGGCCAGGAGCTGAGTCTGACCCCCGCAACCACAATTAGGTAGTACAATTAGTGAGTACACACCACAACACAACACAAACACACCACACCAAAACCACACACCCACAAGTGGAATGCTTTATTTCAGAGTGGGTATGGGATTTTTCCCGAATGGTCTGAATATACCTGTGGGTAAAATATTTTGACATATCTTGAACATTTTTGAGTAAGTTGTCTTGAATTCATTAATTTTATCACACTCCAAATTTCAAAGGGGAAAAGGGTGGGTTTTTTCGTTTGGCTACACTGGTGGTGAGTTTAACCGCCAAATAACAAAAAAGGCACAATACTGTACAAAAATGTGACTTTTCAATGGTCCAAGTCGGACCGAAACGTGTGTAAGCTTCTCTCTTTTATGTCCCGGGTTTTTTGTGTATGCCGAAGATACTTTTAACCCAGCCGGGAACCCGGGCGGTAGTGACATCCAAGAGTCTGCTTTTTGTTGATGCACTAGACTGGGCTCCCTTTGCATGGTGAATGATGATAGTGGATGATTGTGAATCTCCCAATTTTAAAGTCAATAAAATTCAGTTGAAGTTCTTTTCGTATTTATTGTACTCAGCACTGCTAACTGACAAGCCCAAGATTGAAATCTACCCACTCTCTGAAAGCATAAGCTTAGCCCGTTTATCAGTTCTGTCAATACATCTGAATACCAATGTGAGATGGAAATCCACAGCATGTGCTCTCTCTGACTTTTCACTGTCCACATTCCTAACCATGCCATGTGTTCTGGCTTCTGACACAAGCATACCTACAATTTAAACTTTAATGAGTTGAGAGCATTTATTGATGACAGAGAATCAGTTACAATTAAAGTGTCAAAGCTTAGATACATGGACGCATTTCAGTGGCAAGGAGTATGGCAAACAGTTCTGTTTGAAAGGTAGAGGCCCAGTTATTATGCGTGCTCCAATCTTCTTTATGAGAGCCATCAATCTGTTTGACAACAGCAGCACACCAGCTGCACCAGTGGATTGGTGATCAGAACCGATCAACGAATAAATTTTGTGTAAGAGTGTGCTGTATGACTAAATAATCAATTACAGCTTAAGGCATCCATGTTTGGCTTCAGGCGAAGCTTGGTGTGACTGAAAAGTATTTTGGGGGAAATGGAGGAATGGTAGTTGGAATGGGGTATAATGCCCATGGTGCGGAGAGGTGCCGCTGTTGCCTTACTTAACACGATCATGTATCTGGTTCAATGTGGATGTCGTTCCATTTGTTTCGATTCAATCGGAGGTTGTTCACGAGTGCTGAGGAAAGTTTGAGGGCCTTCGTTCCATGATCTGAATGGGCCTCCCTGAACATATTAGCACCAATTAGGTATTCTTTCAGTAACACGATTTCTGATGCTTGGGAATATCCAGCTCTTACCGCATATTTAAAATTTTTGCATTACGAGAGCGTCCCTAGAATGATCCTCATTGCTTCGTCCAGCATTTTTTCCAGCCCTCCGTCAAGCTTTCCATCAGACACAAAAGCAAGAGTGGCGCAGGCTTAATCAAACCAATCACTAATATAAGCAAGATAAAGCTATTTTCATCACTTGTCCAGTTCTTTATAATTTTCCTCCTCTCTCTCATCCCTGTCTTCTTCTTTTCTTACTCTCGTGGCATATAATAGTTCAGTAATACCGCGAAATTTCATAAGAGTTCTCACCTCAATTAAATACAAATAGGAACTGAATGTCACAACGAAAGAGGCTGAATAGACAGTGAACTGTACTTCACACCGTGTGGAGCCTGCATAGCTCTCCCATGGGTTTAGCGCTTCACGTTCAAAATTTTTTTTTTTTTTTTTTTTTTTTTTTATATTAATCTGATGTTTTGACTACTTACGTGAATGTTGTCAGTTTATTTGTCAGAACAACTGATTTAATATTACATCTTTTATGTATGTTAATTAATTGCAAAGTTATATATTAACTTGATGTAGTAGGATATATAATGTAGTTTAAATATAGTGAAGGAAACTTTCATGATATATATTAAGTTAATATATAACTTGGTGTAGTAGGATATATAATGTAGTTTAAATATAGTGAAGGAAACTTTCATGATATATATTAAGTTAATATATAACTTGGTGTAGTAGGATATATAATGTAGTTTAAATGTAGTGAAGGAGAGTTTCATGGTATATATTAAGTTAATATATAACTTGGTGTAGTAGGATATATAATGTAGTTTAAATGTAGTGAAGGAGAGTTTCATGGTATATATTAAGTTAGCTACATAACTCAACTAACTGACAATATTTTAGTCGCGACTGTAAAATTTTAGAGAGGCTAATTCTTGTTTTTATTTATTTTTTGCTAAAGTTGTTTTCTAAAAACATTAACATTCATCTTGGGTATGATGACACAACATTCAGAACAAGTGTTTAGTGGCGCTACGTTTAGTGGCGCTACGTTTAGTGGCGCTACGTTTAGTGGCGCTACGTTTAGTGGCGCTACGTTTAGTGGGGCTACGTTATGGCGCTACGTTTAGTGGCGCTACGTTTAGTGGCGCTACGTTTTAGTGGCGCTACGTTTAGTGGGGCTACTTTTAGTGGCGCACGTTATAGTGGCGCTACGTTTAGTGGCGCTACGTTTAGTGGCGCTACGTTTAGTGGGGCTACGTTTAGTGGCGCTACGTTTAGTGGCGCTACGTTTAGTGGCGCTACGTTTAAGTGGCGCTACGAGTTTATTGGCGCTACGATAGTGGCGCTACGTTTTTAGTGCGCTACGTTAGTGGCGCTACGTTTTAGTGGCGCTACGTTATGTGGCGCTACGTTTATGGCGCTAAACTTTAGTGGGGCTACGTTTAGTGGGGCTACGTTTAGTGGCGCTACGATTATGTGCGCTACGTTTATTGGCGCTACGTTTAGTGACTACGTTTATGGCGCTACGTTTAGTGGCGCTACGTTTAGTGGCGCTACGTTTAGTGGCGCTACCCGTTTTAGGTGGTGGGCACGTTTTGTTAAGGAATTAAGTTCATTAGACTCAATAATGACTGGTGATAAATTATTTTTGAAAGCTTACTTTCTGCTAGACCCCTACTGAAAATTTTCGTCCTTTTTATTAATGCATGATTTTCACGTTTTTTAAAAAACTTAAAACAAAAAGGGATCAATCGGGTCAGTACTTTAACACCTCACCGGGCAAAACTACACTCACCAGGTCCACACTACCTCTCAACGGGTCCACACTACCCCTTCTCCCGGGTCCACACTACACCTAAACCAGGTCCACAAAAAACTTTTCCCCAGTCCACACTGACTCTCACCAGCCCCCACACAACCTCACCGGGCCACCCTGCACTCCCACCGGGCCCACACTACACTCTCACCATGTCCAGATTACATTCTCACCAGGCCCAACACACTCTAAACCAGTCCAGACTACAATCTCACCCGGTCCAAACACACTCTCACCAGGTCCAGACTACACCTCACCAGGTCCAGACTACACTCTCACCAATCCCACTACATTTTCCCCACCAGGTCCCACACAATCTCACCAGGCCACACTAAACACCACAGTCCAACTACACTCCACCAGGCCCAAACTACCTCTCACCATCCAGACTACACCTCACCGGGTCCCACACTACACTCCCACCGGGTGCAGACTACACTCCCCGGGTGCAACTACACTCTCACCAGTACAGACTACACTCTCACCGGGGTGCAGACTAACTCTCCCCGGGTCCACTTTACACTCTCACCAGCCCACATAAACTCTCACCGGGTCCCACTGCACTCCCCCCAGTCCACTTACACTCTCACCATTCCCAATTACTTTCTCCCAGTCCAGACTACCTCTCACCGGGGCCAGACTACAATCTCCCCGGGGTCCAAAAACTACACCCTCACCGGTCCAACTACCTCTCCCAGGTCCAAAACTACCTCTCACCAGACCCAAACACACCCCACCGGGTCCACCCCCTTTCCACCGGGGTCCAACACACACTCACTATCAAGACTACCCTCACCAGTCCGATACACTCTCACCAGTCCAGACTACACCTCACCAGGTCCAGACTAGACTCTCACCAGGTCCACACTACACTCCACCAGTGCAACTACACTCTCACCGGGCAGACTACACTCTCACCAGGTGCGACTACACTCTCCCCGGGTCCACTTAACTCCACCGGGGTTCAACACACTCTCACCAGGTCCACCTACACTACACAAGGTCCACACTACACATTACCAGGTCCACACTACACTATCACGATTTTCACACTAAAACCCTCACCGGGTCCACAATAAACTATCACCAGGTTCCACTACACTTTCGCCAGGTCCACACAACACTATCACCGGGTCACACTACACTATCGCCGGGTCCCACTACACTATCACCAACCACACTACACTACCCCAGTCACCCCTTTATTCTCACCGGGTCCACACTAAAACGCCCCCCCAGGTCCACCTACACATCCCCAGGTGCACTTTTTAAACTCACCAGTCCACACTACACGTCACCAGGTCCCACACTACCTACCCCCCGGGGTGCACATTTTATTCTCACCGGTCCACACTACACGCACCAGCCACACAAACACTATCACCGGGTCCAACACTCTCTCAACAGTCCAAACAAAACCTCACTAGGTCGAGACAACACTCCATCGGGTCCACACTACACTCCATCAGGTCCAACTACACTCTCACCGGGGGCCAGTTTACCTCTCACCATCCACACTACACTATCACCAATCCACACTACACCACAGGTCCGAGACTACACTCCACCGGGGTCCACACTGCACTCTCACCAGAACGACTACACCTCACCAGGCCCACACACATTTTCAACAGGTCCACACTACACTCTCCCAAGTCCACACTACACTACGAGGCCCATCACACTCTCACCATGCCAAAACTACACTCTCACCGGGTCCACACTACACTCTCACGAGATCCCATTTCACAATCACGAGGTTCACACTAACCCCACCGGGTCCAGACACATTTTCACTAGGTCCAACTCACTCTCACCAGGTCCACACTACCTATCCCCGGGTTCACACAACTCTCACCGGGTCCAACTACACTTTCACAAGTCCAGAAAAACACTCTCACCAGCCACACTACACTCTCCCCGGGCCCCACACTACCCCACACGGGGTTCACATTCCCCCTTTTCCCCCGGGTTCAGACTACACCTCACCGGGGCCAAACTAACTCACCAGGTCCAACACCCCAGGGGCCATACTACACTCTCCCCAACCCACACTACATCCCCCAGGTCCGACTCATTTTACCAGGTCCCACTACACCCCCCTCCGGCCACACTTCACTCTCCCCGGGGTTCCAGCACACTCCCCCGGGTTCAATCTCCACAAACCAGGCCCCAATTACACCTCCCCCCAGGTCCACACTACGCTCTCACCAGGTCCACTACCTCTCACCAGGTCCTCACAACTTCTCACCAGGTTTCCAAACTACACTCTTACCAAATCACCTACATTCTCAACAGATCTACCTACACCTTCACCAGGTCCAACTTTACTCCACAGCCCCCACACACACTCTCAACCAGGCCACACTACACCCACCAGGAAAAACACAACCTCCCCAGTTCACACACACTCTCACCAGTCCACACACACCTCAAAAGGTCAATCTACATCTCACCGGGCCCACACAACCTCACCGGGTCCCTTACATCCAGGTCCCACTACACTCCCCCAAACCAGGCCCAGTAACACTCTCACCAATTTCCACACAACACTCCCGGGTCCACCTACACTCACCAGGTCCACACTACACCCACCAAGGTCCACACTACACTCCACCGGGTCCACACTAACTCACCCAGGTCCACACTACACCCCCCACCAGGTCCAGACCACCTCCCCGGGGCCACACTACACCCCCAAAGGTCCCCACTACACCACCAGGTCCACACTACACTCTCACCAGTCCACACAACTCTCACCAGGTCCACCCCCCACTGGGCCAACTAACACCACCGGTCCACACTACCTCCCCCAGGCCCCACACTACACCACCAGGCCCCACACACACTCCACCAGGCCACACTACCTCTCCCAGGTCCACAGTACACTCTCACCAGGTCCACCCCTACACTCTCACCGGGTCCACACTACACCCACGAGGCCACACTACCCCTCACCGGGTCCACACAAACACTCTCACGGGTCCACAGTACACTCTCACCGGCCACATAACTCTCACCAGGTCCACACTACACTCCACCGGGGTCCACACTACCTCTCACCAGGCCACACTACACTCCACCGGGTCCACATTACACCCCAAAACCTCCCACTACACTCTCCCAGGTCCACACACACTCCACCGGGTCCACACACACTCCACGAGGTCCACACTACCCTCTACCAGGTCCACACAAACCCCCTTCACCGGGCCACACTCCCCTCTCACCAGGTCCACACTACCCTCTTTCACCAAAGCCCACTCCACTCTCACCAGTCCACACTCCCTCTCACCATCCACACTACACTCCCACCAGGTCCACACACACCTCCCCGGGCCCACATACACTCTCACGAGTCCACACAAACCCTCTACCGGGTCCACACTACACCCCTTCACCAGGTCCACACTTTTTAACTCTCACCGGGCCACACTACATTTTCCCACCAGGTCCACCACATCTCCCCAGGTCCACACTACACTCCACCAGGTCCAACACTACACCTCACCAGGCCCCACACTACACTCTTTTTATTCTTTCGCTCTTTTAACTAGCTATCCCTTTTTTGCTCTGAATAAAATAACAAAAAAAAAAAAAGGGGTTTTTTTATAAAAAAATTTCCCGGGGTAAGTTTTGATGGCTCGACTTTTTACAATTGTGATCCCCTCTATTCCTTGCAGGAATACCCAAACCAACTTCACCTAGTGAGGTGAAAAATTTCACAGAAGACAATTTTTAATTTATTAATCCCCCGTGCGGGGGATGGCGACAAAAAACATGCCCGACATGTTCGAATACAAAAAAATTAAAAAATTTAAGCAAAATTTAAAACTTTATATTCTTTAAAAGATAGCGTGACCAAGTGTTGGTTTTGAAACCCTTTGTCAAACTCTCCGGCTGCCCATTGTTGGTTTTAACCTTGTCTAAACTCTCCAGACTGACCATAGTGTTGGTATTGTAACCTTGTCTAAACTCTCCAGACTGACCATAGTGTTGGTATTGTAACCTTACCCAACCCCCCCCGGCGAAAAAATAGGTAGTTGAAATGAAGTTAAAATTCTTCATGTATTCTCTGATACAATGATAAAATGATATGCCTTGAATATAAAAAATATATATAAAAAGGTTTTAAGACACTTGTGCAACATCTGGGTATCTTTATTGTTAAACGTTTCGCCATCCAGTGGCTTTATCAATACACATTCCGGGACAAGTTATATCCCCAAATTTGTTTTGATAAAGCCACTGGAGGGGCGAAACGTCTACAATAAGGTACCCAGATTTTGCTATGTGTTTTAAAAATTTCATCGTCGGTATTATAGCCATTCTTCACAAAAGGTTTAAAAGGAGTTAAAAAAAAAACCGCATAATTGAGGTGATGATGTATTGAGGGTGATGAATTTTGGAAGGACATCACCAAAAAGGTTTCTAAAACGGACAAGTTGAAAATTGAGACATAAACGAGGGGAATCTTTATAAAAATGTTCGCCACACAGGGGCTTCATCAGTCCAATAAAAAGCAGGAAGGATAAAGAGAGTATGATTTGAGATTCAGTCCCTCAGCCCGGAGTCGACTGTTCCCTCCCTCACTCTTTTAGGGAAATACAGCATAGGGCCCCAAAAGGGGGCTTATATACTGCAGTCCGTTTGACCCAAACAGGGGGAGGGGGGGATCACAGTGGGGGCCTGCACTAGTTAAGTGATCGTCGCCAAAGGTTGGGCAAACGTTTAAGAATTCTCGATCAAAAAACCCATGAAATTTAGGTCTGACAGATTATAATGGGTTTTGAAAACCGACTTTTTTGGACGATGAAGCCACTGTGTGGGGAAACGTTTCTTCATAAAATTTTCCCCAAAAGTTGCATAAGAAAACTCAATTCTTCAACTTGTCGGTTTTCAAAACAATCATTTGATGGTCGTTTACCCCATATCATCACCATCAATCACACATCACCAAACTAACATCGCCATCAATCACATTATCACCAAATCAGACATCACCACATCACATCACTATCAACACATCACCACAATCACACTCATCAATCGCACATCACCATCAATAGCACTTTTTTTATACCCATCTAAAACTTTTTAGAAATTTTTTTTTTAAAACAAGGCTTATCATTTACATTGTATCATCAAGTTATCTCTGGTTCCAGACCTTTCTACGTGAGCCAGTGGTTCGTCTTTAAGGTCCACCCACTCACTTGCGTGTTTTTTTATGCTTTTCCCCCGGGCCATGTGTCCAGGGGCCCATCGTTCCCCTCAAATGTTCTCCCTTCCCCCCCTTTCCCAAGGGCTGCCCTTTTTAACCATATCTTTTTTCCCCCGGTCCATGTTTCCAGGATCAATCTGTGTCCCCTCAGATATTCTCCCTTCCCCACTTTCCCCCAAAGGGCGCCTTTTTAACCATATCCCTTTTTTCCAGGTCCATGGGGCCAAAGGGCCCCTCGTCCGCCCAATATTCCCCCCCTTCCCCACTTTCCCCAAGGGTTTTCCTTTGTAACCATATTTCCTTTTTCCCCCGGTCCATTTCCAGGGGCAATCTGTGTCCCCCCAGATATTTTCCCTTCCCCACTTTCCCAAGGGGCTGCCTTTTTAACCAGTATCTCCTTCTTTTTTCCAGGGGCCTGTGTCCAGGGGGTCCATCGTCCGCCCAGATATTCTCCCCTCCCCCACTTTCCCAAAGGTTTGCCTTTGTAACCAGTACTTTCTTTCCCAGGTCCTGTGTCCAGAAGTCAACTGTGTCCCCTCAGATATCCCCTTCCCCCTTTCCCCAAGGGCTCCTTTTTTAAAACCCGTATTCCTTCTTTCCCCCGGTCCTGTGTCCAGGGGCCATCTGTCCGCCTCAGATATCTCCCCTTTCCCCCCTTTTACAAGGTCGCCTCAGCAACCAGTATCCCTTTTTTCCATCCAGTGCCAGGAGCAATCTGTGTCCCCCCCGATATTCCTTTTCCCTTTCCCCCCTTTCCCGAGGTCTGCCTTTGCAACCAGTTTCCATTCTTTTTCCCCGGTCCGTGTCCAGGAGCAATCTCTCAGCCTCATAATTTTCCCCCTTCCCCACTTCCCCAGGGGGGTTCTTCTTTCCCAGGTTCATGTTACAGAATCCAACCCCTGGCCCCCGGGAAGTCTCCCCTTCCTCACTTCCCTTAGGGTTTTTTTCCAGTCTCACCTTTCCCCATTTTTACCCGAAATCAGCTCACCACCCTCGGTGATTTACCAGATGAAACGAGGGCCCTTTTCACTGGTCTACGGGAAGGCTGTCCCAAAGGGGGGGAAATTTCGGGGGGGACACACGAAATCTGCGTCATGAAAATTTCCCTACCAAGGACATCTAGACCCCTAAGTCACCAGACGCAGCCAAGCACCGTCCAGTTCGGCCACCAAGTCTGGCCACCAATGAAAATTTTGGGGTCCTATTTTTGTTATACCTTTATTTACATTTAAAAAAAGATTTCTTTTCTTAATTATTAATTTTTTAAATGGGGGTTTTGGAAAATTTTTGTTGGACTTTGGGGGTGCTCTGTGTTAATCTGTTTGTCAAACCCTTCCGAAAAAATGTAATAAATGTTGAAATTTCATTTTTTTATTTAGTTAGTTTTTTTAATATTCCCAAAAAAACGCAGTGAGTTTTATCCTTGTGCACAATGACATTACATTTTATGAGTTTTTTGTTACCTGGGAAAAGTACACATATGTTACATAAATGATAATTTTTGGGAATGTATTTACATACCTAAAATTTAAATAAGCTTACGACACACATTTTTTTTTGGGCATTTTTTCCCCGTAGGCAGCCTGCAGTTTACCATCATTCATCCTAACAAAAAATAAAACCCCCACAACAACAACCCCACACACCCAACACACACACACACAACACAACCACACACACACATACACACACACCACACACACATACAATATAAAATTTTTTGGGATAAAAATAAAAACTAGAAGCCGTGATATTTGATCTTTAACAAAAAATTTTTGATGGTGGCTGCTGCAGACTGGGCAGTACGTCTCTGTCTTACTAACATTTTAACATATTTGTCATGTATTGTTATGTTTGAAAAGTTACGAATTTAAACAAAAAAATGGGGAATTTTCTGCGAAAAAATGTTTATCATGTATTTATACCTGAAAGATGTGGAACCAATGTTATCAAGTATTATCCTGAACGATGTGGCCCCAAATTTATCATGTATTTTACCTAACGATGTGGAACACAAAGTTATCATGTATTATACCGAACATGTGGAAAAAAAAAATGTTTTCATGTATTATACCTGAACGATTGGAACACAATGTTATCATGTATTATCCTGAACGATGTGGAACACAAAAAGTTATCAAGTATTTTAAACCTAACGTGTGGAACACAATGTTATCATGTATTTTTACCGAAGATGTGGAACACAATTTATCAGTATTAACCATGTGGAACACAATGTTTTTCATGAAAATACCTGAACGATGTGAAGACAATGTTATCATGTATTAAACCTAACATGGGGGAAAACAATTATCATGTATTTTACCTGAACATGGGAACACAATGTTAACATGTATTATCCGAACGAGTTGGGAAAACAAATTTTCATGTATTAAACCTGAACGATGTGGAACACCAAGTTTCAAGTCTTAAAACCCGAACGATTGGAACACAATGTTATCATTTTTAACCCGAACGAGTGGAACACAATGTTTTCATGTATAACCTGAACGATTTGGGAAAACAATGTATAGTATTTTACCCGAACGATGTGGAACACAAAATTACATGTATTTTACCTAACGGTGTGGAACACAATGTTATCATGTATTATACCTAAAGATGTGGAACACAATGGTTTTTTTATTTTTTCTTTAAAGATTATAATTTAAATAATACTTAACGTTAAGTTTAGATAGTTTAAAAGTCGACCTGAACATTGTGCGCTCATAGCAATTAAAAATAGTAAACTTACATTTATAAAAACGCAATATTATTTAATTTTTAGTGCGTAAAACATTCTTTAAAAAAAATTGTTATTTAAATTTCAACAAAAACGAAGACTTGAGTCTTATTTTGGGGAAGAACGGGGAAAATAACAAAAAAAAAGATAACCGGTATGCGAAATAAGGATGAACTAGTGGGGATATAAGGGTTGACCTGGTATACAAAATAAGGATGACTATGTGGGGTAAAAAGGGTTGAACCTGGTTAACAAATAAGGGGTGAACTAGTGTGGGAAAAAAGGGTTTACCTGGTTACAAAAAAAGGTGAACTATGTGGGATATAAAGGTTGACCTGGTATACAAAATAAAGGGTAACTAGTGGGGGAATAAGGGTTTACCGGAACAAAATAAGGGTAACTAGTGTGGGATAAAAGGTTGACCTGGTTAAAAAAAATAAGGAGAACTGTGTGGGATATAAAAGGGTTTACCTGGTATACAAAAAAAGGGGTGAACTAGTTTGGGGGTATAAAGGTTTTACCTGGTATACAAAAAGGTAACAGTGTGGATAAAGGTTGCCTGGGAAACAAAAAAAGGAAACTAGTGTGGGATATAAGGTTACCTGGTAACAAAATAAGGAGAACTATGTGGATTAAGGGGTTACCTGGGGATACAAAATAAGGGTGAACAGTGGGGGATAAAGGGTTGACCTGGTATACAAAATAAAGGGTGAACAGGGTGGGATATAAGGTTTACCTGGTATACAAAATAAGGAGAACAGTGTGGATAAAAGGGGGACCTGGTATACAAAAAAAGGGTGAACATGTGGGATATAAGTTGACCGGTATAAAAAATAAGGTGAAATATGTGGGATATAAGGTTGACCTTTATAAAAATAAGATGAACTAGTGTGGGGTATAAGGTTGAAACCGGGGAACAAAATAAGGATGAACTAGTGTGGGGTATAAGGTTGACCTGATCAAAAAAAGAGAACTGGGGGGGATATAAGGTTGACCTGGTATAGGAAATAAGGATGAACTAGTGTGGGATATAAGGTTGACCTGGTATACAAAATAAGGATGAACTAGTGTGGGATATAAGGTTACCGTAACAAAATAAGGATGAACTATGTGGGTATAAGGGGGACCTGGTATACAAAAAAAGGGTAACTATGTGGGATATAAAGGGTTTACCTGGGAAACAAATAAGGGTGAACTATGTGGGATATAAGGTTTACCCCGGGATACAAAATAAGGGTGAAAAATGTGGGATAAAGGTTACCCCCATACAAAATAAGTGACCTGGTAAAGGGATTAAGGTTTAAACCCGGAAAACAAAAAAGGGTGAAATAAGGGGGGGATATAAGGTTGACCGGGAAACAAAATAAGGGTAACTAGTGTGGATAAAGGGTTTACCTGGTTACAAAAAATAAGGATGAACTAGTGTGGGAATAAAGGTTTACCGGAAAAACAAATAAGGGTGAACATGTGGGATATAAGGTTGACCTGGTATACAAAATAAGGAAACTATGTGGGTATAAGGTTTGCCCTGGTATACAAAATAAATGAACTAGTGTGGGAAAAAATGTTGAACTGGAACAAAATAAGGATGACCCAGTAGGGGTATAAGGTTGACCCAGTATACATAATAAGGAAACTAGTGTGGGGTAAAGGTTACCTGGGAACAAAAAAAAGGATGAACTATGTGGGGTATAAGGTTACCGGTAACAAAAAAAAGGATGAACAATGTGGGATATAAGGTTGACCTGGATACAAAATAAGGATGAACAGTGTGGGGTATAAGGGTTTACCTGGATACAAAATAAGGTTAAAGTGAACGGACACAAGGAAGTAAGACTAAAACGAAGGAAAAACTGCGAAGGCCCACGGGCCCCCGCGAGGCAGGTCCCAAATCCCTACCGGCTTAAGCCCCAAAGCAACCCCCAAATTTGCAGGTCAGGTCCATTGACTTTAAGGGGGGGAACACGGCAACCGACCTGTTGCACAACTATCGGTCTAAATCACACCCCCCACATCACTCAGTATTTTCCCAAACCATTTTTAAAAGCTACACAACGTTTGGGCCCTCTAAAGGGTACTTGGGAGTTTTTTCCCACTCCTCCAAACTCAACCCAAAAACCAGTACTTTCCATATCCTTCCTAAATCAAATTTTTTTCCAAACTTAAAACCATTGCTGCGGTCCTGTCAAGGCTAATTTTTTTCAGCACACTATTTACACCCCCTTTTATTTTTTCCCCTGTTTCCTTTTATACACCTCAATCATACCCCCCTAATTCTACGCTTTCTAGAGAGTGCATTTTCGGGGCCCTTAGTTTTCCCTCATGGGAAGGTTTCTGATACAGGGGATCTCTTTGTCATCCTCCTTTGACTTTTTCCAAAAAATTTTATCCATTCGTAAAAGGGTGCCAAAAACTGTCAGCATAATCAAAATGAGGCCAAACCAAAGGATTTTTAAATAGAGTTAAGAAAAACCCTGAGGACTCCTATTATTTATGCTTTCTTGTATAAGCCAAGGATTTTTTTTTACTTTTTTGCGAACACTTATGCATTTTTTCTTGGTTTCGATTACGCAAACCCAGAACTCCTAAATTTTTTTCGCAACCCCGTAAATTTAAGATCTACTTTATTTAGTTTAATTGGCTGGTTTTGTGAGCCAACATTAAAAATTTTGCATTTTCTATATTAAACTGCATCTGCCACTTCCCGACCACTGCATCAGTCTTTTCAAATCTTCCTGGAGTGCTCGAATGTCCTCGTCAGAATAAATTTCGACGGCCTTTTTTGGGTGTATGGGAAACTTGCCGAGTCGCCTTTATCCCCTCATCTATTCGTTTATGTAGATTGTGAACAGCAGGGGGCCCAACACTGACCCCTTGGAACACCGTCGTGACGCTTCCCCCTGATTTCTCCCCCATTTATGCAAACCTCCTGCTGCCTTTTTGTCAACCAGGGCCCTACCCAAAAAATTTCTCCTTCCCCTTTTTCCTGTGCTTTAATTTTTCCTCAAAGTCTCTGATGTGGGACCCTGAAAAACCTTACTAAATCCAATACAAATTATCATATTCATTCCATGATCTACCTCCTCAAATACCTTAGTGAAAAAAGTTAATAAATTCGTAAGGCAGGAACGCCCCTTTGTAAAACCATGCTGAGATTCGTTGATTAATTATGCTTTCAAGGTGGCTACGAACTGCCTCGGCAATTATTGATTCCATAAATTTTCCCACTATGGAGGTTAGCTTATTGGTCTATAGTTCGAAGCTAAGGACCTGTCACCTGTTTTGAAAATAGGATATCACATTTGCCATTTTCCACTTATCTGGCACCATGCCAGTTCGTAGTGATAATGTTGAAAAGATTAGCCAAAGGTGTGCTAAGCTCTCTTACATTCCTTTAGAACCCTGCATACAGTTCATCAGGGCCTGGGGATTTGTTAGGTTTCAATTTATCTATTTGCCTAAGGACCATGTCACTTGTGACCCTAATAGTGCACAGTTTATTATCGTCCTGTTCTACATAATTTATCATTACTGGTATATCGTGGTATCCTCCTGTGTAAAAAACTGAGAGGAAGTATGTGTTAAAAATTCTACACATTTCCTTATCACTGTCAGTGAGCTGACCCGAGGAACTTTTGAGTGGGCCTATCTTGTCCCTGATCTTACTTCTGTATACCTGAAAGAATCCTTTTGGGTTAGTCTTTCGATTCTCTTGCAACTTTAACCTCATAATCTCTTTTCGCTTTTCTAATTCCCTTTTTTATTTCTCTCTTTAACTGAATATATCGATTTCTTAATTGGCCCTCTCCTCTTTTGATTTGCCTATATATGCCTCTCTTTTGACCAATCAGATATTTTAATCTATTGTTCATCCATTTAGGATCATTTTTGTTTGATCTGATTTCCCTATTTGGAACATAATTTGGCACCTGAGCAGACTAGAACTATGCCCTGGAAAGCATCATCTCGGCCAACCATCACCACCTACCTGACCCATAGTCAGGACATTCCAGTTCAGCCCCACCTAAGTAAATTTTCAGTCCTATGAAAATCAGCAAGCGAAAGTAGGGACGGAGACTTTGATTGCCATTATTAGGGGCTAATCCGATCATGAATATTTAAAACTGAGTGATTTGTGATACACATCTGTATATCCAGATCTGTGTCACATCACGATTAGTGTGTGTGTAAATCGTATCTCATGTTAGTGTGTTATCCATCTCCAATGACTTATTGATCATCGCACTGACTCGTCATATGCGCTAGTAGGTCATGTGCATTTAGATTTTTTACGGTCGCAGTTGGTCACATTGTGTCCGCTCAGCTCAACAAAACTGAGTTGTAGCTAAAAAACACATGCTTGAGTCGCTTAGGTGTATCGTATAGTCAAAGTCAGATCGCTCGCGCTACTCTTGAAAATTTCATGACGTTGTCTACATAGTTGTCTCCAGGCATTCGTTCGTGTTATGTGAGAGTGGATAAACATGTCACTACACAAATTTTTGGCAGCAAAGACAGATTAATGACTGCACTTGGTAGTTGGAGTGTAGTAGTGTGAGGTTTAGCCGATACGCGCGGATGATTTATAGTGTTATCGTCCGTAGACTAGTTTTACGTGTAGTCCGTGTTCTGCTTGATTGCTACTCCGTAGGTTGGGAGGTGTCGTTGTGGAACCTAGTGTATTGTGTCTGAGATGGATAGACACTGTCCGCTGATGATATCAAATTGTGTGGTGTGGTGTCGCGAGCCGTGCTAGAGCAAGCGTGGACGAACTCTGCCTTAGAGTGAGAGCGATAGATGTGTCTCATGTGAGCTGGTTGACGCGCCTGTGTGATATTTAATATCTTGTCTTACACAACAATTAAATTGTCTCGGACATACATCGCTACTCCAACACCTTCTGTTGACCTGTCAGTGTGGAATAATTTATAGCCTTGTATGTGACATTCAGAGGGCATTCTCTATCTTTAGATTGAGCCAGTTCTCTGTTATAGCAATAATAATCTTATGTTTCCTGCACTTGCAATTAATCTTTAGCTATCTATCTTATTTCTAACACTCCTTGCTATTAGTATAGTAAACCTTAAGGGAGCTTCGAGTCCCTTGCTGCCCTCTGCTGCCCCCTTTGTTAGCTGACATGTCTATTGTCTTTATTTATAATCATGCTGATGCCTTTTATACATTTATGTTTCCAACCTGGTTGTTTTATTGCAACCTGCTTGTTTCCCACCCACACCCATACCTCTATCTTTTCCATCAGTTAAAATATAGGCATTTCACCAATGCCTTCTCAATCGAGTCTGCAAGTGCTACCAACTGCCCCAGAGTGATGTAACCCATCCCTTGATACTATCATGTTTGCAATATATAGTTGTTCCAGTTGTAAATGAATGGGGATTGAAGTTCTTGCAGTATCTGTCTAGCCAGCAATTTACCCAATTGCCTAGCAACATTCATTTCTACTCCCTTCCTAGCAAGATGGTCTATGAAGCGGATCCCTCCCTTAGACTTATTGAATGAAATATACGAGCTGACTGTACTATCTAGCAGCTCTTCTCTCTAATATCCCTTCCCCAATATCATTTCCCCAGCACTGAGGACAGATAATGGGCTTGTTCCCATTACCTGACATGATATATCCAGCCTGTTGACATGTCCCAACACCAGTCCAGGGCAGCGCACACAAAACATGGAACATTGGACAATTAGGCAAACACAAAACAATGAACATTGGAACAACTTAGGGCAACAAACAAATGGAACATTAGAAAACTTAGGCAACACACACAATGGAACATTTGAACAACTTAGGCAACACAAACACAATGGAACATTGGAAACAACTTAGCAACACAACACAATGGAACATTAGAACAACTTAGGCAACCACAACACAATGGAAATTTAGAACAATTAGGCAACACAACACAATGGAACATTTTAGAACAACTTAGGCAACACAAACACAATGGAACATTAGAACAACTTAGGCAACGACACAATGGAACAGTAGAAAACTTAGGCAACACAACACAATGGAACATTAGATACAATTAGGCAACACAAACACAATGGAAATAAGAACAACTTAGGCAACACAAGAATGGAACATGTAGAAAAACTTAGGCAAACAACACATGGACTTTAGAACAACTTAGGCACACAACTCAATGGAAATTAGAAAACTTAGGCCAAAACACAACCACAATGGAACATTAGAACAACCTTAAGCAACACAACACATGGAACATTAGAACAACTTAGGCAACACAACACAATGGAAATTAGAACAACCTTAGGCAACACAACACAATGGAAACATTAGAACAATTAGGCAAACACAACACAATGGAAACATTAGAACAAACTTAGGCATCACAACACAATGGAACATTAGAACAACTTAGGCAACACAACACATGGAACTCTTGAACCAACTAGGCAACACAACTAAGTGACCAACACAATTCCTCACGAAGCTGTTTTACAGAGTTCTTTATTCTCGTGTATTTACATTGTTCATTAAACTAATCCATTACTATAATCACCATTTATTCCCAAAATCTTAAATCATTTCAAACCACCAACTCACACAACATCATTTCATCTCACAAACTAATCTTCAAACCACCATCTCCTCAACTCATTTAAACCACCCATCTCCTCAACTCATCTCAAGATCCATCTTCACAAACTCATCTTCAACCACCCATATCCACAACCATCTTTACAAACCCATATCCTCAACTCGTCTTCAACACCCAATATCCACCACTCATCTTTAACATTCCATCTCCCACAATTCAAGTAGTAGTGTCACCATGTGTAGTAGTAGATATAGAGATGAGTCAAGATATGATCCATCGTCGATGTTCTGGATCTGTCAGAATCGTACTCATATGGTACTAGAGACGCCATCCGCTATGTTCTACCTAGAGAACTAGTACCTGTCGCGATCTCTTATCATTGCAGTAGATCAGCCCTCACCCATGAGTGTCGCACGCTCTAGAGCTAGTGTCTTACTCGAAGATACCATCACCCGCGCAGCAATTATATGTTCTACTGAACTCTCATTTTAATGCGATATAGATCTCCTAGATCAAGAGCTCGCCGTTTGATCGAAGAAGAGAGGATACACATCGGCGAGTGTGCCGCAGAGATAGATGTTCGCTCGTACATGCGCTGTGTCTGCGCGCCACCCATCTCCACAAACTCATCTTCAACCAACCCCATCTCCACAACTGTCTTCAAACATTCCATCTTCGCAATATCTTCAACCACCGCATCTCACAACTCATCTTAACACCCCATTCCACACGCATCTTCAATCACCCATCTTCACAATCATCTTCAACAACCCATCTCCACAACTCATATTCAACTATCATCTCCACAACTCTTCGTCTACAAAACCATCCTCACAATATCAATCTTCAATCACCCATCTTCACAACTCATCTTGAAGCCACTCATCTCACAACTCATCTTCAACCCCCATTCTTCTTACCTTCATCTTCAAAATCAATTCCCGTTCTTTACCACACCTCCTTAAAACATCCATTACCTCAACACGTCGGCATCAATCATCCAACCACATCAATAACAAGAAAACTCACCATCAGCCATTCATTACAACCACATGAATACCACAACTCACCTACCTCCCATATCCACAACTTACCTTCAACTCATTATATAGCATCCATCACCACAAACTCACCATCATCTTCCATCTCAAACGCACCCCAACATTCCACAGCACAAACTCACTACAACCAGTCACATTATGTGAAACACGATCACGTGTTGTCAATTACTAGTTGTGTGAACAACATTTAGCGTTTTGTGTGTGTTTTATTCCAGATCAAAGGTGGTTCAGTAATCATGTTTTTGTTTTTGATCAACATGTTCATTCAATGTTCTTGCCATATCAAAACGTTGTTCAGTTACATGTTCTGTAAAACTCGAAAATGTTATGTGAATTTCAAGGCAAGAACTTTACCAAAGCTTCATTTTTTTTAGAAAAACAACCTATAATGGAATTTGTTAGTTTCTGGCTTGCCGAACAATCTTCTCTTGAATCTAGTAACTGATGGCTTAACACATAAAAGTGTTAAGAAACAGTGTTAAGACTGTGTTAAGACAAGGGTTAAGACAGTGTTAAGACAGTTTGGACTTTTGTATATGTGATCAAAGTCGGACTTGAAAACGTCATCGTGAGCTTCCAGCTCACATGTGCGGGTTATTTGTGTATTGTTTCCAGTCACGGTATTGTGTCTTTCAGTTATTTATTTCCTACTTTCTTCATTCATGGGTCGCTTATATAACTTCTACATGGTTTACTCATGGGTCCCTCATTGCTTCCTAATTTGGTTACTATAGGTTCCTCATAACTTCTTATGAGGTTACTCATAGGTCCCACATAACTTCCTTGTATGGTTTCTATAGGTTCCTCTAACTTCCTTATGTGGTTACTTCATAGGTGCATCATAACTTATATATGGTTACTGATAGGTCCCTCATAATACTTCCTTGTGTGGTTACTCATGGTGACATCCTCAAACTTCCTTGTTTGGTTATTCATAGGTCCCTTTATACTTCCTTATTTGGTTTACTCAAAGGGTTTCCTCATAACTTCCTTGTATGGTTATCACGAGTCCTCATAACTTCTTGTGTGGTTAATCAAAGGTCCCGCATAACTTCCTTGTGTGGTTACTCATAGGTCCACTATAACTTCCTTATGTGGTTACTAAACGTCCTTCATAACTTCCTTTGTATGGTTACTCATAGACCCTCATAATTCCTTGTGTGGTTCTCATAGGTCCCTCATAACTTCCTTGTGTGGCTATCATAGGTCCTCATAACTTCCTTGTGTGGGTTACTCCATAGGTCACTCATATTTCCTTGTGTGGTTTCTCATAGGTCCCTCATAACTTTCCATGTGTGGTTACGCATTGGTCCTCATAACTTCCTGTGTGGTTACTCCATAGGTCCCTCATTACCTTCCTTGTGTGGTTACTCAATGGTCCCTCATAACTTCCTTGTGTGGTTTACTCAAAAGGGTCCCGCATAACTTCCTTGATGGTTACTGATAGGACCCTATAAATTACTTGGTGTGGTTACTCAAAAGGTCCCTCATACTTCTTGTGTGGCTACTCATAGGTCCCCATAACTTCCTTGTGTGGTTACTCATAGGTCCCTCATACCTTCTGGTTGGGTTCTAATAGGTCCTCTTAACTTCCTTGTGTGGTACTCATAGGTCCCTCATAACTTCTTGTGTGTTATCATTAGTCCCTCACATTTTTCTTGCAACATGGAATGCAAGTATGATGTATTGTTGTTATTATGTTCAGTTTTAAACACCATTCATTACTGCTTCCTCAGCAGAGTAGCTGAAAATTTTTTGGATGAGGTTCATAGTGTTATTTCTGTTTCTAATACATCTACTCAAGCTGTGAGGGTCACCTTGTATTTGTTTTTCTAAGACATACGTGACTTACAAGGAAAGGATTCTAACCTGGAAAGGAAACCAGAAAAAATGACTATAATTATAAACGCAAAGAAAAGCACAGATATGTGGAACTCGTGTCTTAACTTGCACATTGTGACAGAAAGAAAAAAAAAAAGAATAACAAACAATTTTTTAACTCTCTTAAAAACCAAATCTTATCATCAAACAGCTATAATTCAAAATCATCAACCCATTCCTCACTTTAATCACCTACAAAATGCAACACCACAACATATTATAATATTCATACATCTTACATCACCCATCAGTATTTTCAACTTATCAAAGCTCGATAATATTCCATCGACTATTACCAAACACAAACTCACAATTAACCTTAAATCTCTTCAAATTTACCATCAACCATCTATCACAGCCAACTATCTTTTTTTTTTTTTTTTATAACCATACCTTACCTAAAATGTCCATCATCATACACCATTACAACAACTTTCAACCAATCATTTCGGTTCATCACAATTCATCACGATATCTGTACCAACTAGTAGGTTGGTAGACAGCAACCAACCAGGGAAGTACTACGTCCTGCCAGATGACTTGAACCAAAAAACCGTAACTGTTTTTGCATGAGGTAGGATTGTGGTTTCTTTTTCTGTCTCATAACCACGCTAAGATAACAGGGATATCTTGCTACTCCTACTTACACTTTGGTCAGGACACTGTGTTATGCATATATATTATAATATACTATACATCTAGGTTTTTCTCCTTTTTCTAAATAAGCTCTTGTTTTCCTTTTTATTTCTTCTATTGTCCATGGGGGAAGTGGATAGAATCTTTCCTACGTAAGCCATGCGTGTCGTATGAGGCGCTAATGGGGGAATGGGTAGTAACCCCTTCTCCTGTATTACAATTACTAAAAAAAGAGAAGAAGGAAAAACTTTCATAAAACTGAGTTGCTTAATTGTGCGTGGTTGTAGTGCGGATGACAAGAACAGAGGATTGCTGTGTTATGAATGAAAGAAGTGGATGTCCTGCCCTAGCGAAACAAAGCTGATGGGGGTAGGAGAGTTTCAGAGGTGGGGGAAATAAGTGGGATTAAATCTGGAGTAATCTGAGGAGAGTTGAGCAAGGAAGGGGTGCAGTCATGTTTAAATGATCCAGTTATGGAAGGAGGGAAAAAGAGAATATGAATGTGTAAATTCAAGAATTATGTGGATTTAAAGTTAAAGGTTGGATGCCGAGAAGAGTGTCATAATAAGCGTGGTATGCCACGGAGAAGAGGGAATTGCAGATTGAGAGAGAGAGATTTTGGGAGATGTTAAGTGAATGTATAGTAGCCTTTGACCAAGTAGAGAGCTAATTGTGGTAGGGGACATGATGCTAAAGTAGGAGTAACTTTTAGAGAGGGTGTGTGGTAGGGTAAGTTTGGGGTGCCAGGTGAAAATGATAATGGGAGCTTTGATTGGAACTTTGTATAGAAAGGGGTTTAGTTTAGTAATAATATTTTAGAAAAAGAGGATAAATAAGTAATACACGATATGATGTAGGGCGAAAATGACAGTCGTTTGTTGGATTATGTATAGGTAAGCTAAAAGACTGTTGAGTAGTTCAGGCTGTACCATGTTCTCTAGAGAGGGCCACAGATATATAGATCACTAATCTTAATTATCAACCATGAGATTCCATTTATATGGTTAAACAATTCGCATATAATCATCCGGTATACTCTCTCTTACACTTATAATAAACCTAAACTATTCGTTAATAACTTTAACTAAATAAACATCAAATGTATTAAATCATTTCTAATTATATCATATTCCATGTTGTTTCTAATCGTAATTTTTAATTAAACCCCTTAAGATTAATTCTATAACCTCCTCAATAATTATTTAACATTACATTTGTATCATTAATTTCCTATTCTCTTCAATGATTCACATCATCATAAAACTCTATACTAACCTTTATCAACCCTAAATCAACATCTACTAAATAACCCCCTAATCATATCATCCCTTTTTACTCTAAACATTCTCCCCATATATCATAACCTCTATATTACATCCAATACCCTCTTCTCCAAATATCTATATTTATCTAATAACACCCCCCAAAATAATACCAAATCAACCTAAATTATATATCATAAAACACCCTAACCTAACTCCACTCTAACCCCATTCAAATAATAAAAACAAACTTATATTATATAAAAACAATTCTCTAACTCGTAAAATTATGTCTGTCATTCCTGTTTGTGATGTCTAAAATTATTGCTGCATATGTGGGTAACAGAATTTAAGAAATTAATCAGAGTAATCTATAAAAGTTGCAATTATTAATAACAATCTTGTATTAGTTATTATTGAATAACATAATATTATATTTTTAATAACTATATTCCGAATTAAAACTTACATGTTTTCTTCATCTTTAATAATTTAACCTTCACTACAAAAACAACAATCATTATTTTAACACCTAAAATTATATTAATTATCAAAACATAAAACCAAATAACTTTCCTCTTTACCTTAACCACTTTCAATCATACCTCTCTCCATCCAATTAACCAAATTAACCTTCCCCTTTTTTTATTCACAATCTCTATACCTCAACACTTTTTCACTACATAATCATATCTTAAATATTAATTACTATAAACAATTCCCTCCAACCTATACCTTCCTTCTATCTTTAAATATCTTCCCAATTATTCAAACTTTACCTTAATTTTTTATATATATTCCCTTATATTTTCCATATCACCAAACCTATCCACCCTACATACTAACCTTCACCTCTTACAAATATTCCAAACATTCAATATCCCCTTCTTTCATCCTTTATTCACTATTTTTCCCTTATTCCTATAATCCCTATACATTATAAAATTATTACTTATCCATCATCTATTCCTCTAAAAACCTCTTCAATTTCTTCACCTAACTATACATAACTTACATCCTTTTAAAAAAAACCCCTACCCCCTACTTCCCCAAATACCATTCATATATAATAACCCCTATTAAAAATTAAAACAAACTAAACTCTCATTTTAATACCTCTCCTACCCAATCTATTTAAATTTCTCTTCTATTTCTAACCCCTAAACCTCAACACCCCCCCCCTATTTCTAATACCCCTTCATCACAAAATATAATCCACATATCACAATTTCTAAAATCCTCTTACTATCCTCTCAATTATTCAATTCCAAATTATAACTTTATATCCCCCTCCTCCCCAAACTTATCCAACCTTCCATTATCCCTGTCTATGTACGCCTTAAGAAGATGTTTCCTGTTCACCTGCCCGAACCTCCTACAAGACTAAGATAATGTATACTATTGTACCACATCTTATATCTCTAACTCCTGTGTATAAATTCTGATTATGTGCTCCACTATGTAGATGTGTGTGTGTGTTCTCGTATGTACCGTAATCTTTATTGTTGTCAAATCAACGTGTCTCAGTCATAGAAAAGTTGATAGATTACTGTTATAGATACTCCGTATGTGTCTTATGTACTTAGAAGAATGAATCCTAGTTTATTATCGATTAACCTGTCGCTACATCAGTCTACAAGTCTAAGTTCTTTGTCCTCACACCTATTGATAACTTAATGTTCTAATACGTCAACCAAACTTCTAACGCTTCAGCTGCTATCCAACCAGCCCACTGATATTACCTCAGACTTACTCTGTGTCACTCATATGCTCACATCTGTGTACAGATGCTCACATGAATTCTAGAAACTGTACTATTTGTACCCCCATCCTCTCTATCCCTCTACAAAATTTTATAGCATCTTTTATAATCAATTTTTCATCTCTTATAATTCTTATTCATACTCTATTTACATTCTCTCCATATTATGACCCTGAGCACCAGTGACAAACACCCCATAACAACAAGTCAGAGTACCATGTATGAGATCCCCAATCCCTCCCAAATCCGTGCCACTGCCCGCAAAACTATAATGAGTATCTGCCCCACTTCTCATTCTATATTCTTATCTTTAATAGTCCCACCCTACCTCTATCGTCCGTCTCTAACGTCGATATCGATCGCGCTATCTCCCCAACCGTCTACGCGCACCCACCCTGTAACGTCTGTCATCCAGGAGAGAACTCGCTTTGTTACTCTGTTCCACATTCGCCCCTTAGACTGGTCGCACACCACTCAGCTCCCCCGCAGACTGTTGTCATATCGCACTACTGCCAAAAAGAGTGTCGTATCCCACAAAAGATCATCGTAACGTACCGCCTCATTTCGTGGATCCCTCCAGCGCCATACCTGCTCTTGACCTGTGCGAACCTCAGCGCTGTACGTCTTCCACAGGACAACTCTGTGCGTACGTGTCCGGAGACCACTACTTCTGCCCCAGCCCTCTATACCTCCCCCGCAGAGACTGCTTTGTATATACTTTACCCCGACTCGCCTACTTTTGATTCGATGTCCGCGCCAAGGACCCGTGCCATGTGTCGAGCCCACACTGCGATCCTAGCGTATCTGCTCTCTCGAGAGTAGAGCCTTGTGAATGGAGGACAAATTGTTATTCATATTGTGACGTGCTGTCTTGCGCCCCTAGTCAACCTGATGTGAGCCACAACGTAAACATTTATGAGGGCAATAGGGAAACGGCAGGCCTGTGACTCGGATCGCACTAGAAGAAGACCCGAGGAGAGACTCGCCTCAAACTCTCACTGCTGCGCATGCAGATCTAGTCCTCCCGCTCTCAGCGGCCTACTGGCTTTCAGCCTATCTTACCTTTTCTCTGCCAACTCTCGCTTCGAACATACAGGTGTGTTGCTCTAGTCCTCGTACCGTTCTGGCATAAGTGAACAGTATTTAGATAAGGCTAAAGAGGTCTTTGGCTTTATGGATTTGGAAAAAGGCTATGACAGGGGGGATAGGGGGGCAATGTGGCAGATGTTGCAAGTGTATGGTGTAGGGGGTAGGTTACTAAAAGCAGTGAAGGTTTTTCGGGGATAGTGGGCTCAAGTTAGAGTATGTAGGAAAGAGGGGAATTTTTTCCCAGTAAAAGTAGGCCTTAGACAAGGATGTTGATGTCACCGTGTTGTTTAATATAGTTTATAGATGGGGTTGTAAGAGAAGTAAATGCGAGGGTCTTGGCAAGAGGCGGGGAAGTTAAAAGATAAAGAATCACACACAAAGTGGGAGTTGTCACAGCTGCTCTTGCTGATGACACTGGGGCTCTTGGGAGATTCTGAAGAGAATTGCGAGATTGGTGATGAATTTGGTAGGGTGTGCAAAGAAAAAATTAAAGGTGAAACGGGAAAGAGTAAGGTTATGAGGATAACAAAAAGATTAGGTGATAAAAGATTGAATATCAGATTGGAGGGAGAGAGTATGGAGGAGGTGAACGTATTCAGATATTTGGGAGGGGACGTGTCAGCGGATGGGTCTATGAAAGATAGGTGAATCATAGAATTGATGAGGGAAAAAGAGTGAGTGGTGCACTTAGGAGTCTGTGGAGACAAAGAACTTTGTCCTTGAGGCAAAGAGGGGAATGTATGAGAGTATATTTTTTACCAACGCTCTTATATGGGTGTAAAGGTGGGTGATGAATTTGCGCGAGGAAAGGCTGGAGGCAGGGAGATGTCATGCCCTGAGGGCAATGTGTGGTGTAAATATAATGCAGAGAATTCGTAGTTTGGAAGTTGGAGGAGGTGCGGGATTACCAAAACTGTTGTCCAGAGGGCTGAGGAAGGTTGTTGGGGTTTGGTTCGGACATGTAAGAGAATGGAGCAAAACAGAATGACTTCAAGAGTGTATCATCTGTAGTGGAAGGAAGGCGGGTAAGGGTCGGCCTAGGAAGGGTTGGAGGGAGGGGGTTAAGGAGGTTTTGTGTGCGAGGGGCTTGGACTTCCAGCAGGCATGCGTGAGCGTGTTTGATAGGGGTGAATGGAGACAAATGTTTTTTAATACTTGACGTGCTGTTGGAGTGTGAGCAAAGTAACATTTATGAAGGGATTCAGGGAAACCGGCAGGCCGGACTTGAGTCCTGGAGATGGGAAGTACAGTGCCTGCACTCTGAAGGAGGGGTGTTAATGTTGCAGTTTAAAAACTGTAGTGTAAAGCACCCTTCTGGCAAGACAGTGATGGAGTGAATGATGGTGAAAGTTTTTCTTTTTCGGGCCACCCTGCCTTGGTGGGAATCGGCCGGTGTGATAATAAAAAAAAAAAAATCTGTCCAACAGTGCGTCACCTTAACTTTTCAACCGTCGACACTATTATCCGAAGCATTCACGGTCATATATGCCGGTGTGAACAAGAATCATTTTGTGATTTGTGAGTATATGTTCAGCTTAAGTCAGTTACATGTTGTTTTGAGAGAAGTTTATCATTGCCCATGAGTTACTCTGAGCTCCTTTGATCAATTCATTAACCCTCATTTAAATGCCATGGTAAATAAGAAAAATATGTTAGTGCTTTGTTTATTTGTGTTAACTGCTTTGAGAGAGCTGATGGTTAATGTTTATTGATCAGGAAGATTATTATGAAGTGTGTTGATGAATAGAAGAAAATCAGATTCGAAAGAAGGAAGAGGATCAAGATCTCTTCACCGGGCGAGACACCTTCCTCAAAGTTACTGTAGCTAGACTGTGGGGACGATCTCTGGTGTTCTCACTCTCATCAGGTCTGTTCATTCCTTTTTGCTGTTTTTTTAACACAACTCTCGAGAGTGAAGCAAAGGTAGATAGAATAAAATTATGTCATTGTAATAACTCCTAAACAGTAAAGAAAATCAAGTCCCAAACATCTAAGCTAATACGGATTCCATTATATAATAATCGTTCATATGTAAAAAAAAAAATCTTAAAATGTTTAAGTATGTTTTAATAAATTGATAAACCGGGACGAGCCCAAAACACTCCCTTTTTAAAGCTGCCCAAAATGCTAAATGTTAAATAATTACATGTCAGTTTATAAGAAATCTAATTAGTCATTATTATTTGCGACCACTGACTGTCAGCATCAGAGTTATCTCTGAGTTACCAGACCTTGCCACGTGGAGGCCAGTGGTTCGTCTTTAAGGTCCACCCCCACTTACTGTGTTTTTGATGCTTTCCTCAGGTCCATGTGTTCAGGAGTCCATCTGTGTCCCCTCAGATATTCTCCCTTCCCCACTTTCGCAAGGTCTGCCTTTGTAACCAGTATCTCCTTCTTTCCCAGGTCCATGTGTCCAGGAGTCCATCTGTCCGCCTCAGATATTCTCCCTTCCCCACTTTCCCAACCACCAAGGTCTACCTCAGCAACCAGTATCTCCTTCTTTCCCAGGTCCATGTGTCCAGGAGTCCATCTGTGTCCCCTCAGATGTTCTCCCTTCCCGACTTTCCCAAGGTCTACCTCAGCAACCAGTATCTCCTTCTTTCCCAGGTCTATGTGTCCAGGAGTCCATCTGTGTCCCCTCAGATATTCTCCCTTCCCCACTTTCCCAAGGTCTGCCTTTGTAACCAGTATCTCCTTCTTTCCCAGGTCCATGTGTCCAGGAGTCCATCTGTCCGCCTCAGATATTCTCCCTTCCCTACTTTCCCAAGATCTGCCTCAGCAACCAATATCTCCTTCTTTCCCAGGTCCATGTATCCAGGAGTCAATCTGTGTCCCCTCAGATATTTTCCCTTCCCCACTTTCCCAAGGTCTGCCTTTGTAACCAGTATCTCCTTCTTTCCCAGGTCCATGTGTCCAGGAGTCAATCTGTCCGCCTCAGATATTCTCCCTTCCCCACTTTCCCGAGGTCTGCCTTTGTAACCAGTATCTCCTTCTTTCCCAGGTCCATGTGTCCAGGAGTCCATCTGTCCGCCTCAGATATTCTCCCTTCCCCACTTTCCCAAGGTCTGCCTTTGCAACCAGTATCTCCTTCTTTCCCAGGTCCATGTGTCCAGGAGTCCATCTGTCCGCCTCAGATATTCTCCCTTCCCCACTTTCCCAAGGTCTGCCTTTGTAACCAGTATCTCCTTCTTTCCCAGGTCCATGTTTCCAGGAGTCCATCTGTCCGCCTCAGATATTCTCCCTTCCCCACTTTCCCAAGGTCTGCCTTTGTAACCAGTATCTACTTCTTTCCCAGGTCCATGTGACCAGGAGTCCTTCTTGTCCGCCTCAGATATTCCCCCTTCCCCACTTTCCCAAGGTGTTCTCGCTTTTCCCAGGTCCATGTGTCCAGGAATCCATCCGTGGGCCCCCGGGTGTCTCCCCTTCCTCACTTTCCTTAGGATATCTTCCAGCCTCAGCCTTCCCCAGGTTATGTATCCCTCCGTGATCTAGCCAGATGAGAACGAGGCCTTGTTTAGCTGGTCTACGGTAGAGACTGTCCAGGTGGGTGGAATTACAGGAGGGGACACGCAGATATCTGCGTCCTGTAATTACACGCACCAAGACAGTCTAGATCGTAGGTCAGCTAGACGCAGCCAAGCTACCGTCCAGTTCGGCCACCAAGGCCTGGCCACTCAATGGAATTTTGGAAGTTCTATTTATATCATAAAATTTTTCTACGTTAAATATAAGATTTTTTTTACTTAATTAGCAGTTTAAATGTGTTTGTGAATGTTTTTGTGTAAGTTTATGAGTGCTCGTTTGTTAGTGTGTTTGTCCACCTCCACGAGAACTTTAATAAGTGTTGAACTTCTTATTTTCATTTGGTTATTTTTCCTGTATTTCTGCGAGACGCGCAGTGATACAACGCCCGACATGAAATATAATTTTGTCCAACTT
>NC_069446.1:39179612-39192112 GCF_026875155.1 Cherax quadricarinatus | reverse complement strand
GGGGAAGGAGAAATATCTGAGGCGGAGCAGAATGACCTACCTGGTTCACGAATGGACCTGGGAGAGGAGGAATACTGGTTACAAAGGCAGACCTTGGAAAGTGGGGAAGGGAGAATATTCTGAGAGGCGGACAGATGGACTCCTCCTGGACACATGGTGCCTGGGAAAGAAGGAGAACAGGTTACAAAGACAGACTTTGGGAAAGGGGTAAGGGAGAACATCTGAGGGAACAACAGATGGACTCCTGGAACAATGGACCTGGTAAAGAAGATACTGGTTATAAAGGCAGACCTTGGGAAAGTGGGGAAGGGAGAATATCTGAGGGGACACAGATGGACTCCTTGACACATGGACCTGGGAAAGAAGGAGGAGATACTGGTTGCTGAGGCAGACCTTGGGAAAGTGGGGAAGGGAGAACATCTATGGGGACACAGATGGACTCCTGAACACATGAACCTGAGGAAAGCATCAAGAAGACAGCAAGTGGGTGGGTGGACCTTAAAGACGAACCACTGGCCTCCACGTGGCAAGGTCTGGCAACTCAGAGATAACTCTGAGACTGACAGTGGTCGCAAATATTAATAACAATTTTGATTCTTAGCATTTCGGGCATTTCGGGAAAGCTTAATTTTTTTATTATAGATGTGTAGGATGATGTAGAAAAATTAAGACAGTTATGCAACGTATGGGAATCGTTATTGAAGAAACGTTTCGCCACAGTGGCTTCATCAGTGCACTACGGGGGGAGGGGGGGGGTAAAGCCGGAAGGAGAATAAAGGAGAGGAGAATTTTGATGTAAATCAGTCCCTCACAGCATAGGGCCTAACAGGTGACTTATATACTGCAGTGGAAGCAAGCAGGAGGCGGATCACAGTGTGACCTATCCACTATTTAAGTAGGTCTTCGTCGTCCGAAGGTTGAACAAGTGTTTCAAACCTTGCCTAAACTCTGAGACTGAAGAATAGTAATTTGGGAAGAACTTAAAAGTCTTGCATGTTATCCTCTGATACAATGGTTTAATAAAATATCTAAAAATGTTTATTTAGATTTGTGGTAGTTTAAGAAAGTTCATCGCATAAATTGATTGTGATGATTTATGATAATGATTGTTACTGATGGTGATGATGTGATTGATGGTGACAAGTATTGATGGCGATGATTTTTTGGTGATGATGTATTGATGGTGATGGAATGCGTGAAGACATCATCAAATGAAATGGTTTTGAAAACCGACAAGTTGAAGAATTGAGACACTTATGCAACGTTATGGGAATCTTTACCGAAGAAACTGTTGTCGCCACAACAGTGTCTTCACATCCAATACAAAGTCGGTTTTTCGAAACCGTCAATCACATCTGTCAAACAGCTATACAACATCATGGGATTTTGATACAGAGAATTCTTTCAACACATATCCAACCTTTGGACGACGATCACGTTACACTAGTGACAGGTCCCAAATGATGATACCGTGCCTCCTCCTGTTTGGTTTAACGTGACCTGGAAGTATATAAGCCACCTCTTTGGCCCTATTCTGTACTTCCTACAAGAATTGATGGACCGAACATCATCGACGTCCAGGCTGAGGGACTGATTACCTCAACACATCCTCTCTTTTATACCTTCCTGCTTGTATTGGACTATGAAGCCACTGTTGTGGGAAACGTTTCTTCACTAAAGATTCCCATACGTTTTCATGTCCTCAATTCTTCCAACTTGTCGGTTTTCAGAACCATTCATTGTGATGATGTCGTTCCACACATATCATCACATAATCACATCATCATCAAACACATCATCACAATCAATTATGCGACTTCTTATACTACCTAATAAAACCATTTTGTGAAAGAATGGTATATTAATACCGACAAGATGAATAAAGACACAATTGCAACATCTGGGTATCTATATTGTAGTACGTTTCGCCATCCAGTGGCTTTATCATACAAATTCTGGATTTATAACTTGTCCGCGGAATTTGTATTGATAAAGCCACTGTTATGGACGAAACGTTAACTTAAAGATACCCAAAGTTGCACATGTGTCTTAAAACCTTTTTCTTAATCTAATTGTTTATATATCAAAGGCTTATCATTTTTATCATTGTATCAGTACCGATACATGAAGAATTTAACTCATTCAACTTCCTATCTTTCAGTCTGAGAGTTTAGACAAGGTTACAATACCAACACTATGGTCAGTCTTGAGAGTTTAGACAAGTATACAATACAAACACATATGTTCAGTCTGGAGAGTTTAGACAATGTTACAATACCAACACTATGGTCAGTCTGGATATTTTTATGACAATGTTACAATACCAACACTATTGGTCAGTCTGGTGAGTTTAGACAAGGTTACTTACCAACACTATGGTCAGTCTGGAGAGGTTTTAGACAAGGTAACAATACCAACACTATGGTCAGTCCTGGATAGTTTTTAGACAAGGTTACAATACCACACTATGTTCATTCTGTAGAGTTTAGACCAAGGTTACATACCTACACTATGGTCATCTGGAGAGTTTTAGAACAAGGTTACAATACCAACACTAAGGTCAGTCTGGATAGTTTAGACAAGGTTACAATACCAACACTATGGTCAGTCCTGGATAGTTTAGACAAGGTTTAACAATACCAACACTTATGGTCAGTTCCCTGTAGAGTTTAGACAAGTTACAATACCAACACTAATGGTCACGCTAATCTCAAAGAATATTAAAGATCATGATTTTGCTTATTTTTAATTTTTGAGATGCAGAACATGTCTGGGCATGTTCTATCTTTGTCGCCATCCTCCGCACGGGGGATTAATAACATAAACTTTGTCTTCTTGTATTATTATCACCTAACTGGGTTAAAGTTGGTTGATATATTCCTGTCAGGAAGAGAGAGGATCGCTAATTGTAAATAGTCCGAGATCTTAAACAAACTTACAGAAATTTTTTGTTATCAATCCCATTTTTATTTTTTGGTTATTCTAATCAGGCAAAAAGGAATAACTAGTTAAAAAACAGCAGAAGGAATGAAGAGAGTGTAGTGTGTACCGGGTGAGTGTAGTTGTGGACCCTGGTTTAGTGGGTGTAGTGTGTGCCTGGTGAGGAGTGAAAGTGTGGACCTGGTGAGAGTGTAGTGTGGACCTGGGTAGAAGGGGTGTAGTGTGGACCTGGTGAGAGTGTAGTGTGGACCTGGTGAGTGTGTAGTGGGACCTGGTGAGTGTGTAGTGGGGACCTTGTGTGAGTGTAGTGGTGGACTGGTGAGTTGTATTGTGGACCTGGTGAAGTGTAGTGTGGACCTGGTGAGAGTGAAGTTTGGACCTGGTGTGAGTGTTAGTGTGGGACCTGTGAGTGTGTAGTGTGGACCTGGTGAGTGTAGTGTGGACCTGGTGAGTGTGTAGTGTGGACCTGGTGAGAGTGTATGGGGACCTTGTGAGAGTGTAGTGGTGGACCTGGTGAGTGTGTAGTGTGGACCTGGTGATGTAGTGTGGACCTGGTGAGGGTGTATGGGACCTTGTGAGAGTGTAGTGTGGACCTTGGTGAAGTGTTGTGTGGACCTGGTGAGTGTGTAGTGTGGACCTGTGAGAGTGTAGTGTAGATCCTGGTGAGAGTGTAGTGTGGACCCTGGTGAGTGTGTAGTGAGGACCTGGGTTGAGGAGTGTAGGTGGACCTGGTGAGAGTGTATGTGGAACCTGGTGAGTGTGTATGTGGACACTGGTAAGAGTGAAGTGGGGACCTGGTAAGTGTTGTAGTGTGGACTGGTTATGAGTGTAGTGTGGACCTGAGTGATAGTGTGGTGTGGACCTGGTGAGTGTGTTATGTGTGACCTGGTGAGAGTGTAGTGGACCTGGTGAGAGTGTAGTGTAGACCTGGTGAGAGTGTAAGTGTGGACCAGGTGATAGTGTACTGTGACCTGTTGAGAGTGTAGTGTGGGACACTTGTGAGGAGTGTAGTGTGGGACCTGGTGATAGTGTAGTGATGACCTGGTGATAGTGTAGTGTGACCTGGTTATAGTGTAGTGTGGGCCTGGTGATAGTGTAGTGTGGACCCTGGTGAATTGTAGTGTGGACCTGGTGTGAGTTGTAAGTGTGAACCTGGTGATATTGTAGTGTGGAACCATGGTGAAGTGTAGTGTGGACCTGGTTAGAGTGTAGTGTGGACCTGGTGGGATAGTGTAGTGTGGACCTGATGATAGTGTAGGGGACCTGGTGATAGTGTAAGTGCGGACCTGGTGAGGATGTAGTGTGGACACCTGGTGATAGTTTAGTGTGGACTGGTGAGAGTGTAGTCTGGACCTGTGAGAGTTGCAGGTAGATCTGTTGAGAATGTGTGTGGACTTGGGTAAAGAGTGTAGTGTTAACCTGGTGAGAATGTAGTGAGGACCTGGTGATAGTGTAGTGTGGACCTAGTGATAGTATAGTGTGGAACCTGGTGGAAGTATATTGTGACCTTGTGATAGTGTATATTGAACCTGGTGAGAAGTGTAGTGTGGACCTGGTGAGAGCGTAAGTGGACCTGGAGAGAGTATAGTGTGGACCTGGTGAGAATGTAGTCAGGAAGGTGAGTGGTTAGTGTGGACTCAGGTGATAATGTAGTGGTGGACACGTGTGTGAGAGTGTAGTGTGGCCTGGTGATAATGTAAGTGGTGTACCTGGTGAGAGTGTAGTGTGGACCTGGTGAAGTGTAGTCCCCTGTACCAAGTAAAGTGTGTATGTGAGCCAGTGAAGTGTAGTGTGAACCTGGTGATAATGGTATTGAGGAAACCTGGTGAGAGTGTAGTGTGGACCTGGTGATAATGTAGTTGTGGACACTGGTGAAGTGTAGTGTGTACCTGGTGAGAGTGTAGTCTGGACCCTAGTGAAAGTGTAGTCTGGACCTGGTGAGAGTGAAGTCTGGACCTCGTAGAGTAGTGTGGATCTGGTGATAGTGTAGTGTGGACCTGGTGAGGAGTGTAGTGGTGACCTGGTGAGAGTGGAAGTCTGGAACCTGATTGAGAGTTGTAATTTGACATGGTGAGGAGTGTAGTCTGGACCTGTGAGAGAGTAGAGTGAACCCGTCGTGATTGTGTAAAGTGGACCTGGTGATAGTGTAGTTGGACATGGTGAAGTTAGTCTGGACTCGTAGTGTAGTGTGGTACCTGGTGAGAGTGAAGTGTGGACTGGTGATAGTGTAGTGTGGACCTGGTGAAATGTTAGTATGCACCTGGGATAGTGCAGTGTTGACTGGTTAGAGTGTATGTGAACCTCGTGAAAGAGTAGTGTGGACCTGGTGATAGTGTAGTGTGGACCTGGTGAGAGTGAAGTCTTGGACCGGTGAGTGAGTAGTGTGAAACATCGTGATAGTGTATCCTGGACCTGTGAGATTGGTAGTGTGGTAACTGGTGAGAGTGTAAGTTATACCTGGTGATAGTGAAGTGTTGAGACCTGGTGAGAGTGTATTTGTGGACCTGTTGTGAGAGTGTAGTGGTGGACACTGAGAGTGTAGTGTGGATCTGGTGATGAGTGTAGTTGTCGAACCTGTGAGAGTGTAGGGTTGAACACCTGGGATGAGAAGTGTAGTTATGGACCTGGTGAAGAGTGATTGGAACCTGGTGGATAGTGTAGATGGACCTGGTGAGGGTGTAGTGGTGGAACCTCGTGAGAGTGTAGTGAGGACCTGGTGAGAGGTAATGTGACCTGGTGAGAGTGTAGTGTGGACCTGTGATAGTTAGTGTGGACCTGGGAGAGTGTATGGTACCTGTGATAGTGTATGTGTGGGGGCCTGGTGATAGTGTAGTGGTGGACCTGGTGAGAGTGTAGTGTGGACCTGGTGAGGAGTTTAGTGTGAACCTGGTGATATTGTAGTGTGGAACCTTGTGAGAAGTGTAGTGGGACCTGTGAGAGTGTAGAGTGGACCTGGTGATAGTGTAGTGTGGTACCTGATGATAGTGTAGTGTGGACCGGTGAAGTTAGTGCGGACCGTGGTGAAGTGTAATGTGGACCTGGAGATAGTGAAGTGTGGAACCGGTGAGAGTGTAGGTCCTGGACCTGGTGAGAGTGTATCTGGACCTGGTGAGAGTGCAGTGTAGATCTGTTGAAATGTAGTGTGGACTTGGTAAGAGTGTAGTTTGAACACTGGTGAGAATGTAGTGAGGAACCTGGTGAAGAGTGTAGTTGTGACCTAGTGAGAAGTATAGTGTGGACCTGGGAAGTATAAGAGTGGACCTGGTGATAGTGTAGATTGAACCATGGTGAGAGTGTAGTGTGGACCTGGTGAGAGCGTGAGTGTGGACCTGGAGAGAGTAATTGTGGACTCTGGTAAGAATGTAGTCAGGACCTGGTGAGTGTAGTGTGTGGGGAAAAAAAAAACCCCCTAGTGATAATGTAGTGTGGACCTGGTGAAAGTGTAGTGGTGGACCTGGTGATAATGTCGTGTGGACCTGGTGAGAGTGTAGTGTGGGCCTGGTTAGAGTGTAAAAAAAAAAAGTCTGGACCTAGTAAATGTGTAGTGTAGCCAAGTGGAGAGTGTAGTGGTGAACCTGGTGATAATGTAGTGTGGACCTAGGTGAGAGTGTAAGTGTGGACCCTGGTGATAATGTAGTTAGGACCTGGTGAGAGTGTAGTGTTACCTGGTGATAGTGTAGTCAGGACTAGTGAAAGTGTAGTCTGGACCTGGTGAGATGTAGTCTGTACCTCGTAGGCAGTGTGGAAACTGGGTGATAGTTTATTGTGGACCTGGTGAGAGTGTATGTGTGACCTGGTGAGAGTGTAGTCTGGACTGATGAGAGTGTAATGTTTACATGTGTGAGGAGTGTAGTCTGACCTAGTTGAAGTGTAGTGTGAACCTCGTGATTGTGTAATGTGGACCTGGTTGATAGTAGTCTGGACAAATGGTGAGGAGTGTAGTCTGGACGTCGTAGTGTAGTGTGGACCTTGTGAGAGTGTAGTGTGGACCTGGTGATAGTGTAGTGTGGACCTGGTGAGAATGTAGTATGCACCTGGGGATAGTGTAGTGTGGACCTGGTTTATAGTGTAGTGTGAACCTCGTGATAGAGTAGTGTGGACCTGATGATAGTGTAGTGTGGACCTGGTGAGAGTGAAGTCTGGACCTGGTGAGGGAGTAGTGTGAACATCGTGATAGTGTAGTCTGGACCTGGTGAGATTGTAGTGTGTGACCTTGGTGAGGAGTGTAAGTGTAAGACCTGGTATAGTGTATGTGGACCTGGTGTCAGTGTAAATTGTGGACCTGGTGAGATTGTAGTGTGACCTGGAGAGTGGTAGTGTGAGGATCTGTTGATAGTGGTAGTGTCCGACCTGTAGAGTGTAGGGTGGACCTGGTGATAGTGTAGTATGGACCTGGTGAGTGTATGTGGACCTGGTGATAGTGTAGATTGGACCTTGGTGAGGGTGTAGTGGTGAACTCGTGAGCGATTTGTAGTGTGGACCTGGTGAGAGTGTAGTGTGGACCTGGTGAGATGGAAGTGTGTAACCTGTTGAGAGTTGTAGTGTGACCTTGTGAGAGTGTAGTCCTTGACCGGTGAGAGAGTAGAGTGAACCTCGTGAGAGTGGATAGTGTGTTACCTTGTGAGTAGCCGTAGTGTGGACCTGGTTAGAGTGTAGTGTTGGCCCTGTTGAGAGTGGGGTAGTCTGGACCTTGTGATAGTGTAGTCAAGACCTGGTGAGAGTGTAGGTGTGGACCTGGTGAGAGATAAGTCCTGGACCTGGTGAAGTTGTAGTGTGAACCTGGTGAGAGTGTAGTGGTGGACTCTGGTGAGAGTGTAGTGTGACCTGGTGAGAGTGTAAGTCTGGACCTGGTTGAGAGTGTAGTGTGAACCTTGTGAGAGTGTAAGTGTGGACCTGGTGAGTGTAGTCCTGGACCTGGTGAGAGTGTAGTGTGAACCCTGGTGATAGTGGTGAGTGTGAAACCTGGTGAGAGTGAGTCTGGACCTGGTGAAGTGCTAGGTCTGGACCTGGTGATTGTAGTGTGAACCTGGTAGAGTGTAAATCTGGACCTGGTGAGAGTGTTAGTCTGGACCTTGTGAGTGTAAGTGTGAACCTGGTGAGAGTGGTAGTGTGAACGCTGGTGAGCGTGATAGTTGAGAAACCTGGTGGAGAGTGTAGTGTGAAACCTGAGAGAGGTGTAAGTGTGAACCTGGTGAGAGGTGTAGAGGGGTGAACCAGGTGAGGAGGGTTAAGTCTGGACCTGGTGAGAGGTTAAAGCTACTTGACAGATTGGTCCATTTTTGGTTGAAGTACTTAAAATTCGTGAAATCACTACTGCCATAATAATAAGAAATAACGAATATTACATGTAGAGGTGGTCATAGCAGCAAGTAAGACTGTTCACACATAATTTACTCACCAGTCTATTATTGATTCTAAATGAACTTAATTTCCTTAAAGACAAAACGTACGGCCACTAAACACTTTTTCTTAAATGTTGTGTCATCAACCCAAGATGAATGTAAATGTTTTTTAGAAAACACCTTAGCAAAAAATAAATAAAAAACAAAGATACCGTCTCTAAAATTTACAGTCACGACTAAAATATTGTCATTAAATGATCTTATGTAGCTAATTAATATATACCATGAAACTTTCCTCTCTACATATAAACTACTTAAAATCCTACTACAAAATACCAAGTTATATATACTTTGCAAATTAATTAACATACATAAAAAAGTAAATGTTTAATCATAATGTATCTGGACAAATAAACTAGACAACTAAATTCACGTAGTAGTCATCGCATCAGAATTAATATAATTTTGCACGTGAAGAGTTAAACCCATGGGAAAGCTATGATGGCAGCTCCCACCACGGTGTGAAGTGTACAGTTTCACTGTCCTATATAAGCTCTTTAGTGTGACACTCAGTTCCTATTAGTATTTAACCTATAGGATAACCTTCTGTTGAAAAATCGGAAATTACTGAACTATTATCATGCCATGGTGGGAGAGTAAGGAAGAAAAGAAGACAGGATTGAGAGAGAGGAGGAAAAAATTAAAAGACTGGTGACAGAGTGATTAAAAAGCTTATCTTGCTTATATTCAGATGATTGGATGACTAAGCTTCGCTCGCTACTTATCTCTGTGTCTGAACTTGGAAGCTTTATGGACGGCGGAAAATACTGCTAGGACGAAGCAAAGAGGATCATTCAAGGACGCTCTCGTACTGCCAAAATTTTAAATATGCCGGAAAGAGCGGATATTCCAAGCATCAGAAAACGTTTACTGAAAGAAATAACCTAACTGGTGCTAATAGTTCAGGGAAGCCCTTCAAATCCAGTGACAAGAAGCCCTCAAAACTTCCTCATCTCTCGGGAACAACCCTCCATGAATCGAACAAATTGGAACCGACATCCCACATGAACCATATACAGATCTGGTTAATAAGGCAACAGCGGCACCTCTCCCCTACATGGGAATATTATCCCCAATCCAAACTACCATCCACCATTTCCCTCCAAAATACTTCTTCAATTCACAACCAAAAGCTTCGCCTGAAGCCAAACATGATGCCTTAATCTTATTGATGAACTTATTCATACGCACCTCATACAAAATAATAGCGTTGATGGTTCTGTTCACCAATCCACTGGTTCAGCAGGTAGTGCTGCTGTTGTCGTCCAGAGGTGAAAGGCCTCATAAAGAAAATTGGAGCACACCATCATAACTGGGCCTCGACCTTTCAAACAGAACCTATTTGCCATACTCCTAGCACTGAAATGGCGTCCAGTATCTAATGTTGAACACTTATAATTGTAAATGATTCTCTGTCATTCATAAATGCTCTCAACTCATTAGTATAAATTGTGTGTAGGCTTGTGTCAGAAGCCAGCATCTGCATGGTGAGGAATTGTGGACAGTTGGAGTCAGAGTGCACATTCTGTGGATTCCATCTCACTTGGTCCCTTCCAGATGTATGATTAACTGATAAACCTAAGATGTATGCTTTCAAAGATTGGGTAGATACAAACTTGGCTAGTCGAGTTTAGCATTTTCGAGAACAATAATACGAAAAGAACCATCAACTGAATTTATTGACCTTAAGACTCTGGGAGATTGACACAAGTCATCCATCTATCAACATTCTATCATGCAGGAGACCACATGTCTATGGTGCATCCAACAAAATAAGCAGACTCTTAGATGTTCACTACCCCGTCTGGCCCCGCTTGGGTTACAAGTATCTTTGGGCAGTTGTAAATCACCACCACCATAATGTAACCCAGCGAAATATCTCACCACTGCGTCATTATGTACTGGAGTGTGATTAAATTAATGAATTCAGAGAAAAACTCGCTCAGAAATGTTCAAGAAATGCCCAAAATATTTTATCACAGTGGATATTACAGACCTTTCGGGAAAAAATACTCTGATATGCACTCTGTAAATAAGCATTACCACGTGTGTGTTTTGGTTTTGTGGGTGTGTTTTTGGGGGGTGTGTGGGTTGTGTGGGGTTTTGTTTGTGGTGTGTGTGTGTTGTGTGTGTTGGGTTTTTTTGGGGGTTTTTTTCGTTTGCGTGTGTATTTGTTTCTCATCATGCTGGTGCGTGTGCTCTGTGTTTGTACGCTCGTGTGTGTGTGTGGACTCACTTTTGGTGTTTGGGTGTGTGGTTGTGGTGTGTGGGGTTGTGTGGTGTGTGGTGTGTGTGTTTGTGTTTTGGTGTGTGGGGATGTGTGTTACCCAACAATTAATATTTGCACTGAAAACTCTTTTACAGATGTGCCCGGGTGTGGATGTGTGAATTGCTCTTTAATTTATAATTTGTTCATGACTGTAACCACGTATAAACATAAGTAAATTTACTTACATGATTCATTATTTTTGTAACTTGTGAATTCATTACCTTTGTACCTTGTTCAGCTGTCAGAACTTTGGGGCCCAGTCCCTGGACCCTTTATGTACCTCTTTTGACTACCACGCACAGGATGGGAATGGAGTAGTGAAATGCGGCGGGTGGTATCCGTAGACTTTGTCAGCGTTTCTCCTTAAATTAACATTCTTCATGATAGTCATACTGTTTTCTAGCGTGTTTACATGTCCGTTTCTAAACGATCGCAAAAAATACCTGGAATTTTATATTCGTTATGTAACGTTTAACCTAGACTGTTCCTAATTAAATCTCAGTTAAGCGCAAATAACGAGATTAAATAATGTGAAGAGGAACAAGCAGCAGCAGTGCGACGAACTGCAGGTAGGCATTTTATCCTCAGACTAACAGTATCTGTATTTTTTCTACCAAGAATCTGTTCTAATTGTGTACTTGTCTCTGCTTATATATTTACATGCATGCATATTTCTAAATATATTTACATTTGTAAGTATAAAATTGTATAATTTTTGACAAATATTCTTCCGTAAATCTGTTTATTAATTATGGACTATTTTTATGAGAACCATCACCGACTAAATAATCTCACGTTTATGAAGCAAAACTCACACCCTGGAACATTTGGGTGTGAGTTTCACCTCATAAAAGTTCTCGGATGAAACGTGTTGGTGGAAGTTCTTCCCTCGATGAATTCCACCACGGAAAGTCTGCTGGGTAGTTTCAGACACAAAAGTTCCAATTATGGAACGACACAAAAATTTCATTATGGAACGTGTGATTAGCTGATTTTTCCATTTAATGTAGTAAAACAGGTTTCTGTTGCATTTGAAAACATTTTCCACAACTATAATCATGTGCTCGTGAACACCAGGAAAGTCACTGTTCCTAGATTAACCAATAATTAAGTACCTCAGGTTTCCGCCATAGAGTTGTGGAACTTAACAGTGTTTAATAAAGGGTGCTCAAAAATGTTTAAAAACATTGTTCAGAATGTTTAAAAAAACAGTGTTCAGAGTGTTTAAATAACGTGTTCGGAGTGTTTAAATAAGTGTTCAGGCGTCTAAATAACAGTGGTCAAAGTGTTTAAAAACCAGTGTTAGTTTAAGTTAGTTTAATATGTTTATTGTGCAACCCCATACCCATCCTGTGGGGGTAGTCAAAAGATTACAGAGGTACAAATTGGTCCAGGGATTGGACTCCAAAGTTTTGATAGCTGAGAAAGTTACAAGGTAATGAACTCACAAATTACAAAGGTAATGAACTCACAATTTTCAAAGTAATGAACTCCAGGTAGGTCGGTCACAATCATGACAAGTTACAAAGGTTTTTCAGATTACAGATGTAGTAATGGTCCAGGGACTGGCCCCCCCCAAAATTTTGATAGCTGAACTTTGGTACAAAGGAAAAGAACTCACAAGTTAAAAGGTAATGAATCCTGTAAGAATGTTTACTTACGTTTATACATGGCTACAATCATGAACAAATTATAGAGTACTGAGCAATTCACACTTCCACACCCGGTCACAACTGTAATGAGTTATTGGTGCAAATATTGATTGTTGGTCACACACCCACACACACACAACAAACACACACACACACCCACACACCACAAAAACACACACCCACACACCCACACACACACCACACACACACACACACACAACACACACCCCCCACACC
>NC_069446.1:39168874-39179112 GCF_026875155.1 Cherax quadricarinatus | reverse complement strand
AAATATGACGGGGAAACTCTCCTGGGTGACAAAATATAAGGGAAACCCCCTTTGGCGCGATATATACAACGAAAACCAGTCAAGGGAGATAAAATAAAAAGGGGGGAAAACCGTCCAGGGCGACTGAATGTGACGGGGAAACCCGTCCGGGGCGACTGAATGTGACAGGGAAAGCCGTCCTGGGGAAAAAAAAATATAACAGGAAACCTGGCTAGGTACGATGAATGACGGGGAAACCCGTTCAAGTCGATGGAATATGAAGTGAAATCCGCCAGGGCGATGGAATATGAAAAAAAACACCATTTTGTACGAAATAGGCGAGGAAACCCGCCCGGGGCGACAGAATATAAAGGGGGGAAACCCCGTCTGGGCGAGGAAATAGGGGAAACCCCGCCTAGATCTAGGGAAATATGACGGGGGATGGAATATAGGGGGGAACCCGATTTGGGGAAAACAAAATTAGGATGACCTATGTACACTATGAAAAGGGTCAAAAAGAATGTAAATTGACCCATAAATTTTGCAAAAGAAAAACACACAATTTTGAAATTTCAAGTTGATCGTATACTTTTTATAATAATAAACAAAAATTTGTGAAAAGCAAACGAAAGATTTGAAAATTGTCCCAAAAAAGGAAAGTGTCCTCGGGTTAAAATTTAAAAACGCCATGAATGGGGGGTTTATTTTTTTTCCATTTTTGTTTTTCCATTTACTTTGTTTAATTCTATGAAACCCCAAAAAAAATTTTAAAACCCGTTCGATAAAAAGGAAAAAAATTTAAAATTTGGGCATCCGACGGCTAAAAATTTAATCCAAAAAATTTAAATTGATTAAAAATTTGTGTTTGTTAGTTGACAGAAGAGACATTCACTAGTTATTATAGGGGAACTTTTATTTAAATAAATTGGGAAATTTAAACTTAAAAGTCAATTTTAAAAGACAAAACTTTTTTTTTAATAAATTTTCACAAATAAAAGTTAAACGCATCAAAAAATCAATCGGAGTAAGTGATCTGTTCCAATTTTTAAACTTTCTTAAAAATTTCAAATTTTCATTTTTTCAAAGAAACAAATGTGTTATTATCTTTATTAACAATATTTTTTTATTAATAATGTGAAGACAATCAAAGGAACTTTTCTTAGTTATTAAAGGGAAAAATTGAATACATTATTCTTTCAATAAAACTGAAAAAACCGGTTTACGCAACCAAACAGTGTACCTTTGGGGTGGGAAAACCCAAACCAGGGAAAAAAATTTAAAAACCGATCTGATGAGTCATTCTTTGAAAATTTCACAACTCCAAAGATTCCAATTTTTATATTATTAACAATTTTATTTTAACAAAATTTCTCTGCAGGAAAACCAAAAGTAATAAGTAATTTCCTCGACTTAACTTTCTTCGGAAGTTCATGCCATCCTTAACTTTCTTCCGGGGCTTTTGTACTCCCCAATTTTCTTCCAGGCTCTTGATACTCTCAACTTTCTTTCAGACTCTTGCCACCCTCAACTTTCTTCCAGGCGTTTGAACCCCCCCAACTTTTTTCCCAGAGCTTTTGATACCCCCTCAATTTTCTTTAGAGCTCTTGCCACTCCTCAACTTTCATCCGGAGCTCTTCCCACCCCCAATTTTCTTCCAGAGCTCTTGATACTCCACAACTTTCTTCCAAGCTCTTGATACTTCAGTTTTCTTCCAAGCTCTTGCCACTCCTCAACTTTCTTCCGAGCTCTTCCACCCTCAACTTTTTTCCCGGAGCTCTTGCAACCCCCAACTTTCTTCCAAACTCTTGTTACTCCCAACTTTCTTCCAAGCTCTTGATACTCCACAATTTTTTCCAGAGCCTTGTACTCCTCAGCTTTCCCCAGACTCTTGCCACCCTCAACTTTCTTCCGGAGCTCTTACTACTCCCCAGTTTTTCTTCCAGAGCTTTTGAACTCCTCAACTTCTTCCGGGGCCTTGCCACCCCCAAAAATTTCTTCCAGAGCCTTTATACCCCCTTAATTTTCGCCCGGGAGTTCTTGCAACCCTCAATTTTCTTCCAAGCTCTTACCACTCTAAACTTTCTTCGGGCTCTTGCAACCCCCCAAACTTTTTTTCCAAAGCTCTATCCCCCCCAATTTTTTCTTCCAGACCTCTTGTTTACTCCCCAATTTTTCTTCCGGCTCTTGTACTCCTCAACTTTCTTCCAACTCTTGATACTCCTCAACTTTCTTCCAGGCTCTTGCCACCCTCACTATCTTCCGGGGCTCTGCCACTCCTCAACTTTCTTTCACAGCTTGATCCCTAAAACTTTTTTCCCAGAGCTCTTGATCCCCCCCCTCAACTTTTTTTCCAAACTCTTGCCATCCCAAATGCTTTATTTCTAAAAAAAAAAATACTTCTGGTTTTCCTTTTTTAGTTTTTTTTCATCACTTCTGAAAACTAAGTCTCCTAAGTTTTATTTGATTTTTTAACACAACAACTTTTAAAAAAATTTAACCAACTAAAAAATAGTTATTTACCAGTTATTACAACGAAAAACCCCTTAAACATTAATATTCTTTATGGGATAAACATTAATGTTGAGAAACAAAATTGTGTGGACACCCTTCAAGGGAAATACATCTAAAAATTAAAAAATCGCAGTACATTACAAAAAACATTTAAATTTTTTAATTCTGCTAAAATTTACACATCACAGAACAGACATTTAAATTTTGAATCTTAGTAATCGAGACGCCACTGACATTGGGGAAGACCCACCATATTTTTTCCCTGTCAGGGGATCGAATATCCCCACTGTATTTTTATTTTTACCATAATGTTTATGTCCGGGGGGGGGTAATGTTTTTTATGGCTAGATGTTAGGGAAGTGAAAGGAGAAAGGGAAAATTTGTTTTAAACTGTTTAAAAAATTTTTATAGAAAATTTTTCTTCCAAAGATAAATTTAGGGGGAGTTTTCTGTACCTGACCCACAATGGATGCTTCAAAATGGCAAACCAACATTCGCATCAGAATATTGAAATATATAAATTCCTGAACTCCCCCAACTTGAGGGAAATCTGATTTTTTTTAAACCCCCAAATTCTCGACTTTTATTTTTAAAAAAACAAACAAATTTTAAAAACCGTGAGGGAAATGCATAAAAATGGATACAAATTTGAGTCAATGTGCGTGTGGGATAGATGGACCTGTGTGTGTGGCGCCGTGTGTTGGGGGTGTGTGTGGTGGTGGTGGTGTGGTTTTGTGTGTGTGTGTGTGGGTGTGTGTGTGTGTTGTGTGTGTGTGTGTGGGTTGGTGTGGTGTGTGTGTGTGGTGTGTGTGTGGTGTGGTGGTGTGTGTGGTTTGTGGTGTGTGTTGTTGCATTTTTGAATACACATATTAGTGTCCGAGGCGAAGTGTGTGTTATACAATTGCATGTGTTTTTGTGTGAGAGCGTGTGCGTTGTTTTGTACGTGTTTTATACACGTACAAAACAACGCACTGCCGTGGTTGTGGAAAAGGCCCCAAAAGATGTGAAAATAAGTGGTTTGCATAAGTAAGATTTTTTAGGTGCAGTACCAAAATAATTATAAAAAATTATTATACACAAAAAAATATGTGAAATTACCCAGGATAACCCCCAAAAAAATCAGAAAAAGTAACAAAATTTTCCATTGTCCCGGGAACTTTTGAACTGCTGGTTTTTACATAAAACATAAGAAAATAACGAAAAAAAAAAACATAAAAGTTCAAAAATTTTATTATATTTCTGGGGGAAAGGTGGACATAAGAAAATTTAAAAGGGAACATTCCCCACCAGAAATAAAACTTTCCCAAAAACCACACTTAAACTATTGATTAATACAATAAAAAATGTATTAATTGTAGATAAATTTGTAAAAAAATAAATAGAATTTCCCAAAAAATTTTCATTGACTGGCCAACCTGGGGCCAAACTGGACGGTAGTTTGGCTGCGTCTGGCGCCCTAGGGTCCAGGTTTGTTTTGGGTGGCGAAATTTAACAGGACGTTTTTTTTTTGGCTGCCCCCCCATGAAATTTCCCCATCTACCTGGACAGTCTTTTACCGTAGACCACTAAAAAAGGCCTCTTCTCTCTGGCTAAAATAAACTGGGATGGCTGAGCTGACTTGGGGTTTAAAAAACCGGGGAAGGCGAGACGGTAAATAAAAAAAGGGGAAATTGGGGAAGGGGAAAGACACCCGGGGGGGCCCAAACGGATGGTTTTCCTGGAACAGGGGGCCCCCTAGGAAAAGGAGTTTTTCCTTTGGGGAAGGGGGGGAAGGGGGAAGGGGGATACGGGAGGGGGACAAAGATTCCGGGACAAAATGGACCGGGGAAAACGGGGGAGACTGGTTGGTTGGGGCCCGACCTGGGGGAAGTGGGAAAGGGAAAATTTGTCTTAGGCGGACAGATGGACTCCTGGACACTTTAACCCGGGGGAAAGGGATCAAGAACACAGCAATTTGGGTGGGGGACCTTAAAGACAAACCACGGCCTCCCGGGGGCAAGGTCTGGTAACTAAAAGAAACTCTGGGGTGAAAAGTGGTCGCAATTCCGATTTTTTAAAAAAAAAAAACATTTTTTAAAATTTTTGGGAAAGAAAGGAGCTTACCGATTTTAAAACTTTTTTTCATAACAGATGATGTTCCCTTTTTTTATTAAAAAAAATATATATATATATATAAATATATATAATATATATAAAATAAAATATAAATATATATATAAAAAATATAAATAAATTATATATAAAAAATATATATAAAACTTAATAAATTTAATTTACTGTTTAGGGGGTTAAAAATTTAAATTATTAACCGGGGGGACCCCCCCCCCCCTTTTGATTTTAAAGGAAAAATTTTTTAATACCAGAAGACTCTCACTTATAAAAATTTGCCTCATCTGTAAAAGCCTGTCACGCATAGCATGGACATCCCCAAAATTGGGTTACGAGGATTTTATTAAAAACCACATTTTAGGAGGAACCTATGAGTACCATAAAAGGAAGGGGTAATAGGGCCCTTTATGGGGTCCCCTTTTTGACTAAAAATTGGGGGGAAGGGTGGGGGCAAGATTTTTTTATGCAGCAACTAATAAATTTAAAATTGGTTTTTTTTAAGAAAATTCAAGCTGGTTTGGGAAAATTTTTTTAAATTTATATTCACATCCAAAGTAACTGAAAAAAGAACACGTAAATGAACACGTTTAAGTGGTTTTTTAGAAATTTTTAAAAAACATTTTGATTAGAAACAGAACATTTTTAAACTTGAACAGAAAAATTTATTGAACATTCCCCATAAAACACTAAACGTTTCTCCCCTCCTAAAATAACCCTATTGGGGTCCTGTTTATATAAAATGATGGTGGAATGAGTTTTGGTGGTGAAAAGGTTTTGGGGGGAGTTGGGGATGGGAAAGGGTTTACAGCGAGTTGTTGGGGATGGGAAATTTACAAGTGTCCCACATTTATGGGAAGGTTTTGTTTTGGTTAAGGATGGATGATAGTGAGTTTTTTGGTTATGGATGGTTGATGGCAATTTTTGGGGTTTTGATTGGGTGATGGGTCATTGTGGGGTGAGGATATTTTTTGAGTGAGTAGTGGGATGTATGGTTTTATTGTGAGTTGGGAAATGATGGATGGTTTTTATGGGGATTTTTGGGGATGGGTGGCTGATGAGTTTAAAAGGGAATGGATATTTTATTGGGGGAAATTTTGGTGATGGGTGGTTTTTAAATGAGTTAGGGTTATGAAAAGGTTTTATAGTGAGGTGTGGGAAGAGAAGGTTGATGAAGGGGTTTTTAAAGAATTTAAAGTTGAAGATTAGTTGAAATTTTGAGAGTTAATGATAAATTTGGGAATAATGGATATTAATGAACTTTTTGTTAAATTTTTTTTTGGGCCCCATTGGAAATACACAGATTAAATTATGCTGAAAAAAAAGTTTCCGGGGGAATTGTGAAATCAAACCCCAGGGTTTTGTTTCCCAAGTTTTCTAAAGTTTCATTGGGGTTTTTGTCTTGGGTTTTTTAAATTTATCCCACTTCCTTAAAAACCCATTAAAAACCCGATCATCCTTTATCACAACCAAAAGGGCATCCCTTTTATCCCATACCAAATCATCCTTAAATCCCATACCAATCATCCTTAAAAACCCATACCAATCATCCTTTTATCCCATACCAATTTATCCTTTTATTCCCTACCAAACATCCTTATATCCCAAACCATTTTTCCCTTAAATCTCATAAAAATCATCCTTTTAAATCCCATACCAGGGCAACCTTATATCCCCCTACCAGATCATCCCTTTTATCCCCCTACCAGATCACCTTTTTTTCCCATAAACCCGAAAAAAACCTTATTTTCATTATATCCCACCTTCTTTTGAAAATTTTTTATTATATCACTCCCGCAAACTTTTTTAAAAAAGTTCCCCTAACTGAAAAAATTTTAAATTTTGCATTACTTACAAAAAAAAGTTTACTACTTTTTAAAATTGGGTATGATCTGCACGATGTTCACATACGAGTTTAAACTTTTACCTAAACATTAACCTTAATTATTTGTTAAAGGGATAACATTAAATTAAAGAAATAACATTGTGTGCCAGACCACAAGGTATAATAATTTTTAAAAATGAAAACAACGCAGTAAAAATACTAAACAACAATAATTGTATAATAAATGATGACATTTACAGACCATACAGTATAAAATTTGGATCTCAGTAAGAAAGAGTCGTACGACCATGTTTCCCGGAGAGTCGACTTTACCAGTGTGCAGGAGAGTCGTTTCTGACCATTGGGGCAGGAGAGTCGTACTGACCTGTGCAGGAGAGTCGTACTGACCCGTGTGCAGGGGAAATCCCTACGACCATTTTGCAGGAATCGTAAATGACCATTTTTGAGGGGAGTCTACTGACCAGTTGCCGGGGGTCGTACTGACCAGTTTTTCAGAAGCACACCCAGTTACTTATAAAAAATGAAGAAGTTTAAAAAGAAGTGAAAAAGTTTGAAAAAATTTTCTTTCCCCGTTTTTTTAAACAAATTTTTAGTTTTTAAAATTTTTCTTCCATAAGATAATTCTTAGTGTTTTTTTCTTAACAACCCAAAAGTGTCTCAAACTAGCCACTTCCACACCTTTTTAAAAAGAATGTCTTTAAAAACCCCAAAAAACAATATTCTCTATCAGAATATAGAAATAAAAATTAAGTTTTCCCGGGTTTCCTCCCAAAAATTTACCAATCGCATTTTTTCTCCTCCCAACTTTTTTTGATTTTAATATGGGAAAAAAAACAAAATTTTTAAAAACCATAAGGGAGAACGCATATATGAAAGTTAGTTAGTTTACCATTTGTCCTAGGAAAAAAATGTCGATTAGACACTAGGCCTTTTGTATATGAGTACGTGTGTGAGTGTGTGTGTGTTTTTGTACTCACCTATTTGTACTCACCTATTTGTGGTTGCAGGGGTCGAGTCTTAGCTCCTGGCCCCGCCTCTTCACCGGTTGCTACTGGGCCCTCTCTCTCCCCCGCTCCATGAGCTTTATCAAACCTCCCCTTAAAACTGTCAAATGGTTCCTGCCTCCACTACGTCATTTTCTAGGCTATTCCACTCCCTTTACAACTCTATGACTAAGAAATACTTCCTAATATCTCTCTGACTCACTTGGTCTTCAACTTCCAATTGTGCCCTCTTATTTCTGTGTCCCCTCCCTGGAACATCCTGTCTTTGTCCACCTTGTGTGTGTGTGGTGTGTGTGATGTGTGTTTGTGTGTGTGTGTGTGTGAGTGTGTGTGCGGTTGTGAGTATGAGTTTTGTATGAGTGCGTGTGTGTTAGTTACCATTTTGTCCTAAGGCACATTCGTTTAGCCACTAGGCCTGTTGTATATGAGTACGTGTGTGTGTGTGTGTGTGTGTTTTGTGTGTGTGTGTGTTGTGTGTGTGTGTGTGTGTGTGTGTGTGTGTGTGTGTGTGTGTGGTTGTGTGTGTGTGTGTGTGGTTGTGTGTGTGTGTGGGGTTTTGTGTGGGTGTGTTGGTAGTGTGTGTGGTAGTGTGTTGGTAGTGTGTGTGGTAGTGTGTGTGGTAGTGTGTGTGGTAGTGTGTGTGTGTGTGTGTGTGTGTGTGTGTGTGTGTTTTGTTTAGTTACCATTTTGTCCTAGGCACATATCGATTAGACACTGGGCCCTGTTGTATATGAGTACGTGTGTGTGTGTGTGTGTGTGTGTGTGTGTGTGTGTGTGTGTGTGGGGTGTGTGTGTGTTGTGGTGGTGTGTGTTTTGTGTGTGTGTGTGCGTGTGTTGTGTGTGTGTATGACACAAGAATCAACATTTCACCAATAACTCATTACAGTTGTGACCGGGGTGTGGAAGTGTGAACTGCTCATTACTCTATACAGTGGCCCTCGCTTTTCGTAGTTCTCGGCAATCGTAAATTTCACCAATCATAGGGGTATTTTCGTATAAACATGGACTCGCTTTTTATAGGTTAACTCGCGAATAGTAGTTCGTCCAGGACGCGTACGCACGGTGTGAGCCAAGGCGGCCTCCCTACCCAGCCCGTCTGGCATTGTTTACTAGTGAGTGAAGGTCCCCTCAAGTGCTCCAAAGAAATATTTCATAATTTCCACTCATTTTAGCGCGTGCAAGTACAAAAAAAGCTACCATGGCTCCAAAGAAAGCTCCCTAGTGCCAAGCCTGTGGTAAAGAAGGGGAGAAATATGTACAGTGACAAAGTCTTGGGCCATTTTAAAAGGGAAATGTTAAAGAATGCTAGAAACAGAGCTCTCCTCCACAGTTACTTTGCGGGACAGGACTAAAGTGAACTCTCAAGGTGGTCCTAGTGGCATTAAGAAACAGAGAAGAGAAGCAACCCCAGAGAAGCAATTGGACCTGAGGTGTTGCTGGAAGGGGATTCCCCTTCCAAACTGTAAACAATCCAATCTCTATTCTCCTCCAGTCTCAGATACACTAAGAAAATCTCCAATAAAGATAATTGTTATGCTGTTAATGTTTCATTCATCATTTCCCATTGTTTTTGTTTATGTACTACATGTATATTTCAAGTAAAAAAATTTTGTTTTAATACTTCTGGGGTTTTCAGGAACGGAAATTTAAATTTCATTTACATTATTCTTATGGGGAAAATTGATTCGCAAATCGTAAATTTGTGTGTTGTGTGTGTGTGTGTGTGTTGTGTGTGTGTGTGTGTGTGTGGTGTGGTGTGTGTGTGTGTGTGGGTTTTGTGTGTGTGTGTGTGTGTGTGTGAGTTTTGTGTGTGTGTGTGTGTGAGTGCACATGCGTGTGAATGAGTTTGTGTATGATGTGTGTGTGTTTTGTGTGTGTTTGTGTGTGTATGAGTGTGTGTATGAGTGTGTGTGTATGTACTCACCTATTTGTTTTGCAGGGGTCGAGTCTTAGCTCCTGGCCCCCCCCAGTGTGTGTTTTTTATGGGGTGTGTGTGTGTGTGTGTGTGTGTGTGTGTTTTGTGAGTTTGTGTATGAGTGTGTGTGTTTGTTTTACTCACCTATTTTTACTCACCTATTTGTGGTTGCAGGGGTCGAGTCCCTTTGCTCCTGGCCCCGCCTCTTCACCGGTTGCTACGGGCCCTCTCTCTCCCCGCTCCATGAGCTTTAATCAAACCTCGTCTTGAAACTGTGTATGGTTCCTGCTCCCCTACGTCATTTTCTAGCTATTCCACTGCCTTACAACTCTATGACTGAAGAAATACTTCCTAATATCTCTCTGACTCATTTGTGTCTTCAACTTCCAACTGTGGCCTCTTGTTTCTGTGTCCCCTCCCTGGAACATCCTGTCTTTGTCCACCTTGTCTATTCCACGCATATTTTTTTATGTCGTTATCATGTCTCCCCTGACCCTCCTGTCCTCCAGTGTCGTCAGGCCGATTTCCCTTAATCTTCTTCATAGGACATTCCCCTTAGCTCTGGAACTAACCTTGTCGCAAACCTTTGTACTTTCTCTAGTTTCTTGACATGCTTTATCAATTTCGGGTTCCAAACAGGTGCTGCATACTCCAGTATGGGCCTGACATACACGGTGTACAGTGTCTTGAACGTTCCTTACTAAGGTATCGGAATGCTGTTCTCAGGTTTGCCAGGCGCCCATATGCTGCAGCAGTTATCTGATTGATGTGTGCTTCCGGAGACATGCTCGGTGTTATACTCACCCCCAAGATCTTTCTCCTTGAGTGAGGTTTGCAGTCTTTGGCCACCTAGCCTATACTCTGTCTGTGGTCTTCT
>NC_069446.1:39138874-39163874 GCF_026875155.1 Cherax quadricarinatus | reverse complement strand
CTGCCACTTTCTTTAACAGTCTATGGTGCGGAACTCTATCAAAAGCCTTACTAAAATCTAAGTAAATAATATCAAATTCTTTATTGTGGTCAACAGCCTCAAAAGCTTTACTGAAGAAAGTTAATAAATTAGTTAGACAAGACCGGCTCTTGTGAATCCATGCTGAGTATCATTAATCAAGCTATGCTTATCGAGATGGCTTTTTATAATCTCAGCTATAATTGACTCTAGTAATTTGCCTACAATTGAGGTCAGGCTTATTGGGCGGTAATTTGACGGTAACGACTTGTCCCCTGTTTTAAAAATAGGAGTTACATTAGCCATCTTCCACATATCAGACACTACACCTGTTTGAAGAGATAAATTAAAAATATTAGTTAATGGTTCACAGAGTTCCATTTTGCATTCCTTAAGAACCCTTGAAAAAACCTCATCAGGACCCGGCGACTTATTTTGCTTCAGTCTGTCAATCTGCTTCACAACCATCTCACTAGTGACTGTGATGTTACATAATTTATCTTCTTCTAGCCCACTGTAAAAATTAATTACTGTAATATTGTTAGTGTCTTCCTGTGTAAAAAACTGAGAGAAAATAATTATTTAAAATCAAGCACATTTCATTCTCTTTGTCAGTAAGGTGCCCATAGTTATTTTTAAGGGGACCTATCTTATCTCTAACTTTTGTTCTATAGACCTGGAAAAAACTTTTTGGGTTAGTTTTAGAATCCCTAGCAACTTTAATTTCATAGTCCCTTTTAGCTTTTCTTATCCCCTTTTTAATGTCCCTCTTAATGTCAATATACTGATTCATAAGATGACCCTCACCTCATTTGATACGCCTATAAATTCCTTTCTTATGCCCTAGTAGATATTTGAGCCTATTATTCATCCATTTTGGGTCATTTCTATTTGATATAATTTCTTTATATGGGATAAACGCTCTTTGAGCAGCATGTATTGTGTTCAGAAAACTGTCATATTGATAGCTCTCTTCGTTACCCCAGTCAACAGATGATAAGTGTTCTCTAAGCCCATCGTAATCTGCTAAGCGAAAATCTGGGACTGTTACTGAGTTATCGCTACTATCATACTTCCATTCAATGCTAAATGTAATTGATTTGTGGTCGCTAGCACCCAGTTCCTCTGAAATTTCTAAATTATTAACAAGGGATTCATTGTTTGCCATAACTAAGTCAAGCAGGTTATTTCCCCTTGTAGGTTCTGTCACAAACTGCTTCAAAAAACAATCCTGAAATACTTCTAAGAAGTCGTATGATTCTAAATTCCCAGTCAAGAAATTCCAATCAACATGACTAAAGTTAAAGTCTCCTAGAATTACTACATTATCGTGCCTTGTGGCCTTAACAATTTCCTCCCATAGTAGTTTCCCTTGGTCCCTATCTAAGTTTGGGAGACGGTATATCACTCCTAAAATCAGTTTTTCATGCCCCTCTGAAAATTCTATCCAAACAGACTCTGTATGTGTTACTTCAGACTTAATACCCGTCTTTATGCAACAGTTCAAGCGATCTCGGACATACAATGCCACCCCCCCCCCCTCCCAATACTTCTATCTTCTTGGAACAATTTAAAACCCTGAATATGACATTCCGCAGGCATGTCCCGACTTTTTGAATTAAACCACGTCTCAGTTAAGGCAAATACATCAATGTTACCTACACTAGCAACTAATCTCAACTCGTCCATCTTATTCCTAGCACTACGGCAATTAGCATAATAAACATTGAAAGACTCTCCTTTCTCTTTACCTTTCCTGCTCATTTCTATTTTTCAACTAAACCTATTACTGTCCTTATCACCCAAGGTCCCTGGCTTTTCAATATCTATCTCGTTCTTATTATTACTAGTTCCCCTAGAACTCGTAATATTACTACACTGGGACTTCACTGTTTTCCTGCCAAAACCCATACCACTAACTATTCCTAGTTTAAAGTCCTAACTGCTCCCTCCACTGCAGTTGCCAGTGCTCCCACCCCACACCTAGATAAGTGAACCCCATCCCTAGCATACATGTCATTTCTGCCATAGAAGAGGTCCCAGTTGTCAATGAATGTTACCGCATTTTCCTTACAGTATTTGTCCAGCCAGCAATTGACACCAATTGCCCTGGACAACCATTCATTTCCAACTCCCCTCCTTGGCAAAATACCACATATGAGAGGGTTCCCACCCTTACTTCTAATTATTTCTATTGCTGACCTATACCTGCTAATCAGGTCCTCACTCCTACGTCTGCCAACATCGTTGCCTCCAGCACTGAGACAGATAATAGGATTGCTCCCATTACCTCTCATGATGTCATCCAGACGGCTAACAATATCCTCCATCCCAGCCCCAAGAAAGCAAACTCTCTGTCTCCTACTCCTGTCCTTCAAGCAGAACGCCCTATCCATATACCTAACTTGGCTATCCCCAACAACAACAATATTCTTACCTTCCTTAATGTCTTTCGTCGTGTCGTTCCGAGTAGTCGACTCACATTCGTCGGGTAGCACTGAGAATGTATTGGATGTTTCCACAACAGTTTCCACGGCAGTCTCTTTCTTCTTCATCGTTTCTACCTTTCCATTCGTCTTCTTGATCGTCAACTTCTTTCCCTGCTGTCCAGCCACTAACCAGTTTCCCTTCTTGACCTGAGGACTCAAAACAGGAGGACTACTCCGAATCTTTTTGTTTTCCTCGGTCAGTCGCCGAATTTCCATATTCGCCAACCTCAATTCTTCCTTAAGCTGTTGGTAAAGTTGCTCGATGGAGGGCATCTTGCTTCAATTCTAGAGAGCGCGCAAACAGGTCTTCACAGAGCCAAGTACACGTCAACACTGGTACTTGATTTCCTTTACTGTTTAGGAGTTATTTCAATGACATAACTTTATTCTACCTACCTTTACTTCACTCTCGAGAGTTGTGTTAAAAAAACAGCAAAAAGGAATGAACAGACCTAATGAGAGTGAGAACACCAGAGATCGTCCCCACAATCTAGCTACATCACCTCTCGCAAAGCAGTTAACACAAATAAGCAAAGCACTAATATATTTTTCTTCTTTACCGTGGCATTTAAATGAGGGTTAATGAATTGATCAACGGAGCTCAGAGTAACTCATGGACAATGATAAACTTCTCTCAAAACAACATGTAACAGACTTAAGCTGAATATATACTCACAAATCACAAAATGATTCTTGTTCACACCGGCATATATGACCGTGAATGCTACGGAAAACAGTGTCGACGGTTGAAAAGTTAAGGTGACGCACTGTTGGGCAGATATCGTGATGAATTGTGGATGAACCGAAATGAATGGTTGAAAGTTAGTTGTAATGGTGTATGGATGATGGACATTTTAGGTAAGGGATGATTGATAGCTGTTGTGATAGATGATTGACGGTAAATTGAAGTGATTTAATGTTAATTGTGAATTGTGGTCGGTGATAGTCGATGGAGATATGTTATCAGCTTTGATAAGTTGAAAATACTGATGGGTGATGGTAAGATGTTATGAATAGTTGATAATATGTTGTGGTGTTGCATGTTTGTAGGTGAGTTATAGTGAGGGATGGTTGATGATTAGTTGAAATTATAGCTGGTTGATGGCTAATATTGGTGATGGAGAGTTAATAAATTGCTTGTTTATTCTTTCTATCCCAATGTGCATGTTAAGACATGTCTTCACATACCTGTGCTTTTCTTTGCGTTTATAATTATTGTCATTTTTTCTGGTGTTTCCTTTCCAGGTTAGAATCCTTTCCCTGTAAGTCACGTATGTCTTAGAAAACAAATACAAGGTGACCACAGCTTGAGTAGATGTAGTAGACCGAAATTAACACTATGAACCTCATCCAAGATATTTTCTCAGCTACTCTGCTGAGGGAAGCTGTAATGAAATGTTGGTTTAAAGTGAACATAATAACAACACAACATATTTCTTGCATTCCATGTTGCAAGAAATATGTGAAGGACTTATGAGTAAACACACAAGGAAGTTATGAGGGACCTATGAGTGACCACACAAGGAAGTTATGAGGGACCTATGCGTAGCCACACAAGGAAGTTATGAGGGACCTTTGAGTAACCACACAAGGAAGTTATGAGGGTCCTATGAGTAACCATACAAGGAAGTTATGAGGGACCTTTGAGTAACCACATAAGGAAGTTATGAAGGCCCTATGAGTAACCACACAAGGAAGTTATGAGGGACCCATGAGTAACCATACAAGGAAGTTATGAGGAACCTTTGAGTAACCACATAAGGAAGTTATGAGGGACCTATGAGTAACCATACAAGGAAGTTATGAGGGACCCATGAGTAACCACACAAGGAAGTTATGAGGGACCCATGAGTAACCACACAAGGAAGTTATGAGGGACCTATCAGTAACCATATAGGAAGCTATGAGGGACCCATGAGTAACCATGTAGAAGTAATATTAGCGACCCATGATTAAAGAATGTAGGAATAAATAACTTTAAAAGTCACAATACCGTGACTGGAAACAACACACAAATAACTCGCACATGTGAAGAGGGTAGCTCACGACGACTGTTTCAGTACTACTTTGACCATCTATTTACGAAGTCACACTGTCTTAAAATGTCTTATCACTGTCTTAAGCACTGTCTTAAACACTGCTCTTACGCTGGGTCTTAACACTGTCTTAACAATGTATGTGTCTTAAGCTCAGCAGTTTACTAGATTAAAGAGAAGATTTTTCACAAGCCAGAAACTAACACATTGTTATAGGTTTTTCTTAAGAAACTCAAAGGCTGTTGGACAATTTTCTTGCCTTAAATTCACTTACAATGTCTTTGTTGTACAGAACACGTACTGACACACGTTGATGAATGGGCTAGAATTTAGACATTGAATGAACATGTTGATTCACAAACAAAAACATGTACTGAACACTTTGAATTTGGAATATCTCACAACACACAAAAAAACCTTAATGTTGTTCACAATGTATAGACAAACGTTGATTCCCTGCTTCACATTATGTGAATGGTTGGTTGTGATTTGTGCTGGTGAATGGTTGGGGGTGAGTTGTGATGGGATGATTGATTGGTGAGTTGTTGGTATGGATGCTTTATAATGAGTTGATGGTTAAGTTGTGGATATGGAGGGTTGTTGGGTGAGTTGTGGTTATTCATTGGTGGGTTGTAATTATGAATGGTGATGGTGAGTTCTTGTTATTGATGGTGAGTTGGGATGATTGATGGCCGACGAGTTGAGTTAATGGATGTTTTATAGTGAGATGTGGTAAGAGACGGTTGAAAGATGAGGTGTGAAGATGGGTGGTTGAAGATTGAGTTGTGGAGATGAGTGGCTCAAGAATGAGTTGTGGAGGATGGGTGGTTGAAGGATGATATGTGGAGTGGGTTGTTGAAGATGAGTTATGGAAATGGGTAGGTTAAGTGAAGATGAGTTGGGACGATGGGTTGTTGAAGCATGAAATTTGTGGGATGGTGTTGTTGAAGGTGAATTGTGGTGATGGGTTGTTGAAGATGAGTTGTGGAGATGGGATGTTGAAGATGAGTTGTGGAGGATGGCGTTTGTTGTGATGAGTTGTGGAGATGGGTGGTTGAAGATGAGTTGAGGAGATGGGTTGTTTGAAGAAGAGTATGGAGATGGGTGGATTGAAGATGAGTTGTAGAGATGGGTGATTGAAGAGAGTTGCGGAGGATTGGTGGTTGAGATGAGTTTGTGGGAGTTGGGTGTTGATGGATGAGTTTGTGGAGATGGAGGTGGTTTCGAAGATGATTTGAGGATGAATGGGTTGTTGAAGATGAATTGTGGAGATGGGTTGTTGAAGTGAGTTTGTGAAGATGGTGGTTGAAGACGATGTTGTAGAGATGGCTGGTGGTTGAAGATGAGTTGTGGTGATGGGTGGCTGAAAATGAGTTGTGGACGATGGATGGTTGGAACACGAGTGAGGATATGGGTTGTTGAGATGTGTTTTTGTGAGATGGTTGTGGTTGAAGATGAGGAGATGGGTTGTTGAAGATGAGTTGTGGAGTTGGGTTTTAAAAAGGGATGGAGTTGTGAAGATGGTGTGGGATGAAGATGAGTTGTGACGATGGGTGGTTGAAGATGAGTTGTGGAGATGGGTGGTTGGAAAATGAGTTGTGGAGTATGGGGGGTTGAAGGATGAGTTGTCGGAGTTGGGTGGTTTGAAGAAGATTGAGATTTTGGCGATTTAATGAGGTGATTTATAGTAATAGAATATGACAATGTAAATACACGAGAATTAAATTACGCTGAAAAACACAGCTTCGTGAGGAATTGTGTTGCGTCAGCCTTATGTTGTGTTGCTAACGTTGCTTCTAATGTTCCCATTGTTGTTGTGTTGCCTAAGTTGTTCTAATGTAGCCATTGTGTCTGTGTTGCCTAAGTTTTTCTAATTGTTCCATTGTGTTGTGTTGCCTAGTTGTTCTAATGTACCGTTGTGTTGGTGTTGCCTAAGTTGTTCTAATGTTCATTTTGTAGATGTGTTGCATAAGATTTTTCTAATGTATTCCATTGTGTGTGTTGCCTAAGTTGTTCTAATTGTTCATTGTGTTGTGTGGCCTAAGTTGTTCTAATGTCCATTGTGTTGTGTTGACCTAAGTTGTTCTAATGTACCATTTGTGTTGTGTTGAATAAGTGTTCTAATGTTCCATTGTGTTGTGTTGCCTAAGTTGTTCTAATGTACCATTGTGTTTGTGTTGCCTAAGTTGTTCTAATGTTTCATTGTGTGTGTTGCTTAAGTTGTCTAAGGTTCATTGTGTTGTGTTGCCTAAAGTTGTTCTAATGTTCATTGTGTTGTGTTTGCCTAAGATTGTTTAATGTTTTTCATTGTGTTGTGTTGCCTAAGTTGTTTCTAATGTTCCATGGTTTGTTGTCTTTAGTCTGATGTGAATCTACTTCTGTGTAACCTATTCAACCTTCAAACATATTTTCCTATACCTAGGTCAACCTTTACATTCCATGTACTAAGTTCTTCCTTATGTCGCCAATACCAGGGGTCAATCCTTATTTCGCCATACCAGTTCATCCTTATTTCTCATGACCAGGTTATTTTTTTTGTTATTTTCCGCTTCTGCCCCAACATAAGCCTCAAGGTCTCTCGATTATTTTAGATGAATTATAACCACTACAAATTTTTAGAATGTTTTTTACGCCACTAAAAAATGATAATAATTAACAGTTATTTATAAATGGAAATTTACTATTTTTAATTGCTAATGAGCAGCTCACAATGGTTTAGTACGTCGGGAAACATATCTTGTAACATTAGAACGTGTTAAGTTTATTTAAAATTATAATCATTAAGAAATAAAGAAATGTAACATTGTGTTCCACACCGTTCAGGTATAATACATGATAACATTTAAACATCGCAGTAAATTACTACACAACATTATTTTTATAATATTCGCTAACATTCAAACATTACATTAGATGACATGTATAATGTGAATGTTGTAAGACGAGACGTACTGACCCTCGTCTGCAGTCAGCCAGACCACTAAAAATATTTTTGTTAAATAGATTCAAATATCATCGGCCCAACTTTCTAGTTTTTATTTTTATCCCAAAACATTTATATATTGTGTGTGTGTGTGTGTATAGTTTTGTTAGTGTATGAATGCTGGTGAATCTGCAGGCTGCCTATGCGGAAATGAGCAAATGAGCGTAAAAGCAAATGTGTGTCAGTAAGCTTACTTAAGTTCAGGTACTCGTAAATACAGTTACACAAATTATCATTCCTAGTAACATATGTGTACATTACCCAGGATAACCCAAGAAGTCATACAATGTGACTGTCATTGTGCACAAGCGCATATAACTCACTGCGCATCTTGTAAATACGTAAGAAAAATATCTAAATAAAAATATGAAATTCAACACTTATTACAGTTTTCGAGAAGGTAGACAAACAGATTCACACATGAACACTCATAAATTCACAACAAAACTTTCGCAAACCCACTTCAATTAAAAATTAAGTAAAAAATCTTATATTTAATGAAAATAAAGTGTATAACATAAATAGAACTCCCAAAATTTTATTTAGTGGCCAGACCTTGGTGGCCGAACTGGACGGTAGCTTGGCTGCGTCTGGCTCACTTACGGTCAGACTGGTCTTGGTAGCCGTAATTACAGGACGCAGATTCTGTGTGTCCCCTCCAGTAATTCCCACCCCACCTGGGCAGTCTCTACCGAAGACCAGCTTAAGACAAGACCTGGTTCTCATCTGCTAAATCACCGAGGTGGCTGAGCTGACTTCGGGATAAAAATAACCCTGGGAAGGCTGAGACTGAAAATAACCTAAGGAAGTGAGGAAGGGAAAACATCCGTGGGCCCCCACGGATGGATTCCTGGAACACATGAACCTGGGAAAAGCGAGAACAACCCTGGGGAAGTGGGGAAGAAATATCCGAGGCGGACAGATGGACCTCCTCCTGGACACATGGACCTGGGAAAGGAGATACTTGTACCAAAGGCCGACCTTGGGAAAGTAAGGGAAAGGAGAATATCCTGAGGGGACACAGATGACTCCTGGACACAAATGACCTGGGAAAGAAGAGAATGCTGTTGCTGAGGCTTGACCTTGGGAAAGTGGGAAGGAGAATCTCTGAGGCGGACCGATGGACTTCCTGGGACACATTTACCTGGTAAAGTGAATGAGATACTGGTTTACAAAGGCCAGACCTTGGAAGTGGGGAAGGACAACCCTCAGGGACCACAGATGTCCTCCAGGACCAAGGACCTGGGAAGGAGAAGAAGATCCTTGTTACAAAGTCATACCTTGGGAAAGATGGGAAGTGAGACAATCTGAGGGCGGACAGAAGACCTCCTGACACATGCACCAGGAAAGATTATATCCTTCCTGGTAACAAAGGCAGACCAATGGGAACGTAGGGAAAGGAGAATATCAGAGTTGACACAGATTGACACCTGCCACAATGAACCTGGAAAGAAGGAGATGCCAGGGTTGCTGAGGCTGACCTTGGGACAAAGGGGGGAAGGGACAACAACAGAGGGTCCCCAGATGGAGCTCCTGGACCCAAGGACCTTGGCAAAGTAACGAAACAGTATCCAAAGGCAGACCATGGGAAAGTCAGGAAGGAGAATATCTGCAGCAACATATGGGATTCCTTGACACCTGGACCGGGGGGGGGACAAAAGGAGAGATACTGGGTTACACAGGCAGAACCTTTGGAAAGTGGATAAGGGAGAATATCTGAGCGGAACAGATGGACCTCCTGGACACATGGACCTGGAAAGAAGGAGATACAGTTACAAAAGGCAGACCTTGGAAAGTAGGGAAAGGAAATATCTGAAGGGGAACACAGAATACTCCTGACACATATGGACCTGGAAAGAAGAAGATTGCTGGTTGCTGAGGCTGACCTAGTGAAAGTGGGGAAGGAGAATCTCTGAGGCGGACAGATGGAGACTCCTGTGACACATTGGACCTGGGAAAGAAGGAATACTGTTTACAAAGGCAGACCTTGGGAAAGTGGGGAAGGGACAACATCTGAGGGGACACAGATGGACTCCTGGACACATTGACCTGGCAAAGAAGATACTGGTTACAAAGGCAGACCTTGGGAAAGTGGGGAAGGGACAACATCTGAGGGGACACAGATGGACTCCTGGACACATGGACCTGGCAAAGAAGATACTGGTTACAAAGACAGACCTTGGGAAAGTGGGGAAGGGAGAATATCTGAGCCGGACAGATGGACTCCTGGACGCATGGACCTGGGAAAGAAGGAGATACTGGTTACAAAGGCAGACCTTGGGAAAGTGGGGAAGGGAGAACATCTAAGGGGACACAGATGGACTCCTGGACACATGGACTTGGAAAGCATCAAAAACACAGGAAGTGAGTGGGTGACCTTAAAGGCGAACCACTGGCCTCCACGTAGCAAGGTCTGGCAACTCAGAGATAACTCTGAGGCTGACAGTGGTCGCAAATATTAATAACAATTTTGATTTCTTAGCATTTCGGGCATTTCGGGAAAGCTTAAATTTTTTATTAGAGATGTGTAGGATGATGTCGAAAAATTAAGACACTTATGCAACGTATGGGAATCTTTATTGAAGAAACGTTTCGCTACAGTGGCTTCATCAGTCCACTGCGAAACCGGAAGGAATAAGGAGAGGAGGAGTTTGAGGTAATCAGTCCCTCACAGCATAGGGCCAAACAGGTGACTTATATACTGCAGTGGAAGGCAGCAGCGGAGGCGAGATCACAGTGTGACCAACCACTAGTGTAATAGGTCTTTGTCAAGGTGGACAAGCGTTCCCAAACCTTGCCTAAACCTCGAGAACTCGAGAATAGTAATGGATGAACTTAAAAGTCGATAGTCATTAACCTCAGATACAATGATAAAATGATAGCCTTGATAAATAAAAAACTATCTAAAAAATGTTTAAATGGTAGTATAAGAATACGCATATTGATGGTGATGATGCGATTGATTGATGATTGTTATTGGATGGTGAATAAGTGATTGATAGAGATGTGACCTGATGGTGTGATGTGATTGATGGTGATAATGTGATTGATGGCGATGAAGTGTTTGCTGATGATGTGAATTGATGGTGAAGATATTGCGTGAACGACATCATCAAATGAAAACCGACAAGTTGAAGAATTTGAGATACCTATGCAACGTAATGGGAATTCTTTACTGAAGAAACTTCGCCACACCCCCAAAAAAAAAGATGGCTTCATCAGTCGCAATACAAAGTCTGTTTTCGAAACCATTCCATCACATCTAGTCAGACACTACAACATCATGGATGTTGATACAGAGAAGTCTTTCAACACTATCCACCGTTGACGAACGATCTACTCACACTAGTGCAGGTCCCACGTGATCCCGCCTCCCTCCTGCTTGCTCTAACCTGACTTGCCGTAATAAGTCACCCTTTGGCCCTATGCTGACTTCCTGCAAGAGTGATGGACTGAACATATCGACTCCAGGTTGAGGGACTGATTACCTCAAACTCTTCCTCTCCTTATACCTTCCTGGTTTGTATTGGACTGATGAAGCCACTGTGTGGCGAAACGTTTCTTCACTAAAGATTCCCATACGTTTCATGTCTCAATTCTTCAACGTGTCGGTTTTCAGAACCATTCATTGGATGATGTCGTTCACACATATCATCACCATCAATTATGCGACTTTCTTATACTACCATCTAGTTGAAATGAAATTAAAATTCTTCATGTATCCTCTGATACAATGATAAAATGATAAAATGATATATAAAAAAAAAATATATAAAAAGGTTTTAAGACACATGTGCAACATCTGGGTATCTTTATTGTAGACGTTTCGCCATCCAGTGGCTTTATCAATACAAAGTCCGGGATATAACTTTTCCCGGAATTTGTATTGATAAAGCCACTGATGGCGAAACGTTTTAACTCATAAAGAACCCAGAAGTTTGCACAAGTGTCTAAACCTTATTATATATATTTTTTATATATCAAGCAATCATTTTATCATTGTATCAGAGGATACATGAAGAATTTTAACTTCATTTCAACTACCTATTTCTTCGTCGGAGAGATTAGACAAGGTACAATACCAACACTATGGCACGTCTATCGTCCAAGAATATTAAAGATCATGGATTTTGCTTAATTTTAATTTTTGATGTATCGGAACATGTCTGGGCCTGTTATATTTGTCGCCATCCTCCGCACGGGATTAATAACATAAACTTTTGTTTCTGTGGTATTTTTCACCTCACAGGTGGAAGTTGGTTGTAGATATCCTGCAAGGAAATAAGAGGATCACTAATTGTAATTGTCGAGATCTCATCAAAACTTACAGAATTTTTGTTATAAATCCCACTTCTATATTTATTGATATTTTATTCAGAGAAAAAAAGGGAATAGCTATTTAAAAACAGCAGAAAGGAATGAAAGAAAGTGTAGTGTGGACCTGGTGAGTGAACTGTGACCTGGTGAGAGTGTACTGTGGACCTGGTGAGATGTACTGTGGACTGTTGAAGTGTACTGTGGACCTGGTGGGAGTGTAGTGTGGGACCTGGTGAGAGTGTAGTGTGAACCCTGGTGAAAGAGTAACTGAGGACCTGGTGAGAGTGTAGTGAGGACCTGGTGAGAGAGAAAGTGTGGACCTGGTGAGAGTGTATGTGGACCAGGTGATGTCGTGTGGACCGGTGAGATGTAGAGTGGACCTGGTGAGAGTGTAGTGAGGACCTGGTGAAAGAGTAGTGTGACCTGGTGAGAGTGTACTGTGGACCTGGTGAGGAGTGTAGTTGTGACCTGGTGAGATTGCAGTGTGGACCTGGTGAGAGTGTATTGTGACCTGGTGAGAGGTATTGTGACCTGGTGAGAGAGTAGTGTGGCCTGGTGATGTGAGGGACCTGGAAGTGAAGGGTGGACTGGTGAAGTGTAGTGTGGGACCTGGTGAGAGTGTAGTGTGGACCAGTGAAGTGTAGAGTGCCCAGTGAAGTGAAGGTGGACCTGGTGAGAGTGACAGTGTAGTCCAGTGAAGTGTAGTTGTCACCTGGTGAGTTTGTAAGAGGAACCAGGTAGGATTGTAGTAATGGACCTGGTATAGTGTAGTGTGGACCTGGTTGAGAGTGTATGTGTGGACGTGGTGAGAGTGCATCTGGACCTGGTGAGTGTAGTGTGGACCTGTGAGAGTGTAGTGTGGACCTGGTGAGTGTAGTGGGTAGACCTGGTGAGTGTAGTTGGGGACCTGTGAGAGTGTAGTGTGGACCTGGTGAGAGTGTAGTGTGGAACCTGGTGAGTGTAGTGTGGACCTGGTGAGTATAGTTTGACCTGTGAAGTGTATCTGACCTGGTGAGAGTGTAGTGTGGAACCTGGTGAGTGTAGTGTGGGGACTGGTGAGAGTGTAGTGTGGACCTGGGAGAGTGTAATTTGACTGGTGAGAGTGTAGTGTGGGCCTGGTGAGAGTGTATGTGGAACTGGTGAGTGATGTGGACCAGGTAGACTGTAGTTTGGACCTGGTGAAGTGGTAGTTTTGTGGCCTCATGAGAGTGTATGGTGGACCTCGTGAGAGAAAAGTCTGGATGGACTTGTGAGAGTGTAGTGTAAGATCTTGGTTGAGAATGTAGTGTGGACTTGGAACGAGTGGTAGTGTGGACCTGGTGAGAATGTAGTGAGGAACCTGGTGAGAGTTAATGTGGACCTGGTGATAGTGGAGAATGAACCTGGTGTGAGTTAGTCTGGACCTGGTGAGAGTGTAGTTTGGACCCTGACGAGAGTGTAGTTGTGGACCTGGAAAATGGAGTCCTAGAGACCTGGTGATTGTAGTGTGGACCTGGTGAAGTGTAATGTGAGCCTAGTGAAAGTGGTAGTGTGAACCTGGTGATAGATAATTTGGACCTGTGAGAGCGTAGTCCCTGAACCTGGTGAGAGTGTAGTGTGAACCTATTGATAGTGTGTGTGGGACCTTGAGCAGGTTAGTGTGGACCTGGTGAAGTGTAGTGTGGACCTTGTGAGTGTAGTGTGACGCTGAAGAGAGTGTAGTGTGGACTGGTAAGTGTAGGTAGAACCTGGGAGAGTGTAGTGTGACCTAGAGAGTGTATGTGACCTTGTGAGTGAAGTGTGGACCTAGTGAAGTTAGTGTGGACGGTTGAGTGATAGAGTGGACCTAGTGAAGTGTAGTGTGGACCCTGGTGAGAGTGAAGTGTGACCTGGTGAGGAGTTAGTTGTGGACCTGGAGAGAGTGATGATTTGACCTCGTGAGGAATATAGTCTGGACCTGGTGAGAGTGTAGTGTAGATCTGTTGAGAATGTAGTGTGGACTTGGTAAGAGTGTAGTGTGGACCTGGTGAGAAAGTAGTGAGGACCTGGTGAGAGTGTAGTGTGGACCTGGTGAGAGTGTAGTGTGGACCTGGTGAGAGTGTAAAGTGGACCTCTTGATATGGAGATTGAACAGTGAAGAGTGTAGTCTTGACCCTGGTGAAGTGTAGTGAGGACCTCTAGAGAGAGTGTAGTGTGGACCTGGTAAGAAGGTAGTCTGGACCTGGTGAGTGTAGTGTGGACCTGGTGAGAGTAGTGTGGACCTAGTGAGAGTGTAGTGTGGACCTGGTGAGAGTGTAGTGTGGACCTAGTGAGTGTAATGAGGACCTTGGTGAGAGTGAGTGTGGACTCTGGTGAGGTGTAGTGTGGACCTGTGAGAGTGTATGTGGACCAGGTGAGAGTGTAGCTTTGAGCCTCGTGAGAAATATAGTCTGGAACTGGTGAGAGTGTAGTGTAGATCTTTTTGAGAATGTTAGTGTGGACTTGGTAAGAGTGTAGTGTGAGACCTGTGAGAATGTAGTGAGGACATGGTGAGAGTGTAGGAGTGTGGACCTGGTGAGAGTGTAGTGTGGACCTGGTGAAGTGTAATGAGGACCTCCTATGATAGTGGAGATTGAACTGTGAGAGTGTAGTCTGTGACCTGGTGAGAGTGTAGTGTAGACCTAAGAGAGTGCATGTGGACCTGTAAAGAATGTAGTCTGGACCTGTGATGTATTGTGGACCAGCTGATAGTGTAGGGTGAGCTATCAAGTAGTAAGATGTGAACCTCGTGATAGTGTACGTTTGACCTGGTGAGTGTAGTGTGGGACCTGGTGAGAGTGGTAGTGTGGACCTGGAGAGTTTATGAGGACCTGATGAGTGTAGTGTGGACCTGGTGAGAGTGTAGTGTGGACCTGGTGAGAGTGTAGTGTGGACCTGGTGAGAGTGTAGAGTGGACCTGGTGAGAGTGTAGTGTGGACCTGGTGAGAGTGTAGTGTGGACCTGGTGAGAGTGTAGTTTTGACCAGGTGCGAGTGTAGTGTGGAACCTGGTGAGAGTGTAGTTGTGGACCTTAATGAGTGTAGTGAGGACCTGTGAGAGTGTAGTGTGGAACCTGTGAGAGTGTAGTTTTGACTTCTTGGAGAGAGTAGTGTGGAATTCGTGAGAGTATAGTCTGGACCTGGTGAGAGAGTATGTAGATCAGTTGAGAATGTAGTGTGGACTTGGTAAAAGTGTAGTAGTGGACCAGGTGAGAATGTAGGAGGACCTGGTGAAGAGTGTAATGTGGACCTGGTGATAGTGGAGATTGAACCTGTTGTGAGTGTAGTATAGACCCCTGGTGAGATAGTGTAGTGTGGACCTGGAGAGGAGTGTAGTGTGGAACACTAGTAAGAATGTAGTCTGACTGGTGAGTGTAGTGTGGACCTGAGAGATGTAGTGTGAGCCTAGTGAAAGTGTAGTGTGAACCTGATGATAGTGTAGCTTGGACCTGGTGAGGAGTTTAGACAGAACCTGATGAGAGTGTAGTGTGAACCAAATGATAGAGTAATTAGTGGACGCTGGTGAGAGTGGTAGTGTGGACCTGGTGAGTGTAGTGTGGACCTGGAGAGTGTAGTGAGGACCTGGTGAGATGTAGTCTGACCTGGTGAGATGTAGTGTGTACCCTTGTGAGAGAGTGTAAACCTGGTGAGGAGTGGTAGTGTGGACCTGTGAGATTGGAGTGAGGACCTGATGAGTGTAGTGTGGAACCTGGTGGAGAGTGTAGTGTGGACCGTGGTGAGTGTAGTGTGGACCTGCGAGAGAGTAGTGTGGACCGGGGGAGAGTGTAGTGTGGACCTAGTGATGTAGTGTGGACCAAGTGCGTGCTAGTGGTGACCTGGTGAGAGTGTTGTCTGGCCTGTGAGAGTGTAGTGTGGACCTGATGAGTTTAGTGGGACCTTGAGAGTAATGTGGACTTGTGAGAGTGTATTCCTGGCCAGTGAGAGTGTAGTGTGGACCTGGTGAGTTTGTGTGGACCTGGTGAGGTGTAGTGTGGAACCTGGCTGGTGAGTGTAGTGTGTACCTGGAGTGAGTGTAGTGTGATTCGGTGAGAGTGTAGTATGGGACCTCGAGAGAGTATAGTCTGTACCTGGTGAAGTGTATTGTAGATCTGTTGAGATGTAGTGAGGACTTGGTAAGAGTGTAGTGTGGACTCAGGTGAGATTTAGTGAGGACCTGGTGAGAGTTAGTGTGGACCGGGGAGAGTGGTAGTGTGGACCTGGTGAAGAGTGTAAAGTGGACCTGGTGATAGTTGAAGATTGAACCTGGTGAGAGTGTAGTCTGACTGGTGAGAGTGTAGTGTGGACATGGAGAGAGTGTAGTGTGGACCTGGTATTACGAATGAAGTCTGGACTGGTGATGTAAGTGTTGAAACCTGGTGAAGTGTAGTGTACCCTAGAGAGAGTGTAGTGTTGAACCTGTGATAGTGTATTTTGGACCTGGTGAGAGTGTAGTCTTAACTGGTGAGAGTGTACTGTGAACATTAGTGATAGTGCAGTGGTGGACCTTGTGAATTGTCATTCTAAGGACCTGTGAGATAGTGTGAAGCCTCGTGATAGTGATGTGTGGATCTGGTAAAGTGCGTCTGGAACAGTGATAGTGAGTGTGGGACATGGTGAGAGTGTAGTCTGGACCTCGTAGTGTAGTGTGACTTGGTGATAGGGTAGTTGGTGGACCGGTGAGAGTGTATCTGTACATTGGTGAAAGTGTAGTCTGGACCTGATAGAGAGTAGTGAGGACCCGGTGAGAATAAGTGTGCATCTGGGGATAGTGTAGTGTGGATCTGTGAAAGTGTAGTGTGGACACTGGTGATTGTGTTTGTGTGGACCTGGAGATCGTGGTATGTGAACCGGTGATAGTGAAGTGTGGACTCTGTGAGGGTGTAGTGTGAACCTCGTGATAGTGTAGTGTGGAACTGGTGATAGTAGGTAAGTTCCGACCTGGTGAGAGTGTAGCGTGGATCCTGGTGAGAATAATAGTATGGACCTGGAGATTGTAGTGTGGACCTGTGATAGTTAGTTTTGAACATGTGAGGTGTATTGTGACCTCGTGAGAGTCTAGTGTGGACCTGGGAGAGTTTAGTGTGGACCTGGTGAGAGTATCTGGTCCTGGTGAGATTTGTTAGTTCTAAACATGTGAGATGTAGTGTGGACCTATGAGAGTGTAGTCTGGACCTGAGAGTGTAGTGTGGACCTGGTGATAGTGTAGTGTGACCTGGTGAGAGGTAGTCTGGGCCTGGTTGGAGAGAGTAGTCTGGACAGGTGAGAGTGTAACGGACCTGTGAGAGTGTAGTGTGGACCTGGGGAGTGTTGTGTGGACCTATGAGTGTGATGTGACCTGTTAGAGTGTAGATTTGACCTGGTGAGAAGTGTCGAGTGGACTGGTGGGAGTGAAGTGTGGACCTGGGTTGAGTGTAGTGGTGGACCTGGTGAGAGTGTAGTGTGGACCTGGTGATAGTGAAATATTGACCTCTTGAGAAGTGTAGTTGTGGACCTCGTGAGAGTATACACAGGACCTGGTGAGAGTGGTAGTGTAATCTTGTTTAGAATGTAGTGTGACTTTTTGTAAGATGTAGTGTGGACCAGGATGAGAAAAAAATGTAGTGAGGACCTGGTGCGAGTGTAATGGGTGGACCTATTGACAGTGAGATTGAACCTGGGAGTGAGAGTAGTATGGACGCTGGAGAGAGTGTACTGTGGACCAGGAAGAGTGTAGAGTGGACCTGTTAAGAATGAAGTCTGGACGACTGGTGAGTGTAGTGTGGACCTGGTAGATGTAGGGTGATCCCTAGTGAAAGTGTAGTGTGAACCTGTTGATTAGTGTAGTATGGACCTGGCGAAGTGTAGTCTGAACCCTGATGAGAGAGTAGTGTGAACATTGTGGGATAGTGTAGTGAGGACCTGTTGTAGAGTGGAGTGTGGACCTGGTGAGTGGTAGTTGGACCTGGTAGTGTAGTGTGGACCTGCTGAGAGTGTAGTCTGGACCTGGTGAGAAGTGTAGTGTGGACCTGGTGATGTAGGTTGACCAGGAGAGAGTGAAGTGTGGGCCTGGTGAGAGTGTAGTGTGGATCCTGGCAGGAGGTACTGTGGACCTGGTGAGAGTGTAGTGTGGGAACTGGTAGAGCGTAGTGTGGACCAGGTGAGAGTGTCGGTGGACCTAGTGAGTTAGTGTGGACCTGGTGGAGTGTAGTTGTGGACCTGGTGAGAGTGTATGTGGACCTGGTGAGAGTGTAGTGTGGACCTGATGAGTGGTAGTGTGGAACCTGGTGAGGTGTAGTGTGGATACAGTTGAGAGTGTCGGTCTGGACTCTCGTGAGAGTATAGTCAGCCCTGGTGAGAGTGAAGTGTAGATCTGTTGAAAATGTAGTGTGGACTTGGTAGAGTGTAGTGTGGAACCCTGGTGAGAATGTAGTGATGACCTGGTGAGAGTGTAGTGTGGACCTGGTAGAGTGTAGTGTGGACCTGGTGAGAGTGTAATGGACCTGGATGATAGTTAGATTGAACCAGGTGAGTGTAGTCTGGACCTGGTGAGAGTGTAGTGTGGACCTGGAAAGAATGTATTCTGGACCTGTGAGTGTAGTGTGGACCTGTGAGAGTGTTGTGAGCCTAGTGAGAGTGTAGTGTGAACCAGAGTGATAGTGTAGTTTTGGACCTGGTGAGAGTGTACTCTGACCCTGGTGAGAGTGTCGAGAGAACTTCTGATAGTGTAGTGTGGACCTGGGTGAGCGTGTATTACTGGACCTGGTGGAAAGAGTATTCTGACCTGGTGAGAGTAGTGTGAAACTCGTGATAGGTAGTGGGATCTGTGAGAGTGTGGCAGGACCTGGTGAGAGTGTATTGTGGACCGGTTAGAATTGTAGTCAGGACCTTCTAGCGTAGAGTTGACTTGGTGAGAGTGTACTGTGGACCTGGTGAGAGTTAGTCCTGGACATGTTGAGAAGCGTGGTTCTGGACCTGGTGAGAGTGTTGTGTGGACCCGGTGATAGTGTACTCTCGACCTAGTGAGTGTAGTGTGGATCTGGTGATAGTGTAGTGTGGACCTGGTGAGAATGAAGTGTGCATCTGGAGATAGTGTAGTGTGGATCTGGTGATTGTGTAGTGTGGACCTGGTGATAGTGTTGTGTGGACCTGGTGATAGTGTAGTGCGAACCTGGTGATAGTGTAGTGTGAACCTTGTGATAGTGTAGTGTGGACCTGGTGAGGGTGTAGTGTGGACACGGTGAGAGTGTATTCTCGACCTAGTGAGTGTAGTGTGGTTCTGGTGATAGTGTAGTGTGGACCTGGTGAGAATGAAGTGTGCATCTGGGGATAGTGTAGTGTGGATCTGGTGATTGTGTAGTTTGACCTGGTGAAAGTGTAGTGTGGACCTGGTGATAGTGTAGTGTGGACCTGGTGAGAGTGTAGTCTGGACCTGGTGAGGGTGTAGTGTGGACCCGGTGAGAGTGTATTCTCGACCTAGTGAGTGTAGTGTGGATCTGGTGATAGATAAGTGTGGCCAGGTGAGAATGAATGGCATCTGGGGAAAAGTGTCGTGTGGATCTGTGATTGTGTAGGTGTGGACCAGGTGAAAGTGTAGTGTGGACCTGGTTAAAGTGTAAGTGAGGACCAGTGATAGAGTAGTCAGGACCTGTGCGGGTGTAAGTTGTAGGACCTGTGAGTGTAGAGTGGATCTGGTGATAGTGGTAGTGTCACACTGGTGAGAGTGTAGTGTGACCTGTGAGAGTGAATAAGGACCTTTATGAGTGTTGTGTGGAACCTGGTGATAAAATGTAGATTGGAACCTTTGTGGTGAAAGTGGACCCTCGTGAGAGTCTTAGTGTGGACCTGGTGAGAGTTTAGTGTGGACCTGTGGAGAGTGTAGTCTGGTCCAGGAGAGGATTTGTATCTGAAACCTGTGAAGAGTAGTGTGGACCTAGTAGAGAGTAGTCTGGACCTGGTGAGAGTGTATGTGACCTGGTGATAGTGTATGTGTGGAACCAGGTGAGAGTGTAGACTGGACTGGTGAGAGTGTAGTCTGGGAACAGGTAAAGTGTAGTGTGGACGACTGTGAGATTGTAATGTGGCCCTTGGGAAATGGTAGTATGTGGATCTGGTGAGAGTGTAGTCTGGACCTGGTGAGAGTGTAGTCTGGACCTGGTGAGAGTGTAGTTTGGAACTGGTGAGACTGTAGACTGGACGTGGTGAGAGTGTAGTCTGGACCTGGTGAGAGAGGAAGTGAGGACCGGAGAAGTGTATGTAGACCTGGTGAAGCGCAGTGAGGACCTGGTGAGAGGGTAGTGTGGACCTGGTGAGAGTGTAGTGTGGACCTTGTGAGAGTGTAGTGTGGACCTGGTGAATGTAGTGTGGACCAGGTGAGGTGTAGTCCTGGACCTGGTGAGAGTGTAGTGTGGACCTGGTGAGATAGTAGTTTGGACCTGTGAGAATGTAGTCGGACCTGGAGAAGTGTACTCTGGAACATGTTTAGAGTTGTAGTGAGGACCTGGAGAGATTGCAGGTGACCTGGTGAAGTGTATTGTGGACCTGTTGAGAGTGCAGTGTGACCTGGTAGAGTGTATGATTTGACCTGCTGGTGATAGTGTAGTATGACCCTCGAGAGAGTGGTAGAGTGGCCTGGTGAGTGTAGTTTGGACCTGGTTGAGTGTAGTTTGGTCCTGGCGAGATGATGTGGACCTGGTGAGAGTGTAGTGTGGACCTGGTGAGTGTAAGTTTTGACAGTGGTGAGAGTAGTGAGGACCTGGTGAGAGTGTTAGTGTGGACTCTGGGAGTAGAGTTTGGACCTGGAGAGTGTAAGTGTGGACCTGTAGTGATATTTGGACATGTGAGTGTAGTGTGGACCTGTGAGAGGTAGGTGTACCTGGGAGTGTAGTGTGGACCTGGTGAGTGTAGTTGGGACCTGTGAGTGTAGTCCTGGACTCTGTGAGAAAGTTAAAGCTACTATACAGATAGATCCATATTTTGTTTGAAGTTCTAAAATTCGTGAAATCACTACAAATAATAAGAAGAACTAATATTACATGTAGAGTGGTCATAGCACAAGTGAGACTGTTCACAGGATAATTTATTCACGTCTATTATTGAGTCTAATGAACTTAATTCCTTAACAAACGAAGCCGCACTAAACACATTGTTCTGATGCTGTGTCATCATACCCAAGATGAATTTGATGTTATTAGAAAACAACCTTTAGCAAAAAATAATAACAACAAGAATTAACCTCCTCTAAAATTTTACAGTCACGGCTAAATATTGTCCAGTTAATTGAATTATATAGCAAACTAAATATATAACCATGAACCTTCCTTCGCTACATTTAACCTACATATATATCCTACAACAGCAAGTTATATATTACATTGACAATAATTAACATTCATAAAAGATGTAAAATTTATCAGTTGTTCTGGACAAATAAACTGACTACATAATCACCAGTAAGTAGTCAACACATCATATTTAATATAAATTTGCACGTGAAGCGCTAAAACCCATGGGAGCAAATGCGACTCCACCGGTGTGAAGGTACAATTCACTGTCTAGTTATCTTCTTTAGTGTGACACTACTCAGTCCTATTTGTATTAACTTGAGGGAGAACCTCTGATGAAAATTTTTCGTAATTACTGAACAGGGGTGGGGGGGGGGGGGGGGGGGGGGGGGGGGGGGGGGGGGGGGGGGGGGGGGGGGGGGGGGGGTACTCGAGAAACGAGATAACGTAAAAGAGAGAGAATGGAATGGAATGAAATATAGAAGGCAAAAGTACCCAGGAGAATAATGAGAGCAGTTCGTAGAGCCAAAACGAATATGCACAGATAAGAAGGGAGGGCCCAACTCAATAAATAAAACGAAATGCAGCAAAACCAAATCTGACATAAGCTGTTTATTAAACAGCCACATCAGGAAGAAAACAACCGTCAAGGACCGGTAATCAGGCTAAGGAAGGAAGGAGGAGAGACAACAAGAAATGACAGTGAAGTATGGTGAGGAACTCAACAAGAGATTCAAAGAATGTCAACGAGAGGAGACAGAAGGGGCTCCAGAAAGACGGAGATGGGTACACCACCATGTTCTTGGACACAGTACACAAAAACGAGGAAGAAGTGAAGAGGCTTCTGAGTGATCTAATACCTCAACGGCAATGGGCCAGTAACATCTCTCCATGGGGACCTGAGGATGGATCATAGGCCGCTAATGTGTACCCCTAACAACAAATCACTACATCAATCGAAACAGGGAGATTGGCCTGAGCATGGAAACAGCAAATGTATTCCCAATCTTTAAAAAAGGAGACAGACATGAAGCACCTAAAATCCTACAGACCAGTGACACTGGACATGTATAGCATGCAAAATCATGAAAAGAATTCTAGGAGAAAGAGTGGTGGAAACACCTAGAAGGAAATGCTCTCTCACCAGCAAGCCAACTTGGTTTCAGAGACGGGAAAATCCTGTGCACAAACCTACTGGAGTTCTATGACATGGTGACAGCATAAGACAAAGAGAGAGAGTGGGTGGATTTGCATTTCTTGGACTGCAAGAAGGCGTTTGACATAGACAGTACCACACAAGAGATTAATGCAAAAACCACTGGGAAAAAAGGACCAAGCAGGGATAACAGGGAAGAGGCACGCCAATGGATCAGGGAATACTTGTCAGGAAGACAGCAACGAATCATGGTACGTGGCGAGGTGCCAGACTGGGCAACCTGTGACCAGCGGGGTCCCACAGGGGTCATCCTAGAACCATGCTGTTCTAGTATTTGTGAACGACAAGACGAAGGAATAAGTCCGAGAGTCCCTGTTTGGCAGATGACGTGAAGTTGATGAGAAGATTCATTCGATCGAAGACCAGCAGAAATACAAAGGGATCTGGACAGGCCTGCAGACCTGGTCCAGCAACTGGCTCCATGGAGTCAATCCTACCAGTGCAGCATGAGATTGGGGAAGGGCAAATAAGACCCGGCCGGAGTTACATAAAAAAAAAAAAAACATAAAAAAAAAAACAAAAAAAAACAGTCTAATGGGGGCCAGAGACTAAAACCATCAATCAAGGAAAAACAGATCTTGGGGCGAGTATAACCCAGGCACATCTCCAGAAACACACATCAACCAAATAACTGCTGCACATATGGGGCGCCTAGCAAACCACAGGAACAGCATTCCGACATCTTAATAAGGAATCGTTCAAGGACCCATTACACCGTGTACGTTACACCATATTGAGAAATGCGGCAACATTTGGAACGCAACACCTAGCCAAGCATGTAAAGAAAACTAGAGAAAGTTGCAAAGGTTTGCAACAGACTAGTCCCTGAGTTAAGAGGTATGCCTAGATGATGGTTTAAGGGAAATCAACCTGACGACACTGGAGACAGATAGATAGGGGGGACATGAAACGACTTACAAGAATACTTACGAGGAATTGACAAGGTGGACAAAGACAGGAAGTTCCAGCACTGGACACAGCAACACGGGACACAGTTGGAAGCTGAGACACAGATGAATCAAAGGGATGTTAGGAAGATTTCTTCAGCCACAGAGTACTCAGGAAGTGGAATAGTTTGGGAAGCGATGTAGTGGAGGCAGGATCCATACATAGCTTTAAGCAGAGGTATGATAAAGCTCATGGTTCAGGGAGAGTGACCTAGTAGCGACCAGTGAAGAGGCGGGGCCAGGAGCTTGGACTCGACCCCTGCAACCTCAACTAGGTGAGTAACTAGGTGAGTACACACACACACATCCCTGTGACTCAGACGAGTCACAGGGATGTTAGGAAGTATTTCTTCAGTCATAGAGTCGTCAGGAAGTGGAATAGCCTAGCAAATGACGTAGTGGAGGCAGGAACCATACATAGCTTTAAGACTTGGTATGACAAAGCACAGGAAGCAGAGAGAGAGAGGACTTAATAGCGATCTGTGAAGAGGTGGGGCCAGGAGCTGAGTCTCGATCCCTGCAACCACAATTAGGTGAGTACACACACACACACACACAGAACCACCCTGAGAACACCACTACCAAACATGCTACTCCAACACAAACCACATCATAGCTCTCACAGAAACCAAGCTCACAGGAATGATAACAGATGCCATCTTTCCAACGGGATATCAGATCCTGAGGAAAGACAGGGTAAATAGAGAGGGGGGAGGGGGAGGAGTGGCACTGCTCATCAAAAGCTGATGGAATTTTGATGAGCTGAAGAGAGGAGATAGAGGAGAAGAAAAAGATTACATAATAGGAACACTTCAGTCTGGATGCCCCAAGGTGGTAATTGTAGTGATGTATAACCCACCACAGAACAGCAGGAGGCCAATGCAAGAGTATGACGAGAGTAATAGAGCGATGGTTGATACACTGGCTGAAGTGGCCAGAAGGGTTCATGTGAGCAGGGAAAAGCTGTTGATTATGGGTGCCTTCAACCACAAGGAGATCGGTTGGGAGAACCTAGAGCCACATGGGGGCACAGAAACGAGGAGGGTTAAGATGATGGAGGTGGTACTGGAAAACCTCATGTACCAACACGTAAGGGACACTACCAGAGAGAGAGGAAAGGACAAACAAGCGAGACTGAACCTAGTATTAACCTTGAGTAGTGCAGATATTGAGGACATCACATATGAAAGACACCTCGGGGCCAGTGATCACGTGGTTCTGAGATTCGAATATATAGTAGTTACAAATGGAGAGGGAAGCAGGAAGGGCAGGACGAATGAAGTCAAACTAAAAGAAAAAGGACTACGCAAACATTAAGAATTTCCTGCATGGGGTTCAGTGGGACAGAGAACTGTCAGGGAAATCAGTAAACAAGATGATGGAATATGTGACAACAATATGCAAGGAAGGTGAGGAGAGGTTTGTACCCAAGAGTAACAGAAATAATGAGAAAGCCAGGATAAGCCCATGGTTCACCCAAATGTGTAGGGAGGCCAAAGCCAAGTGTGCTAGAGAATGTAAGAAGTATAGAAGGCAAAAGACCCGGGAAAATAAGGAGAATAGTGGTAGAGCCCGAAATGAATGTGGACTGGTAAGAAGAGAGGCCTAACGACAATACGAGAATGACATAACAGCGAAAGCCAAATCTGACCTGAAGCTGTTGTGCAGCCATATCAGGAGGAAAAACAACAGTCAAGGACCAGGTAATCAGGCTGAGGAAGGAAGGAGGGGGTATCACA
>NC_069446.1:39133874-39136374 GCF_026875155.1 Cherax quadricarinatus | reverse complement strand
CAGGCAGGACTTTCAAAGAGACCTGGACAGACTGGACACCTGGTCCAGCAAATGGCTTCTCGAATTTAATCCTGCCAAATGCAAAGTCATGAAGATAGGGGAAGGGCACAGAAGACCACAGACAGAGTATAGGCTAGGTGGCCAAAGACTGCAAACCTCACTCAAGGAGAAAAATCTTGGGGTGAGTATAACACCGAGCATGTCTCCGGAAGCACACACCAACCAGATAACTGCTGCAGCATATGGGCGCCTGGCAAACCTGAGAACAGCATTCCGATACTTTAGTAAGGAATCGTTCAAGACACTGTACACTGTGTATGTCAGGCCCATACTGGAGTATGCAGCACCTGTTTGGAACCCGCACTTGATAAAGCACGTCAAGAAACTAGAGAAAGTACAAAGGTTTGTGACAAGGTTAGTTCCAGAGCTAAGGGGAATGTCCTATGAAGAAAGATTAAGGGAAATCGGCCTGACGACACTGGAGGACAGGAGGGTCAGGGGAGACATGATAACGACATATAAAATACTGCGTGGAATAGACAAGGTGGACAAAGACAGGATGTTCCAGGGAGGGGACACAGAAACAAGAGGCCACAATTGGAAGTTGAAGACACAAATGAGTCAGAGAGATATTAGGAAGTATTTCTTCAGTCATAGATTTGTAAGGCAGTGGAATAGCCTAGAAAGTGATGTAGTGGAGGCAGGAACCATACATAGTTTTAAGACAAGGTATGATAAAGCTCATGGAGCGGGGAGAGAGAGGGCCCAGTAGCAACCGGTGAAGAGGCGGGGCCAGGAGCTAAGACTCGACCCCTGCAACCACAAATAGGTGAGTACAAATAGGTGAGTACACACACACACACACACATATATACTTATAAGTCGTGCCGTATAGGCAGAACTTGCGATCTTGGCTTAAATAGCAACGCTCATCTTGCCATATAGGACAAGTGAAAATTTTTGTATGCAATAATTTCGCCAAAATCATTCTGAACCTAACGAAAAAAATACATTTCACTGTGTTTGTTTAGTATTAAATTACTGTAAACAAATCTAAAATATATTTAGTTGGGTTAGGCTAAAATAAATTGTTTTTGTTATAATAAGGTTAGGTAAGTTTTCTAAGTTCCTTTTGGTGTAAAATTATAATTTTTTACATCAACATTAATGAAAAAATATATCTTTAAACGTATAAGAGAAAATTTTAGAAAGGACTTAATTTTAAATGAGTTCTTGCTAATTGACCAGTTTTACATATTCGGCACGACATATATATATATATATATATATATATATATATATATATATATATATATATATATATATATATATATATAATATATATATATTATATATATATATATATATATGCAGAACAACCACTCTCAAAGAATAGAGAAATTCCAAGCGCTTTCGTGACTACTCACATTATCAAGGAACTATGAAAGTGAAGCATCCAAGGAAGCATATAAGGGGTCGGCCAGCACCTCACTATCAGATCCCACAACGGTTAAACACGTGACGCGCGGCGAGCCAACTTGGATAGGTCCTTTGCAAAACTCACCCCCAAGCTATTTATTTGTCCAGTGTATTATTAAATTCTACCCAAATTCTATTAATTATAAATGGATCTAATTTATATAAACCAAAAGAAATATTCATATTATTGTCAAAACTGCTTTTTATGAAACAAGATTCAATTATATATATATATATATATATATATATATATATATATATATATATATAAAATATATATATATTATATATATATATATATATATATATATATGTATAACACTGATCTCTGGCTGAAGGAGACTCGAACCTACGAACCTTGGAACAAGGTACGCAGTGCTATACCAATCTCACCACACTGGACAATACCTTGGCGTGCAGCTTGCGCTACACGTTGATCCAAGGCAGCCAGCTTTCAGGGAGAAGGCGTATCTTGTTCCAAGGTTCGTAGGTTCGAGTCTCCTTCAGCCAGAGATCAGTGTTTGTGTATATTTCGCCTGCTCTTGCGAATTCCTTGTCTATCGACAAGTGCCTTTGACTGCTAGTAACTAGACGCACACTATCGTCTAGCCCTGAGAGACAGCAAGTGGGAATCACAACAAGTGGATGGTTGCAGACAGACAGACAGACACACAGACAGACGCTGCATTACAAAGGTCAAGAATAATAACTACTGCTGGAGCCTAGAGACTGCTGTTCCAGATCAAACAACCTATCCGCCTCCCTCCTGCCAATTTAGCTGTCTCTGTTGACTCCAATTTTTATTGACATGTGGTGAGTTTCTGGGAATAAGTGAGAGAGAGAGAGAGAGAGAGAGAGAGAGGAGAGAGAGAGAGAGAGAGAGAGAGAGAGAGAGAGAGAGAGAGGGAGATACCCCTCAGATACCTGAGTTCACCAGAGCACAAAAGTCGTGTTCACCTCACTGAACATTCCGACAGATAGAGGAGAAGAATCAGTTCAGCAACCGACTGTTGGGAGAAGC
>NC_069446.1:39117905-39133374 GCF_026875155.1 Cherax quadricarinatus | reverse complement strand
CTACCCACACACACCCACACAACCACACACACACACAACACACACACACACACACAACCCCACACACACACACCACAACACACACACACACACACACACACACACACACACACACACACACACCACACACACACACACACACACACGTACTCATATACAACAGGCCTAGTGGCTAATCGACATGTGCCTAGGACAAAATGGTAACTAACACACACGCACTCATACACAAACTCATACTCACACACGCACACACACTCACACACAAACACACACACACACACACACACACACACACACAAGGTGGACAAAGACAGGATGTTCCAGGGAGGGGACACAGAAATAAGAGGCCACAATTGGAAGTTGAAGACACAAATGAGTCAGAGAGATATTAGGAAGTATTTCTTCAGTCATAGAGTTGTAAGGCAGTGGAATAGCCTAGAAAATGACGTAGTGGAGGCAGGAACCATAGACAGTTTTAAGACGAGGTTTGATAAAGCTCATGGAGCGGGGAGAGAGAGGGCCCAGTAGCAACCGGTGAAGAGGCGGGGCCAGGAGCTAAGACTCGACCCCTGCAACCACAAATAGGTGAGTACAAATAGGTGAGTACACACACACACACTCACACACGTACTCATATACAACAGGCCTAGTGTCTAATCGACATGTGCCTAGGACAAAATGGTAACTAACTAACATTCATATATGCGTTCTCCCTTATGGTTGTTAAAATTTTGTTTGTTTTCTCATATTAAAATCGAAAAGTTGGAGGCAGAAAAATGCGACTTGGTCAATGTTGGAGAAACCAGGAACTTAATATATATTTCTATATTCTGATAGAGAATATTGATTTTTGGCATTTTGAAGACATTCATTTTGAAAGGTGTGAAAAGTGACTAGTTTGAGACACTTTTGGGTAAAGTAAAGAAGACACTCATGAATTATCTTATGGAAGATAAAGTTTAACTACAAAACTTGATTAAAAAAACTGTGAAGTTTCTCTCTTTTCTAACATTTTCACTTCTCTAACTTCTTCATGTTTATAAGTGACGTTACTAGTGTGCTTCTGTACACTGGTCGGTACGACTCTCCTGCACAGTGGTCAGTACTACTCTCCTGTACACTGGTCAGTAAGACTCTCCTGCACACTGGTCAGTACGACTCTCCTGCACAATGGTCAGTACGACTCTCCTGCACACTGGTCAGTACGACTGTCCTGCACACTGGTCAGTACGACTCTGACTTACTGAGATCCTAAGTTATACTGTCATGGTCTGTCGTGTCATCATATATTATACAATTATTGTTGTTTAGTAGTTTACTGCGATGCATCATTGTTAACATATACCTTGATGGTCTGGCACACAATGTTATTTCTTTAATCTTAATGTTTATCCCATAACAAATACTTAATGTTAATGTTTAGGTGAAGTTAACGTCGTATGTGAACATCGTGCAGATCATAGCAATTAAAAGTAGTAAACTTCTGCTTGTAACTGCTAACATAAAATATTTTCAGTTAGGAAAACTTTCTTAAAAGATGCAGTGATATAATATTTAATCAAAAGAAGGATGGGACATAATGATATCAGGATGATGTGGTATGGGATACAAGGATGATCTGGTATGGGATATAAGGATGATGTGGTATGGGATATAAGGATGATCTGGTATGGGATATAAGGATGATCTGGTATGGGATATAAGGATGATCTGGTATGGGATATAAGGATGATCTGGTATGGGATATAAGGATGATCTGGTATGGGATGTAAGGATGATCTGGTATGGGATATAAGAATGATCTGGTATGGGATGTAAGGATGATCTGGTATGGGATATAAGGATGATCTGGTATGGGATATAAGGATGATCTGGTATGGGATATAAGGATGATCTGGTATGGGATATAAGGATGATCTGGTATGGGATATAAGGATGATCGGGTTATGGGATGTAAGGATGATCGGGATGGGATAAAAGGGATGACCCCTGGTAGGGGATAAAAGGGATTTTGGTATGGGATATAAGGATGATCGGGTATGGGATGTAAGGATGATTTTGGTTTTGGGGATATAAAAAGGGTTTGGGTTATGGGTGAAAGGTTGATCTGGTATGGGAAAAAGGATGATCTGGTATGGGATAAAAAGGGATCGGGTATGGGAAAAAGGGAAGTAGATACATCAAACTCAAGCACAACAAAATTTGAAACTTAGAACAACTTAAGAAACAGACCTGGGGGTGACAAACCCAAAATTTCCCTCACAAAAACTTTTAAATTTAAACATAATTTTAATCTCGGGGTATTTTACAACGTGGAAAAAAAAATAACAAGAAGTTCATTTTACCTTTAATTGCATATTATCAAAAACTCTAAAAAATTTAACTCTTTCTTAAAACATGAATTTTTTTCAACTCATCATAAAACCATCTTTTAACCACCCCCCTCACTATGAAATTTCTTTAAATCCAAACTCACTAAAAAACCATCCCTTTCACCACAATTCCCCATCAATTTCCCCATTCCCTTAAACTCATCCACCACCAATCCCCACAACTCACCTTTAAACCCAAATCCATCACTTAAAACACAAAAAACCACCCCCATCACCTTTTACTAACCTCTAAAATTTCCATCATCACAATGCCCCATCATCCATCCTTTCGAAAAATTGCCAAAACCCCATCCATCCCCCACAAAACACTATAAAAACCACCCAAAACCCAAACAACCATTTCCCTCCATCCAAAACCCCCCAAACACAATTTAAACCATCAATCGACACATTGTAAACAATCCTTTCACCACAACTCGCTGTAAACCCATCCACCCACAACTCCCCCCAACCCCATTCACCCCCAACAATCATACCAACCACCCAAACATTATAAACAACAGGACTCACATATGTCTTACAGGAGTGAGAAACTTTTAAGTGTTTTATGTGAATTTCCAATAAAATGTTTTTTTTCAAGATAAAAATGTTCTGTTTCAAAATCAACATGTTTTTAAAATTTCTGAAACCACTTAAACGTGCCTCAGTACGTGTTCTTTTTTCAGTTCTACATTGTATGGAATATAAAGTTAAAAAAATTTTTCCCAAAACCCACTTGAATTTCTTAGGAAAAACCCTATCTTAAATTTATTATTTGCTGGCATAAAAAAAATTTGCCACTATTTTCCCCCAATATTTTTTTTAAAGGGTCCCTTCATGGGCCCTCCTTACCTTCCTTGTAGGGTACCTTTTAGGTTCCTCCTAACATGGGTTGCTAAAAAGCCCCTCGTAACCTTTTTTAGGAGGCCCAGGGCTTTTGCGGGGACAGGCATAAGATGCAGGCAAATACAAAAGTGAGAGTTTTCCCTGGTTTTTCAAAATTTTAACCTCAACTCACGAGCCCGGGTTTTAATAAAATTAATAACTCCAAAACCAGAAAATTAAAAGATTAGCGTTATATATATATATATATAAATATATATATATATATAAATATATAATATATATAATTTATTTTATATATATATATATATATATATAAAATTTTATTTTAAATATATATATATATATATAAAAAAAAAAATTAACTAAAATCTGTTATGAAAAAGGGTTAAATGGGTAAGCCCCTGTTTTCCCCAAAAAATTCTAAAAGTTTTTTTTTTTTTTATGGGGAAATGGGAATTTGCAACCACTGTCCCCCTCAGATTTAAACTTTGAGTTACCAAAAACCTTGCCACGTGGGGGCCCAGTGGTTCGTTTTTAAGGGGTTCCACCCACCCACTTGCTGGGTTCTGTTTTTCCCCAGGTTCTTTGTGTCCAGGATCCACCCTGTCCCCCTAAGACATTCCCCCTTTTTCCCACTTCCCCCGGGTCGGGCCTCAACAACCGTTTTCCCTCGTCTTTCCAGGTCCAGGTCCAGGAGTCTTTTCTGTCCGCCTCAGTTTTCCCCCCCTTTCCCCACTTCCCCATTTCCCCCAAGGAATTCTGGGGCTTTTCCTAGGTCCAGGTGTCCGGAAACCATCCTGGACACCCGGATTTCTCCCCTTCCTCCCCTTCCCCTTAGGTTATATACCAGCCCCTCACCCTTTCCCCCGGGTTTTTTATCCCAAAAGTCAGCTCAGCCACCCCCAGGATCAAAGCCAGATGGAACGAAGCCTTGTCTAGCTGCCAAAACGTAGGGGACTGCCCAGGTAGAGGGAATTACAGGAGGGGACACGAAAAAAAATTTGCGTCCTGAAATTTACCCCCCACCAAGACACCGGGAAACCGAAATTTTCGCTAGACCAGCAAGCTACCGTCCAGTTCGGCCCCCAAAGGTCTGGCCACCAATAAAATTTTTGGGATTTTTCTATTTATTTTTACAATTCATTATTTTTAATACATATTTTTTGTATTTAAAATAAAATATTTTAAAGTGTGTTTATGAATTTTTTTAATTTTTCGGGGAAATAAATTTGCTCGGTTTAATTCTATGTCCACCTCCACCAAAAACTAAAATAAGTTTTGGGATCGTATGTTTTTTTTTTTCGTTATTATTTCCTTATTATTGAATACGACCCTTTTTACAAGAGCCCCGGTACAAGGGAAAATAAGTTATTTTTTGTCTAAATTTTTTTTGTTTTTTAAATCCTGGGAAATTTACACTTTAATTTTGTGTATAATAATTTGTGAAACAGTATGTATGTGTCCCTGCACCAAAATTTAATCTTATTATGCACACCCCCGGCGTTGCGGGGTTTTTTTACGTGTATGAACACGTACAAAAAACGCACACGCTCTCACACACCCCAATGCATATGTATAACAAAACACTGATCGCCTCGAAAATAAATGCCGTAACCCAAAATGCACCCCACACACACACATACCAACCACACACAAAAAGGACACACACAACACCACACACACACACACACACATACACACACCACCACACACACCACACCCCACACACAGGTCCATCTATACCAACGAAAATATGTACTCAAATTTTATCCATTTATATATGCATCTCCCTCACGATTTTTTAAAAAATTATGTTTTTATCTTCAAAATAAAGTCGAAAAGGTTTGTGGGTAGAAAAAAATAGATTTCCTAATTAGGGAACTCAGGAACTTTTATATTTCAATATTCTGATGAAGAATTTTGGGTTTTCCTCCCCCATTTTAAAGCACCCATTGTGGGTCGGCAAAGAAGACCTACCTCGAATTATTTTTTGGAAAAGACAAAGTTCTATAAATTTTTTTAAACTTTTTAAAATTTAATTTTCTTTCTATTCTCACATTTCATTTTTTGGTCTAAACATCAACCATCATAAAACATTACCCCCCCCCCGGGGGGGACTTAAACTTTAAGGGGTTTGAAAAAAAAAAAGGCAGCGGGGGATATTCGTTCCTTTGCCAGGGACAATTTAATATGGGGGGTCTTACCCACGGGTTCAGTGCGTCTCCGACTTTAAAAAGATTCTACATTATAATGTCATGTTCTGTTTGTGAAAATTGTTGCAAAAATTAAAAAAAATTAAGTTGTATTGTAATGTACTGCGATGTTTAATTGTTAGTTGTATTATCCCTTGAATGGTGTACCCACAATTTGGTTTCTTTTCAACTTTTAATGTTTATTCCTTAAGAATACTTAATGTTTTAAAGGGGGATTTTCGTTGTAATTAAATGGTAACATAAAATATTTTTTTGTTTTTAAATTTTTTTTTTAAATTTTTTGTTGGGTTCATAAAACAAATAAAATCTTAGACTTAAAGTTTTCAAAGTTTATGAGAAAAATAACATAAAAAAAAGGGAAAACCCGAAGTAATTTTTTTTTTAAAAAATAAAACATTTGAGGATTTGGGAAGAGTTCTGGAAGAAAGTTTAGGAGTATTTAAGAGTTCTGGAAGGGGAAAATTGAGGAGTAAAAAAAAAGTTCTGGAAGAAAGTTGAGGGGGTATCAAGAGTTCTGGAAGAAAATTGGAGGGGTATCAAAAACTCTTGGGGGGAAAAAAAGTTGGGAGTTTCAAGAGCTCTGGAAGAAAGCTGGGGGGGGGGGGGCAAGAGCCCGGAAGAAAAAATTGGGAGTAAACAAAAGCTTGGAAGAAAATTGGGGGGGTTCAAGGGGGCTTTTTGGGAAAAAGTTTGGGGGCTGGCAAGAGCTCCGGAAGAAAGTTTTAGGGGTGGCAAGGGGCTTGGAAGAAAGTTGAGGAGTATCAAGATCTGGGAAAAAATTGGGAGTACAAAAGCTCTGGGAAAAAAGTTGAGGAGTTTTCAAGAACTCCCCGGGAAAAAAGTTGAGGAGTAAACAAGAGCTCCCCAGGGAAAAAAATTTTGGGGGGTGGCAAAAGTTCCCCGGGAAGGAAAATTGAGGAGTGGCAAGAGCTCTGGAAGAAAGTTTTAGGAAATATCAAAAGCTCGGGAAGAAATTTTGGGGGGTGGCAAGAGCTCCGGAAGGAAAAATTGAGGAAATTCCCAAAACCCCTGGAAAAAAAGTTGGGGAGTGGCAAGAGGGTCCCGGGAAAAAAGTTGAGGATGGCAAAGCTCTGGAAGAAAGCTAGGGGAAAATCAAGGCCTGGAAGAAAGTTGGGGGGGTATCAAGAGTGTGGGAAAAAAGTTGAGGAGTTTTCAAAAACCCCGGGAGAAAGTTGGGATGTCAAGAGTCTGGAAAAAAGTTGGGGGGTTTTCAAGGGGCTCGGAAAAAAGTTGGGGGTGGCAAGAAATCTTTAAAAAGTTTAGGAGTATCAAGACTCGGGAAGAATGTTGGGGGGGTGGCAAGAGCTCCGGGAAAAAAAGTTGAGGAGTATCCAAAAAGCTCTGCAAGAAAGGGTTTGGGGGGTGGCAAGAGGGCCCGGGAAAAAAGTTGAGGGGGGGCCAAGGGGCTCCGGGAAAAAAGTTTAGGGTAAACAAAGCTCTGGGAAAAAAGTTGGGGAGTATCCCAAAAGCTCTGGAAGGGAAAATTAGGAAATGGCAAGGGGCTCCGGAAAAAATGTTGGGAGTATCAAAGCTCTGGGGAAAAAAGTTGGGGGGTTTGGGAAGAGTACGGAAGAAATTTTTAGGGGTGGCAAGAGCTCTGGGAAAAATGTTGAGGGGTATCAAGACTCTGGGAAAAAAGTTGGGGGGTGGCAAAAACTCCGGAAAAAAGTTGAGGGGTATCAAGAGCTTGGAAGAAAGGGTTGGGGGGGGGGCAAAGCTCCGGAAAAAAGTTGAGGAAATGGCAAGACTCTGGAAGAAAGTTGAGGGGTATCCAAAAAGCTTTTGGAAAAAAAGTTGAGGGTTTGGGAAGAGCTCCGGAAGGGAAAATTGGGGAGTGGCAAGAGCTCCCGAAGAGAGTCGAGGAGTGGCAAAAGGGTCCGGGAAGGAGTTTAGGAGTGGCAAGAGCTCCGGAAGAGGTTGAGGAGTGGCAAGGGGCTCCGGGAAAGAGTTAAAGGAGTGGCAAGAGCTCCGGAAGAAAAGTTTTAGGAAATGGCAAGAGTCCGGAAGGGGGTTTTAGGAGTTGGGAAGAGCTCCGGAAAAAAAGTTTAGGATTTTGGGAAGAGCTCCGGAAGAAGTTAAGGGGTGGCAAAGCTCCCGGAAAAAAGTTGAGGGTGGGCAAGAGCTCCGGGAAAAGAGTTGAAAGGGGTGGGAAGAGCTCCCGGGAAAGGGAAAATTGAGGGGGTGGCCAAAAGCTTTCCCGGAAAAAAGTTTAAAGGGGTGGCAAAAAACTTCCCAAAAAAAGTTTTAAATCCACAAATTTCTTCGCTTTACCCGCAGAGAAATTTTGTTTCCCCTTATTTTTAAAAAAAAAATTTTTATAAATAAAAAAAATTGGAAAACCCCCTTTTGGGGTCCGGTAAATTTACTAAAAAAAAGGACCATAAGAACCTTCCAAAAATTTTTTAACCAAATTTTGGTTTTTCCGAACCCAAAAGGGCCCAAAAACTTTTTTTTAAGACCTAAAACCGGATTCGGAAATAAAATTAAATTCCCCCCCTTCAAAAATAATTAAGTTCCCCCTTTTATTGCTTACAAATTTCAATTTAACATAATTGTTTAAACATCATAAACACAATTTTATTTCTTTAATTTTAAAATTAAAAATATTTTAATGAATGTTTTTTAAAACCCCCTTGGTCCCCCCTTAAACCCCAAAAAATTTTTTTGTATTCTTAAAAACTTTTTATTCTTTTAAAAAGGAAAAAATTAAAATTTAAAAAAGTTTTTAAAAATTAAACAGATCTTACTAAGTTTTTTAAAATTTTAAATTTTATTAAGTAAACTTTATTAAAACCAAGGGGAAAGTCTTTAACAATTAAAACAAATTTTAAAATTTAAATTTATTGGAAATTTTAATTTTGAGCCCCTGGGTTCCCCAATTTTTCCAATTTTTTTGGAATTTTTTTTACCCCGGGAACCTTTTATTTTTAAAATTTTTTTTAAAATTTTTTGGGTTTCATAGAATTAAAAAACACAGTAAAAGTGAAAAAACAAACTGGAAAAAATATAAATCCGCCCAAATTTTTGGCAAATTTTTTAAATTTTAAACCCGAAAGGGCACTTTCCCATTTTTTTTTTGGGAAAAAATTTTTAAAACTTTTTGTTTGCTTTTAAACACAAAAATTTTTTTTTTTATTATTATGAAAAGACGTATTCGATCCCCTTAGAAATTTCCAAAAAATTGTTTTAGTTTTTCTTGTCAAGATTTTTTGGGGCTATTTAATCATTGGTTTCCCCTTTTTCACGTCTTAAAAGGTCACCCCCTATATTTTTTTTTCCCTGGGTTTTCCCCTTTTATATTCCATCGCCCTGTCATACCCCCTAGAAACTAGGCGGGTTCCCTGACATATTCCAACGCCCCAGGGCGGGTTTCCCTCTCATATTTTTGTCGCCCCGGACGGGGTTTTCCCCGCCCTAAATTTTTTTACAATTTGGGTAGGTTTTTTTCCCCTCCCTAAACCCTCCCCTGGACGGATTTTCCCTGTCATAATTCCCCGGAAATTTAAGGGTTTCCCTTCATTCATCGTCCCATGGGCCAAAGGGTTTTCCCCGTTATTTTTTTGCCCAGGTCGGCTTTCCCTGTCACATTCAGTCCGCCCTGGACGGGGTTTCCCTGTCACATTCAGGGCGGGCCCCGGACGGCTTTCCCGTCACATTCAGTCCCCCCTGACGGCTTTCCCCGTCACATTCAGTCGCCCTGGGGCGGCTTTCCCCGTCCATTCATCGCCCTGGACGGCTTTCCCCCGTTTACATTCAGTCCCCCCGGGGCGGCTTTTTCCCCTTTTACATTCAGTTGCCCTGGAAAGGCCTTTTTCCCCTTTTACATTCCCGTCGCCCCGGAAAGCTTTTTTCCCCGTCCCATTTTAGTCGCCCTGGAAGGGTTTCCCTGTCTTAATCTATTTCCCCTTTATTGGGTTTTGTTTTTTCATATATCGTGCCAAGGGGGGGTTTCCCCCTCATATTTCGTCACCCAGGACGAGTTTCCCTGTCAATTTCGTTTTGCATTGTATTTGGGGTTTTTTGTTTTTATTTTGTAAACCCCGGACGGGTTTTCCTTTAAATATTTTTTGGTTGGGGCCCTGTACAAGTTTTTCCCTGATAAAATTTCGTTTTCCCGGGGGGATTTTTTTTCCCGTCATAATTCGTCGCCCTGTCGGGTTTCCATGAAAATATATCGTCGCCCCCCCGGACAGGGTTTTTTGTCAAAATTTTGTCGTCCTGGATGGGGGTTTCCCCCTTTTTACTTCATATATATATATATATATATAATATATATATATATATATAATATTATATTTATATATAATATTTATATAATATATAAAATAAAAATGTGAACATCATCTGTTATGAAAAACGTTAATATCGGTAAGCTCTGCTTTCCCAAAATTCTAAAAGTGTTTTTTTTTTATGAGAAATCGGAATTTGCGACCACTGTCAGCCTCAGAGTTTCTTTGAGTTACCAGACCTTGCCACGTGGAGCCAGTGGTTCGTCTTAAGGTCCACCCACCCACTTGCTGTGTTCTTGATGCTTTCCCCAGGTTCATGTGTCCAGGAGTCCATCTGTCCGCCTAAGACATTCTCCCTTTCCCACTTCCCCCAGGTCTGCCTCAACAACCAGTCTCCCTCGTCTTTCCCAGGTCCATGTGTCCAGGAGTCTATCTGTCCGCCTCAGATATCCCCCCTTCCCCACTTCCCCACTTCCCCAAGGAATTCTCGCTTTTCCTAGGTCCATGTGTCCAGGAATCCATCCGTGGACACCCGGATGTCTCCCCTTCCTCACTTCCCTTAGGTTATATACCAGTCTCAGCCTTCCCCAGGTTATTTATCCCGAAGTCAGCTCAGCCATCCCCAGTGATCTAGCCAGATGAGAACGAAGCCTTGTCTAGCTAGTCTACGGTAGAGACTGTCCAGGTAGATGGAATTACAGGAGGGGACACGCAAAAAACTGCGTCCTGTAATTACGCCCACCAAGACAGCCTGGACCGTATGTCAGCTAGACGCAGTCAAGCTACCGTCCAGTTCGGCCACCAAGGTCTGGCCACTCAATGAAATTTTGGGAGTTCTATTTATTTTATACAATTCATCTACATTAATACATATTTATTGTACTTAATCAATAGTTTAAGTGTGTTTATGAATGTTTTATTCTGCGTGGATGAATGCTCGTGTATTAATCTCTATGTCCACCTCCACCAGAACTATAATAAGTGTTGATCTGTATGTTTTTATTTCGTTATTAGTCTTATGTATATGTAATACGATCAGTTACAAGAGTCCGGTACAATGGAAATAAGTTACTTTGTCTGACTTTTTTGTTGTTATCCTGGGTAATTTACACATATTTTATTGTGTATAATAATTTGTGTAACAGTATGTATGTGTACCTGCACCTAAATAATCTTACTTATGCACACCACGGCGTGTGCGTGGTTTTGTACGTGTATGAACACGTACAAAACAACGCACACGCTCTCACACACACACATGCATATGTATAACACACACTGATCGCCTCGTACACTAATATGCTCGTAATCACAAATGCACACACACACACACATACACACACACACACACACAGACACACACACACACACCACACACACACACACACATACACACACACACACACACACACACACACACACACACAGGTCCATCTATACCACACGCACATATGTACTCAAATTTGTATCCATTTATATATGCAGTCTCCCTCACGATTGTTAAAATTATGTTTGTATCTTCAAAATAAAGTCGAGAAGTTGTGGGTAGAAAAAAATCAGATTTCCTCAAGTTAGGGAACTCAGGAACTTTATATATTTCAATATTCTGATGAAGAATGTTGGTTCTCGCCATTTTGAAGACATCCATTGTGGGTCAGGCAAAGAAGACTCTACCTCGAATTATCTTTTGGAAGACAAAGTTCTATAAATTATTTTTAAACAATTTAACTAATTTCTTTCTATTCTCACATTTCACTTGTCTAACATCTAGACCATCATAAAACATTACCCTCCCCCCGCGGACTATAAACATTATGGGATGAAAATAAAAACTAGCAGCTGGGGATATTCGTTCCTTTGACATGGACAACTAATATGGTGGGTCTTACCCACTTGTCAGTGCGTCTCCACTTATAAGATTCACATTTAAAAATGTCATGTTCTGTGATTTAAATGTTTGAGAATTATAAAATTAATGTTGTTTTTTGTAATGTACTGCGAGTTTAATTGTAATGTATTATCCTTTTGAATGGGTACCCAAAATGTTTTTCTTACTTAATTTTTAGCCATTAAAAATACTTAAGTTTAAGGGGGTATTTTCGTTGTAAAAACGGGTAACTTAACTATTTTTTTTTGGTTAATTTTTTTTTTAAAGTTGTTGTGATCATAAATCAAATAAAATTTTAGATTACGTTGCAGAATGATGAAAAAAATAACATAAAAAGGAAAACCAAAGTTTTTTTTTTTAGAAAAAAAGCTTTTGGGGATTGGCAAGATTTTCTGGAAGAAAGTTGAGGATATCAAAGTTCTGGAAGAAAGTTAGGAGAAACAAGAGTTCTGGAAAAAAGTTAGAGATCAAGAGTTCTGGAAGAAAGTTGGGAGTATCAAAAACCCGGGGGAAGAAATTTGGGGAATTTCAAGAGCCTGGAAAAAAAGCTGGGATGGCAAGAGCCCCGGAAGAAAGTTGAGGAGTATCAAAGCTCTGGAAGAAAGTTGGGGATATAAGAGCTTTGGGAAGAAAGTTGGGGGGGCAAGAGCTCCGGAAAAATTTTGAGGAGTGCAAGACCTGGAAAAAATTGAGGAGATCAAGACTCTGGAAGAAATTGGGAGTAAAAAGACTCTGGAAGAAATTTTTGGGGTTGCAAGAACTCCGGGGAAGAAATTTTTGGGGGTACAAGGCCAGAAAAATTTGGGGGATGGCAAGAGCTCCAAGAAATTTGAGGAGTGGCAAGAGCTCGGGAAAAAATTTGGGAGTACAAGGCTGGGAAAAAAGTTGGGGAGGGGAAAGAGTCCGGAAAAAAAGTTAGGGGTACAAAGCTCTGGAAAAAGTTGGGGAGGGGGCAAGGCCCCGGGGAAAAAGTTGAGGAGTGGAAAAAGGCTCTGGAAGAAAGCTGAGGTTTTAAAAAAGACTCTGGAAAAAGTTGGGGATATCAAGAGCTGTGGAAAAAAAGTTGAGGATTTGAAAGAGCCCTAAAATTTGGGGGATGTAAAGAGTTTGGAAAAAAGTGGGGATATCAAGAGCTCGGGAAGAAAGTTGAGGAGTGGAAAGAACTCTTGAAAAAAGTTGAGGAGTATAAAGGGCTGGGGGAAAATGTTGGGGGGTTTGGCAAGAGCTCCGGAAGAAAGTTGGGGATTAAAGAGCTCGCAAGAAGTTGGGGATGGCAAACTCCAGAAATTGGGGAGTGCCAAACTCCTGAAAAAGTTTAGGAATCAAGAGTTTGGGAAGAAATTGGGAGTATCAAAGCTCGGAAAGAAAGTTGAGGGGGGGCAAGAGCTCCGGAAAATGTTGAGAGTATCAAAGCTCTGGAAAAAGTTGGGTTGGGGCAAGAGCTAGGGAAGAAAGTTGAGGAGTGGCAAGAGTTTGGGAAAGGGAATTTTGAGGATACAAGAGCCGGGAAGAAATTTGGGGAGTGCAAAAGCCCGGGAAAGAAAGTTGAGGAGTACAAGGCTCTGGAAAAAATTTGGGGGGTGTGGCAAAGCCCGGAAAAAAATTTGAGGAGTGGCAAGACCCCGGGAAAAAAAGTTGGGATACAAGACTCGGGAAGAAAGTTGGGAGGGGCAAAGCCCCGGAAGAAAGTTGGGGAGTGGCAAGAGCCCCAGAAGAGAGTCGAGGAGTGGCAAAGCCCCGGGAAGAGAGTTGGGAGTGGCAAGAGCCCGGGAAGAGAGTTGAGAGTGGCAAGAGTCCGGGAAGAGAGTTAAGGAGGGGCAAGGTCCGAAGAAAGTGAGGAGTGGAAAAGGCTGGGGAAGAAGTTGGGGAGGGGGCAAGAGCTCGGAAAAAAGTTGGGGGAGTGCAAGAGCCCCGGGAAAGGGAATTTAAGGAGTGCAAACTCCGAAGAAATTTTGAGGATGGCAAGAGCTCCGGAAAGAGTTGGGGGGGAAAGACCCCGGGGAAAAAAGGTTGGGGTGGCAAGAGCCCCGGGAAGAAAGTTAAGGGGGGCATGAATTTCCCCAAAGAAAGTTAACCAGAAAATTTACTTCGCTTTCCCCTCAGAAAAATTTGTCGTTATAATAAAATTTTTAATAATAAAAATTAAAATCTTTGGAGTCGTGAAATACAAAAGAATGACTCATCAACGGGTTCAAATTTTACCCTGGTTTTGGTTTTCCCCCCCAAAGGGTCACACGTTTTTTTTGACGTAAATTGGGTTTTTCTTTTTTTTGAAAGAATAATGTATTCCTTTTCCTTCAATAACTTAATGAAATTTTTCCCTTTTGATTTTCTTCACATTTTTAAAAACAAAATATTTATAAAAAAAACATAATAAACCCTTTGTTTACTTTGAATAAATGAAAAAGAAATTTTTAAAGAAAGTTTAAAAAAATTGGAATCAGATCAGTTACTCCCGATTGATTTTTTTGATGCTTTAACTTTTACATTGATGAAAATTTTTTAAAACCGTTTGTCTTTAACATTGATCTTACATAATTTAAATTTCCAATTTCATTAAATAAAAATTGCTTCCCTTTAATAACTATGATGTCTCCCCCTTTTCAACTCACAAACACAATTATTTATCAATCTTAATTTTTTTGGGTTAATTTTTTGGCCCCCTGGACCAATTTGCCATTTTTTTTCAATTTTTTCGAACTTGTTTTAAAAGTTTTTTGGATTCATAGAATTATAACACAGAAATTGAAAAACAAAAAATGGAAAAAAAAAAAAATCCGCCCATTTTGGGATTTTTTAAATTAACCCCGAGGACACTTTCCTTTTTTTGGGAAAAATTTTCAAATCTTTCGTTTGCTTTATCACAATTTTTGTTTTTTATTTTATGAACGAGTATTCGATCAACTTTGAAAATTTTAAAACTTGTGTAGTTTATCTTGTGCAAGATTTGGGCTATTTTCATCATTTGTGACCTTTGCACGTCTTACATTCACTCCTATATTTTTTTTTCCCAGTCGGGTTTTTCCTTTTTCATATTTTCCCTCGCCCTGCATATTCCATAGATCAGGCGGGTTTTCCCTGACAATTCCCAAAGCCCTAAGGTTTTCCCCCTCATATTCGTCCCCTGGCGGGTTTTCCCGCCATATTTCGCACAATGGATAGGTTTTTTTCCCCTATATTCCATCGCCCGGACGGGTTTCCCTGTCATATTCCATCGCTTGAAAGGGTTTTTCCTTCATTTATCGTCGCCATAGCCAGGTTTTCCCCCCCTTTTTATTTTTTTTGCCCAGGACGGGTTTCCCTGTCACATTTAGTCGCCCGGACGGCTTCCCCGTCATTCATTTTGCCCTGGGGCGGCTTTCCCTGTCACATTCAGTCGCCCTGGACGGCTTTTCCCGTCACTTCGGGCGCCGGACGGCTTTCCCTGTCCCCATTCAGTCGCCTGGGCGCTTTTCCCGTCACATCATCGCCGGCGCTTTCCCTGTCACATTTAGTTTTCCCCGGACGGGTTTCCCTGTCACATTCAGCGCCCTGGAGGCTTTCCCTTCACTTCATCGCCCTGGGGCGGCTTTCCCCCGTCTTAACTATCTCCCTTTATTTTTTTCCGTTTCATTATCGTCGCCAAGGAGGGGCCCCTCATATTTCGTCACCCGGGCGAGTTTCCCTGCATATTTTTTCGATTGTAGGGTTTCCCCCGTTGTAAAATTTGTTGCCCCGGACGGAATTTTCCCCAAAATTCGTGGCCTGTACAAGTTTCCAATATTTTGTCTCCCTGGCGGATTTTTCCTGTCATAATTTGTTTCCCCTGTACGGGGTTTTCCCTATATAATCGTCGCCCTGACAGGTTTTCTTTTTCAATTTTGTCGTCCTGGGGGTTCCCCGTCTTACTTTTTGGTTTCG
>NC_069446.1:39097591-39117405 GCF_026875155.1 Cherax quadricarinatus | reverse complement strand
ACCCGCCGTGGTTGTGGAAATGCGCAAATGAGTGTGAAATATAAGTGTGTGTGCATAAGTAAGATTATTTAGGTGCAGGTACACATACATACAGTTATACAAATTATTATACACAATAAAATATGTGTAAATTACCCAGGATAACCCCAAAAAAGTCAGACAAAGTAACTTATTTCCATTGTGCCGGACTCTTCTAACTGCTCGTATTACATATACATAAGACTAATAACGAAATGAAAACATACAGTTCAACACTTGTTATAGTTCTGGTGGAGGTGGACATAGAGATTAATACACGAACATTCATCCACACAGAATAACACATTCATAAACACACTTAAACTATTGATTAAGTACAATAAATATGCATTAATGTAGATGAATTGTATAAAATAAATAGAACTCCCAAAATTTCATTGAGTGACCAGACCTTGGTGGGCGAACTGGACGGTAGCTTGGCTGCGTCTAGCTGACATACGGTCCAGGCTGTCTTGGTGGTGTAATTACAGGACGCAGTTTTCTGCGTGTCCCCTCCTGTAATTCCATCTACCTGGGCAGTCTCTACCGTAGACCAGCTAGACAAGTCCTCGTTCTCATCTGGCTAGATCACTGAGGGTGGCTGAGCTGACTTCGGGATAAATAACCTGGGGAAGGCTGAGACTGGTATATAACCTAAGGGAAGTGAGGAAGGGAAGACATGCGGGGGCCCACGGATGGATCCTGGACACATGGACCTGGGAAAAGCGAGAATTCCTTGGGGAAGTGGGGAAGGGGGGATATCTGAGGCGGACAGATAGACTCCTGGACACATGGACCTGGGAAAGACGAGGGAGACTGGTTGTTGAGGCAGACCTGGGGGAAGTGGGAAAGGGAGAATGTCTGAGGCGGACAGATGGACTCCTGGACACATGAATCTGGGGAAAGCATCAAGAACACAGCAAGTGGGTGGGTGGACCTTAAAGACGAACCACTGGCCTCCACGTGGCAAGGTCTGGTAACTCAAAGATAACTCTGAGGCTGACAGTGGTCGCAATTCCGATTTCTCATAAAAAAAAAACACTTTTAGAATTTTGGGAAAGCAGAGCTTACCGATATTAATGTTTTTCATAACAGATGATGTTCACATTTTTATTATATATATATATGAACGCTAATCATTTAATTTACTGTTTAGGAGTTATTAATTATTATTAACCGAGTCTCATGAGTTGAGGTAAAGTTTGAATACCAGAAGACTCCTCACATATGTATTTTGCCTGCATCTGTCATCCTGTCACACTAGCATGGGCATCCTCATAATAGGTTTACGAGGACTTTATTAGCAACCACATGTTAGGAGGAACCTATCAGGTACCATACAAGGAAGGTATGAGGGACCTATGAGGTAACCTTGAGTAAAAATGTGGGAAGATGTGGCAAGGCAAGATTTTCAATGCCTAGCACACTAATAAATTCAAGATAGGTTTATCTTAAGAAATTCAAGCTGGTTGGAAAATTTCTAACTTTCTATTCACATACATGTAGAATCTTAAAACAAACACGTACTGTAGCACGTTGAAAAGTGGCTCAGAAATTTTAATAAATCTTGTTGAATAGAAACAGAAACATTTTTGATCTTGAACAGAACATTCATTGAACATCCACATGACACACAAAAACTTTCCACTCCTTATAGACATATGTGATTCCTGTTGTAATATAAGTGGATGGGGGGTTGGTAGTGAGTTGTGGTGGTGAAATGGTTGGGGTGAGTTTTGTGAATGGATGGTAGACAACGAGTTTGCGGTGATGGATAGTTGTACAATGTGTCGACTTGATGTAAGTTGTTTTGTGGTTATGGATGGATGATAGTGATTTGTGTTATGGATGGTTGATAAGTGAGTTGTGGGATGGATGGTTGATGCAATTTTTGGCTATGAATGATGATGGTGCATTGTGATGATGATATTTTAGAGTGAGTATGGTGATGTATGGTTGATTGTGAGTTGAATGATGGATGGTTGATGGTGACTGTGGGTTGGATTGCTGATGATTTAAGTAATGGATAGTTGATGGGGAATTGTTGTGATGGATGGTTTAATGAGTTAGGATTATGAATGGTTTATAGTGAGTTAGATTATGAATGGTTTATAGCGGAGATGTGGTAAGAGGTGTTATGATGAGTTTTAAAGAGTCATTTTGAAGATAGTTGAAATTTTGAGAGTTAATGATAATTTGCAATAAATGGATATTAAATGAACTGCTTTGTTAATTTTTTTGGCCACATTGTAAATACAACGAGATTAAATTATGCATGAAATAAGTAGTTTCGTAGGAATTGTGTTAGTCCCTCATTGTTTTTTGCTTAAGTTGTTTCTAACTGTTCCATGGTGTTGTGTCTTGAGTTTGTTGAGATCAACTTCCTTAATCCAATAAACCAGAAGCATCCTATAATCCCATACCAGATCATCCTTAATATCCCATACCAATCATCCGTTTATCCCATTCCAATCATCCTTATATCCCACCCAGATCATCCTTATATCCCACACCAGATCATCCTGATATTCCATACCAGATCATCCTTATATCCCATTCCAGATCATCCTTATATCCCACACCAGATCATCCTTATATCCCACACCAGATCATCCTGATATTCCATACCAGATCATCCTTATATCTCATACCAGATCATTCTTATATCCCATACCAGATCATCCTTATATCCCATACCAGATCATCCTGATATTCCATACCAGATCATCCTTATATCCCATACCAGATCATCTTAAATACTCATACCAGTCATCCTTATATCCCATACCAATTCATCCTTAATTCTCAACAAATCATCCATATATATCCCATACCAATCCATCCTTAAATCCCATACCAATCATCCTGATATGCAATACCAGATCATCCGTAAATCTCATACCAATCATCCTTATATCCCCCTACCAGATCACCTTATATCTCATACCAGATCATCCTTATATCCCAGACCAGATCATCCCTTAACTCTCATACCAGACATCCTGTATATCTCATACCAGATCATCCTTATATCCATACCAATCTTCCTTAAATCCCATCCCAATCATTTAGAATATCCCCATACCAGATCATCTTTATATCCCATACCAATCATCCTTATATCCCATCCCAGATCACCTTATATCCCATCCCAATCATTATTATATCCATAACCAGATCATCCTTAATCCCATACCAGATCATCCTTATATCGCATACCAATCATCCTATACCCAATACCAGATCATCCTTCTATCTAATTATCAATCAATCCTTATTTCTCATATCAGAACACCGTAATATCTCATACCAGATCATCCATATAACCCATACCAATCATCCTTATAACCCATCCCAGAATCAGTATTATATCCCATACCACATCATCCTTATTATCATTATATCCCATTCCTCTTTTGATTAAAAATTAATTATCACTGCATCTATTAAGAAAGTTTTCCTAACAGAAACATTTAAGTTTAGCAATTACTCACAAACAGAAGTTTAACAACTTTTTAATAGTTGATCTTGCCACGATGTTCACACATACCCACGTAAACCATCAACCTAAACATTAACATTAGTATTCGTTGTGGAATAAACATTAAGAATAAAGAACTAACATTGTGTGCCAGACCATCAAGGTATAATTATTGTTAACCAATGATACATCGCAGTAAATTTACAAAGCAACAATAATGAAGATATATGACGACACACAACCATGACAGTGTGCAGGAGAGTCGTACGGAACCAGTGTATATGATAGTCGATCTGACCTAGTGCAGGAGAGTCGTATAGGACCATGTGCAGGAGATCGTACTGACTCAGTGTATAGGATAGTCGTACTGACAAGTGTCAGGAGAGTCCGTAACTGACCATGTATAGGATATCGTTCTGCTAGTGGCCAGGAGAGTACTTATTGACCCGTGTGCAGGAAGTCTTACTGACCAGTGTGCAGGAGAGTCGTACTGGCCATGTTCAGGAGAGTCGTACTGACAGTTAACAGGAGAGTTCGTACTGACAGAGTGTGCAGGAGAGTCGTACTGTCCAGTGTGCAGGAGAGAGTCGTACTGAACCAGTACAGGAGAGTCTACAGACCATGGCAGAAGACCGTACTGACCATGGTGCAGAATCGTACTGACCATGGTGCAGGAGAGTCCGTACTGGCCAGTGTTGCAGAGAGTCTACTGACCAGAGTGCCAGGAGAGTCGTACTGACCATTGCAGAAGAGTCGTACGACCAGTGTGCAGGAGAAGTCACTGACCAGTGTGCAAGGAGAGGTCGTACTGGCACAGTGTTCAGAGAGTCCGTACTGACCAGTGTGCAGAGAGTCCGTACAGGCCATGTGCAGGTGAGTCGTATGACCAGTGTCAGAGAGTCCTACTGACCCAGTGTGCATGAGAGTCGTACTGCCCAGTGTGCAGGAAGAGTCGAACTGACCAGTGTGCATGAGAGTCGTACGGCCATTGTGCAGTAAATCGTACTGACCATTGCAGGAGGTCTACTGACCAGTGTACAGAGAGCCGTACTGACGAGTGTGCAGAGAGTCGTACTGGCCAGTGAGCAGGAGAGGTCGTATGACCAGTGGTGCAGAAGTCGTACTGACCAGTGTCAGGAGAGTCGTTACTGACCATGTGCAGGAAGTCCGTACTGACCAGTGTGCAGGAGAGTCGTACTGGCCAGTGTGCATGAGAGTCGAACTGACCAGTGTGCAGAGCGTCGTACAGGCTCAGTGTATCAGAGAGCCGTACTGGGAACGAGTGTGCAGGAGAGTCGTAACTGGCATGTGCAGGAAGTCGTACTGACCATGAGCAAGGACAGTCGTACTGACCAGTGTGCAGGAGAGGTCGTACAGACCAGTGTGCAGAGAGTCGTACTGACCAGTTGTGGGCAGAGAGTCCGTACTGACCAGTGTGGCAGGAGAGTCGTACTGACTCAGTGGCAGGAGAGTCGTACTTACCATGTGCAGGAAGTCGTACTGACCAGTGGTGCAGGAGAATTCGTACTGACCAGTGTGCCAGAGACTCCCGTACTGACCAATGTCCAGGAAGTCGTATACCAATTTACAGGAGAGTCGTCTGGACCAGTGTGCAGGATTTCTTACTGACCAGTGTAAAGAGATCGTACTGACCAGTGTGCAGAGAGTCTACTGACCAATGTACAAGGAAGTCGTACTGACCAGTGGGTGCAGGGGAGTCGTACTGACCAGTGTGCAGGAATCTACTGACCAGTGGTACAGAAAGTCGTTCTGACTAGAGTGCAGAGAGAGTCGTACTGGACCATGTGCAGAGAGTCGTACTGACCAATTACAGGAGAGTCGTACTGCCATGTGCAGAGAGTCCGACTGACCAGTGTGCAGGAGAGTCTACTGACCATGTACAGGAAGTCGGTTCTGACTTTGTGCAGGAGAGTCGAACTGACCAGTGTGCAGGAGAGTCGTACTGAACCAGTGTACAGGAGACTCCGTTCTGACTATGTGCAGAGAGTCGTACTGACCAGTGTACAAAGCACTCTAGTTACTTAAAACAAGAAGAAGTTAGAGAAGTGAAAATGTTTAGAATGAGAAAAAAACTTCCCATTTTTTAATCAGAGTTTTGTAGTTAACTAATCATCCATAAGACTAATTCATAGTTGTCTTCTTTACTTTAACCAAAAGTGTCCTCAAACTAGTCACTTTTCACACTTTCAAAATGATGTCCTTCAAATGGTCAAAAATCAATATTCTCCATAAGAATATAAATAATATAAGTTCCAGGTTTCAAAACTAAACTTTGCGAAAGTCTCATTTTTCTGCCTCCAACTTTTCGATTTTTAATATGAGAAAACAAATAAAATTTTTAACAACCATAAGAGAGAGCGTTGTGTGTGTGTGTTGTGTGTGTGGTGTGGTGTGTGTGGGTGTGTGTGTGTGTGTGTGTGGGTTGTGTGTTTGTGTGTACGCGTGTGTGTGAGAGTGTGAGAGTGGTGTGTTTGTGTGTGTTGTGTGTGGTGTTGTGTGTGTGTGTGTGTGTGTTGTGTGTGTGTTGTGTGTGTGTACTTGTGTGTGTGTGTGTGTGTGTGTGTGGTGTGTGTGTGTGGTGTGTGTGGTGTGTGGTTGTGTGTTGGTTAACGTGAGTGTCTGTGTGTGTGTGTGTGTGTGGTGTGTGGTGTGTGAACGTGTGTGTGTGTGTGTGTGTGTACGTGTGTTCTGTTTGGGTTATGTACGTGTGATTGTGTGTGTGTGGGTGTGTATGTGTATACGTGTGTGTGTTGGTATGTACGTGTGTGTTATGACGTGTGTGTGTGGGTGTGTGTTGTGGTGTGTGGTATGTACTGTGTGTGTGTGTGTATGTGTATTACGTGTTGTAATGTGTGTGTGGAGGTGTGGTGTAGTGTATGTACGTGGGGGTTGTGTATCTTCGTGTGTGGTATGTTCGGGTGTGTGTGTGGTGGGTTGGGTGTGTTGTGTGTGTGTGTGTTGTGTGTGGTGGGTACGTGTGTGTCCCCTGTGTGGGTGTATGTCGTTGAGTGTGGGTTGTGTTGTGTGTGTGGTGTGTGGTGTATGTGTATTACGTGGTGTGTGTGGGTTTGTATGTACGTGTGTGTGTAATGTACGTGTTGTGTGTGTGTTGTGTGGAATGTACTGTGTGTGTTGTATGTGTATGTACGTGTGTGTTAATGGTGGTGTGTGTGTGTGGGGTGTATGGGTGTGTGTATTGTATTACGTGTGTGTATGTGTGTGTGTGTGTTGTATGTGTAATGTACGGGTGTGTGTTGTGTGTGTGTATGTACGCGTGTATGTACGTGTGTGTGTGTGGGTGGATGTGGATGTACGTGTGGTGTGTGTGGTTTTGTGCAAGTAACGTGTGTGGGTAGTGTTTATGTGTATGCACTGTGTGTGTGTAGGTTACCGTGTGTGTGTGTTACTCAACTATTTTACTCACCTATTTGGGTTGCTGGGGTCGATCTTAGTTCCTGGCCCAGCGTGTGTGTGTGTGTGTGTGTGTGATGTATGTAACGTGTTGTGTGTGTGTAGGGTGTGTGGTGGCGGTGTGTGTGTGAATGTACGTGTGATGTGTGTGTGTAAGTACGTTGTGTGTGTTGTGTGTGTGTGGTGTGTGTGTGTCTGTACTTGTGTGTGTGATGTAAATGTGTTGTGTCTGTGTGTGTGTGTGTGTTGTTGTGTGGTGTTATGTGTGTGTGTATGTGTGTGTTTGTGTGTTGTGTTGGTCTGTGTGTGTATGTTTGTGTGTGTGTCTGTGTGTGCGCGTGTGTGTGTGTGCGCGCGCGCTCGTCGTTGTTTTGTGTGTGTATGAATGGAGGTGACCCACGCAGCTTGCCGTTACAGAAATGTGCAAATGAGCGGAAAATAAGTGTAGTTTATTTTTAGGTACAAATATTATGAATATTACATCAAATTAATCATGCACAGACCATATGCGTAAATTACCCAGGATAAACCAAAATACGTTTGGCCAAAATTGATATATTTTCCGTTGTGCGCGGCGGCTTTAACACTCTGCGCTGCGGCGTCTGCAGATAAATAGGATAATGAACCAAATAAAATAAAGAAGTTTCAACACTTATTAAAGTTCTCGTGGACGTGGACAAACACACTAACAAACGGAATCTCAAAAACAACCAAACACATTCACAAACCACATTGTAAACTCCATAATTAGTGTACAAAAAATCTTATATTTAAAACGTAAAAAAATTGATGATATAAAAGAAACTTCCAAAATTTCATTGAGTGCCAGGCTTGGAGGCCGAACTGGACGGTAGCTTGCTGCGTCAGCTGATCTACGATCTAGACTGTCTTGGGTGCGTGTAATTACAGACGCAGATTTCTGCGTGTCCCCTCCTGTAATTCCACCCACCTGACAGTCTCTACCGTAGACCAGCCAAACAAGGCCCTCGTTTCTCACTGCTAGATCACTGATGTGGCGAGCTGACTTCGGATAGATAACCTGGGAAGCTGAGAACTGAAATATCCTAAGTAAAGTGAGGAAGGGGAACATCCGGGGGCCCACGGATGATATCCTGGACACATTGGACCACTGGAAAAAGCGAGAACACCTTGGAGAAGTGGGGAAGGGGGAGTATCTGAAGCGGACAAGTATGGGACTTCTGGTCAGACTGGACCTGGTAAAGAAGTAGATACTGGTTACAAAGGCAGACCTTGGGAAAGTGGGGAAGGGAGAATATCTAGGGGACACAGAATGACTCCTGGATACATGGACCTGGAAAGAAGGAGATAATGGTTTACAAAGGCATAAGACCATGTAAAGTGGGGAAGGGAGAATATCTAGGCTGACAGAAGGACTCCTGGACACATGGACCTGGGAAAGAAGGAGAATACAGGTTGCAAAGGCAGACCTTGGGAAAGTGGGGAAGGGAGAACATCTGAGGACACAGATGGACTTCGGACACTGGACCTGGAAAGAAGGAGATACTGGTTACAAAGGCAGACCCTTATGAAAGTGGGGAAGGATAAATATCTGAGGCTGAACAGATGGACCCTGGACACATTGACCTTGGAAAGGAAGGAGAACACTGGTTACAAAGCATACCTTGGGAAAGTGTGGAAGGGAGAAATATCTGAGTCGACAGATGGATTTCGGGACACTTTGCCCTGGGAAAAAAAAGGGAACTGGTTCAAAAGGAGACCGGGAAATGGGAAGGGGAATACTGAGGCGGACAGATGGCCCTACACTTGCCCCTGAAAGGGGATATGGTTAAAAGGGCAGCCTGGAAAGGGGGGAAGGGAACATCAGGGGCACAGGGGAACTCCTGGCCCCAAATGGACCGGAAAAAAGATACGGTTAAAAGGGCAGCCCTTGGGGAAAGGGGGAAAAGGAGAATATCTGGGCGGACAGATGGTCCTGGACACTTGGCCTGGAAAGGGGGAGATATGGAAAAAAAGGGCGACCTTGGGAAAGGGGGAAGGGGGAGAACATTGGGGGGACACAGATGGACTCCTGGACACATGGCCCGGGAAAAAAAAACTGGTTAAAAAGGGCAGCCCTTGGGGAAAGGGGGGAAGGGAAATTCTGAGGGGACAATGATTTCTGGCACAGGGCCCCGGGGAAAGAAGGAGATACTGGTTCAAAGCAGACCAAGGGAAGGGGGTTGGGGGACACATTTTTACTCCTGGACACAGGCCCGGGGAAAAAAGGGAAAATACTTTTTACAAAGGCGACCTTGGAAAGTGGGGAAGGGAAAATATCTGAGGGGACACAATTGCTCCGGACACATGGACCTGGGAAAGAAGGAATACGGTTGCTGGGGCAGACCGGGGAAAGTGGGAAACAGATTGATCCGGACCCAGGGACCTGGGAAAAAAGGAGTACGGTTACAAAGGAAACCCTTGGAAAGTGGGAAGGGGAGAAACTGGGGGACACAGTTTGGGACCGGGCCCGGGAAAAAGAAAAAAAAAGGGCAGGAGTGGGGGACCAAAGCCCCGACACGGGCCTACGTTAAAAAGGCGCCCTTTAAAGTGGGGGGGAAACTCTGGGCGGGGCCCAAGGGGGAAACCCAAAAAAACAATGATTTCCCAAAAAGGAAAACCCGGGCTAAAAAGAAAAGGTTGGGAAATGAGATTTGGGGTGAGTGAGAATTTTAAAAAAATTTTGAATTTTTTTGTTTGGGCATTTGGAAATTTTATTTTTTTTTTTTTTTTTTGGGGGGGGGTTGTTTTGTGAAGAAACTTTTTCGCCACTACGAAGCCGGAAAAAATAAGGATAGGGGGAGTTTGAGGAAATCAGTCCCTCACAGCATAGGGGCCAAAAGGTGACTTATAACTGCAGTAGAAGCACGGGAGGGGGGACCAGTGTACCACCCACTGTGTAATGGGTCTGTCGAAGTTGGAAAGTGTTAAAAACCTTGTCTAAACTCTCCGACGAAAAAAAGGTATTTGAAAGAACTTAAAATCTCATGTATCCTCTGTAAAATGATATTAAATGTATAAAAAATGAATAAAAATTTTAACATAAAAAATATTAAAAATTTTTAGATGGTTATAAAAAAGTGCAAAATTGAGGGTGATATGCGATTGATGATATTGTTGAGGGTAAAGATGTGATGATGGTGATTGTTTTGGGGGTAATGTGATAAAGGCGATGATTTTTTGGTGAGTGTGTTTGATGGTGATTATGCGTAAACGAACATAAAATAATGTTTTTAAAAAACCGAAAATTTTGAAAAAATTGAGTTTTAGCAACGTAGGGGAATCTTTTACGAAAAACTTTTTCGCCACACATGCTTCATACCCCCAAAAAAAAAAGCGGTTTTCGAAACCACCCATCACATCTGTAACATACAACATCATGGGATTTTTGATACAGAAATTCTAAAAACACTTACCCAAACCCTTAGGCAGATCTACTTACACTAGTGGCAAGTCCCACTGTGACCCCGCCTCCCCCCTGTTGGTCAAAACTGACTGCAGTATAAAGCCCCTTTTTGCCCTACTGTATTCCTAAAAAATGAGGAGAACATATCGCTCCAGGCTGGGGACTGTTTACCTCAAACTCATCCTTCCTTATCCTTCCTGTTTGTATTTGACTGATAAAGCCACGTGGGGCGAAACGTTTCTTCACTAAATTTTCGATGGAAATCTTCAACTTGTCGGTTTTCAGACCATTCTTGGGAGTCGTTCAAAAACATATCATCCCCATCAATCACATCATCATCAAACACATATCACCTCAATTATGCGATTTTCTTAACACCATCTAAAACTTTTGTGAAAGAATGGTATACAATACCGACAAATAAATTTTAAGACACATGTGCAACTCGGGGTATCTTTTTGTAACGTTTTCGCCATCCATGCTTTAAAATAAAAATTTTTGGGATAAATTGCCCCGGAAATTTGTATTGTAAAGCCATGGATGGCGAACGTTTAACAAAAAAAGAACCAGATGTTGCACAAGGTTTTAAAAACCCTTTTAAAATTTTTTTTATATATCAAGGTTATCATTTTAACATTGTATCAGAGGATACATGAAGAATTTTTTAATTTTCTTTCAACTCCCTTTTTCTTCATCTGGGATTTAGAAAAGGTTACAATAAAAACACTATGGTCAGTCGGAAGTTTAGACAATTAAAATCCCAACACAAGGTCATCTGGAGATTTAGAAAAGGGTTACAATACCAACACTATGGTCATCTGGGGGTTTTTAGAAAAGGGTTTCAATACCAACACTAGGGTCAGTCGGAGAGTTTAGACAAGGTTACAATACCAACACTATGGTCATTTGGGAGTTTTAGACAAGGTTACAATACCAACACTATGGTCAGTCTGGAATTTAGACAAGTTACAATCCCAACCTATGGTAGTCGGGAGAGTTTAGACGGGTTACAATACCAAACACAAGGTCATCTGGAGATTTAACAAGGTTACAATCCCAACACTATGTTTTCTGGAGTTTTTAGACAAGGGTTACAATACCAACACTATGGTCGTCTGGGAGTTTAGACAAGGGTTTACAATACCAACACTATGGCTCTGGGATTTTAACAAGGTTACAATCCAACATATGGTCAGTCTGGAGATTTAGACAAGGGTTACAATACCAACACTTGGTCAGTTGGAGAGTTTTAGACAAGGTTACAATACCAACACTAGGGTCAGTGGAGTTTAACAAGGTTACAATACCAACACTAGTCATCTGGAGATTTAGACAAGGTTAACAATCCAACACTATGGTCTTGGAGAGTTTGAAAAGGTTTAACAATACAACACTAGGGTCACGTATCTTCAAAGAATATTAAAGACATTTTTTTTGTTTAAAATTTTTAAATTTTTTGATGTATCAAAAACATGTTGGGCATGTTATTTTGTCCCACCCTCCCACGGGTTTAATAAAAAACTTTTTTTTCTTGTATTTTCACCTAACTGGGTGAATTTTGGTTTTAGATATTCCTACAAAGGAAAAGAGAATGCTAATTTAAATATCGAGATCTCCATCAAAATTTCAGAAATTTTGTTTTAAATACCATTTTTTTTTTTGTTATTTTATTCAGAGCAAAAAAAAGGGAATGCTATTAAAAAAGCAGAAAGGGAAAGAAAAGGTGTAGTGTGGACCTGGTGAGTGTAGTTGGCCTGGGAGAGTGTAGTATGGACCTGGTGAGTGAGTGTGGACCTGGTGAGTGTATGTGGACCTGGTGAGAGTGTATGTGGACCTGGGGAGAGGTATGTGGACCTGGTGGGTGTAGTATGGACCTGGTGAGTTAGTGTGGGAAATGGTGAAGTATGTGGACCTGGTGGTTAGTGTGGCCCCGGTGAGTGTAGTGTGGACCTGGTGAGAGTTAGTGTGGACCCTTTAGAGTGTATATTGGAAACCCGGGAGTGTAGTGTGGACCGTGAAGTATGTGGACCGGGTGAGTTTAAATTTAGGTGGACCTGGGGAGTGTAGGTGGGGCCCGGTGATTTAGTTGGCCTGGTGAGTAGTGTGGGCCCCGGGAGTGAGTTTTGTGGACCCGGTGAGGGAGTGTGGGGCCTGGGGGAATTTAGTGTGGACCTGGTGGGAGTTAAATTTTGGACGGTGAGGGGTAGTGGGACCTGGGGAAGTAGGGTTGACCTGTTTAATGTAGTTTGGGGCCTGGTGAGTGTTGTGTGGACCTGGTGAGAGGTAGTTGGACCCGGTGAAATGTGTGTGGACCTGGTGAGAGGGAGTGTGGACCCGGTGGGGTGTAGTTGGCCGGGGGAGAGGTATGGGACCTGGTGGGGGTAGTGGGACCTGGGGAGTTATGGGACCTGGTGAAGTAATGTGGGACCTGGGGATGTGTGTGGGCGGGGGGAGATGTAGTGTGGACCGGGAGGGTAGGTGGACCTGGGAGTGTAGTGTGGACCTGGTGAGAGTGTAGTGTGGACCGTGAGGGTTTGTGTGGACCGGGGGGTTAGTGTGGACCTGGGGGTAGTGGGACCTGGTGAGTGTTGTGGACCTGGGAGAGTGTAGTTGGGGGCCGGGAGTGTAGTTTGGGACCTGGTGAGGTGTAGTGTGGACCTGGGGAGTGTAGGTGGGCCTGGGAGAGTGTAGTGTGGACCCGGGAGAGTGTAGTGTGGACCTGGGGAGAGTGTAGTTGGACCTGTGAGGGTAGTGTGGACCTGGGAGTTAGTGTGGACCCGGTGGGGGTAGTGTGGACCTGGGGAAGGTAGTTGGGGGGACCTGGTGAAGTGTAGTGTGGGCCTGGGAAGGGTATGTGGGCCTGGAAGTTAGTGTGGGCCCGGGGGGTGTAAGGGGGACCCGGTGAGGTAGTGTGGACTGGTGATGTAGTGGGACCCTGGTGAGGTTAGTTGGGGGTGGTGATGATGTGGGCCCGGTGAGAGTTGTGTGGGCCGGTGAGTGTAGTGTGGACCTGGGGATGTGTGTGGACCTGGGAGAGGGAGTGTGGACCCGGGGAAATGTAGTATGGGCCGGTGAGGTATGGGACCTGGTGAGAGTTGTGTGGACCCGGGGAGTTAGGTTTGGGCCCGGGGGGGTAGTGTGGACCCGGTGGGTAGTGGGACCTGGTGAGTGTAGTGTGGACCGGGAGTGTAGGGGACCCGGTGAGAGTGTTGTTGGACCGGTGAGTGTGGTTTGGGTGGGGAGAGGTAGGTGGACCTGGAGTGTAGTTGGACCTGGTGAGAGGAGTGGGATGGGAGTGTAGTGTGGACCTGGTTGGGGTGTAATTGGGGGCCTGGTGAGTGTGTGGGGGACCTGGTGAGAGGTAGTGTGGCCTGGGATTATGGGGACCCGGGGGAGTGTAGTGTGGGCCGGGGGGGGTAGTGTGGACCTGGTGAAAGGGATGTGGACCTGGGAGTGTAGTGTGGACCCTTTAAAATGTATTTTGGGGCTTTGGGGAGTGAGTGGGACCTGGGAGTGTGTGGGGACCTGGTGGAGTGTAGTGTGGACCTGGGAAGGGTTTTTTGGGGGGGGGGGGTTGGGGGGGCCGGTGAAGGTATGTGGGCCTGAGTGTTGTGGCCTGGGGATGTTGGTGGACCCGGTGAGATTAGTTGGGGCCGGGGAGAGTGTATGTGGACCTGGGAGTGTAGTGTGACCTGGGAGGGGTAGTTGGTCGTTAAGTTATCTGGCCTGGTGAGAGTGAGTGTGGGCCCGGGAGTGTAATGTGGACCCGGGAGTGTTGTGTGGGCCTGGGGAATTAGTTTGACCTGTGGATGTAGGTGGGCCTGGTGAAGGGGTAGTGTGGACCTGGTGAGAGTGTAGTGGGGTCTTAGAGTTTGTTTTGGGCCCCGGTGAGAGTAAAATTGATCGGGTTTAGTGATGTGACGTAAAAGTTATGTGGACCTTTAGAAAGTATGAGACCCGTGAATGTAGTGTGGACCCGGGAGAGTGTAGTGTGGACCCGGTGAGAGTGTAGTTGGCCTGGTGAAGGGGTATGTGGACCTGGAGAGTGTATTTTGACCTGGGGAAGTGTAGTGTGACCCTTAAGGGTTAGTGGACCGGGGAAGTGTAGTGTTAATTTGTAGAATGTAGGTGGGCCGGGAGAGTGTAGTGTGGGCCTGGGGAGATGTATTGGACCGGTGAGGGGTAGTGTGGACCTGGGAGTGTATGTGGCCGGGGAGAGTGTAGTGTGGACTGGGAAGTGGTTGGATGGGAGAGTGTAGTTGGGGCCCCGTGAGAGTGTGTGTGGTTGGAAAGGTATGTGGACCCGGAAAAAGTGTCGGGCCTGGTGATGTAGTGAGGACCTGGGGGGAAGGTATGGACCTGGGGAGGTGAGTTAAACCCGGTGAAAGTGTATTTGGACCTGGGGAGGTAGTTGAACCCGGAAGTGTAGTGTGACCTTGAAGTGAGTTGGGCCCGTGAAGTGTAGTTCCTGGGGATTTTAGTGGAAACCTGTGAAAGGTAGTTTTTGGGCCGGTGAGAGTGTAGTTGGACCTGGTGAGAGTGTAGTCTGGACCTGGTGAAGTTAGTTGGACCGGTGAGAGTTGTTGGAAAACCCCGGTGTGTAGTGTGGACCCGGGAAGTGTAGTTGGACCTGTGAAAAGGTAGTCTGGCCTGGTGGAGTTAGTTGGACCCGTGATTTGTGTTTTGGACTGGTGGAGTTTTGTTGGACCTGGGGGGAAGTTGTTGGGGCCCCGGTGAAGTGTAGTTGGACTGGGGAAGGGTTTTGGACCCGGGGAAAAATAGTTGACCCGTGAGTTATGTGGACGGGGATAGTTAGTGTGGACCCGTGAAGTGGAAAATTTTACCCGGTGAAGTTTGTTGGGCCGTTGGAGTTTTGGACCTTTTGGGGTAGTGTGGGACCGGGGGAAATGTAGTGGACCTGGGGAATGTATTTGGGCCCCGGGAGGAAGTGTGCCCCGGGAAATGTAGTGTGGATCTGGTGAAGTGTAGTGTGGGCCCTGGGGGAAGTTAAAATGTGGACCTGGTGATATGTTTGTGGACCCGGGGAAATTTTGTGGGCCCGGGGAGGGTGTAGTTGAACCCCCTAAGTGTAGTGTGGACCGGGGGAAATTTAGTGTGGGCCTTGTAGAGTGTATTTTTGGGCTGGGGAGGGTGAGTTGGGACCGGGGGAGTGTAGTGGGCTGGGGAAGTGTAGGGCGACCTGGTGAAGTGTAGTGTGACCCGGTAAGAGTTAGTTGGACTGGGGAGTGTGGTTTTACCTGGTGAAGGGGAGTTGGACCTGGGGGGGTGTGTTTAAAACCCCCGTGAGAGTGATTGGCCTGGGGAGGTTTAGTGTGGGCCTGGTGAAGTGTGTCTGGGCCTGGTGAGGTTAGTTAAAATTTTGAAGTGAGGTACCATGGGAAATGACTCCTGGGGAAGTTGTTGGACCTGGGGGAAGTTAGTGTGACCGTAATGTATTACCCTTGAGGGGGACCTTTTAATTTCGGATTGAATTTATTGGCCTAGGGAAAGGGAATTGGAGGGAGATTATTTGGGCCCGTGTGAAAAACATCGTTTAATAAATTTTAAAGCGCTAAACCCTGGGAATTTAGAGTAAACTGTGAAGGAACAATTTATTTTTTTAGCCGTTGATCCAGTTCCAAAATTTGTATTTACAGGGGGAAACCCCGATGAAAGGAATTACTAATGTTTTTATGCGGATAAAAGAAAAGAAGAAACTTAAGAAGGGGAAAAATTAAAAAAACTGGGGCAATAAAAAAGATCTTTTTTTTTATTTTGTTGAAAGCGCGCATCTTGCCTTTGTTCTCAAACTTTATTAAAAACTCTGGGGGGAACCAATGAGATCATCTAGACCCTCTCCAATAAAATTTTTAAATATGCGAAGGCTTTTTTCCAACTGAAATGTGTTATGAAAAAATAACCTAACTGGGCTAATATGTTCAGGGCGGCCCATTCAAATCCATGGACAGAAGCCCTCCAAACTTTCCTCAGCACTTGTGAACAACCCTCCAGATGAATCGAACAAATTGGAACCGACATCCACAAGAACCAGATACATGATCTGTGTTAAGTTAGGCAACGGCGGCACCTCTCCGCTCCATGGGATATTACCCCATTCCAAACTACCATTCCTCCATTTCCCCACAAAATACTTTTTCAGTCACAACCAAAGCTGTATTGATAACTTAGTCATACAGCACACTCTTACACAAATTATATTCGTTGATGGTTCTGTTCACCAATCCACTGGTGCAGCTGGTAGTGCTTCTGTTGTCGTACAGAGTGATGGCTCTCATGAAGAAATTGGAGCACCCATCAATAACTGGGCCTCTACCTTTCAAACAGAACTATTTGCCATACTCCTTGCACTCAAATGCGTCCATGTATCTAAGGTTGACACTTTAATTGTAACTGATTCTCTGTCATCAATAAATGCTCTCAACTCATTAAGTATAAATTGTGGTATGTTTGTGTCAGAAGCCAGACACAGGCATGGTAGGATTGTGGACAGTGTATTCAGAGTGCACATGGTGTGGATTCCATCTCACATTGGTCTTCAGATGTATGGTGTGGACCTGGTGAGTGTAGTGTGGACCTGGTGAGAGTGTAGTGTGGACCTGGTGAGAGTGTAGTGTGGACTTGGTGAGTGTAGTGTGGACCTGGTGAGTGTAGTGTGGACCTGGTGAGAGTGTAGTGTGGACCTGGTGAGCGTAGTGTGGACCTGGTGAGAGTGTAGTGTGGACCTAGTGAGTGTAGTGTGGACCTGGTGAGTGTAGTGTGGACCTGGTGAGAGTGTAGTGTGGACCTGGTGAGAGTGTAGTCTGGACCTGGTGAGAGTGTAGTGTGGACCTGGTGAGTGTAATGTGGACCTGGTGAGTGTTGTGTGGACCTGGTGAGAATGTAGTTTTGACCTTGTGAGAGTGTAGTGTGGACCTGGTGAGAGTGTAGTGTGGACCTGGTGAGAGTGTAGTGTGGCTCGTTAGAGTATAGTCTGGACCTGGTGAGAGTGAAGTGTAGATCTGTTGAGAATGTAGTGTGGACTTGGTAAGAGTGTAGTGTGGACCTGGTGAGAATGTAGTGAGGACCTGGTGAGAGTGTAGTGTGGACCTGGTGAGAGTGTAGTGTGGACCTGGTGAGAGTGTAGTGTGGACCTGGTGAGAGTGTAGTGTGGACCTGGTGAGAGTGTAGTTTTGACCTGGTGAGAGTGTAGTGTGCACCACGTTAGAGTATAGTCCGGACCAGGTGAGAGTGTAGTGTAGATCTGTTGAGAATGTAGTGTGTACTTGGTAAGAGTGTAGTGTGGACCTGGTGAGAATGTAGTGAGGACCTGGTGAGAGTGTAGTATGGACCTGGTGAGAGTGTAGTGTGGACCTGGTGAGAGTGTAATGTGGACCTGGTGATAGTGGAGATTGAACCTGGTGAGAGTGTAGTCTGGACCTGGTGAGAGTGTAGTGTGGACCTAGAGAGAGTGTAGTGTGGACCTGGTAAGAATGTAGTCTGGACCTGGTGAGTGTAGTGAGGACCTGGTGAGAGTGTAGTGTGAGCTTAGTGAGAGTGTAGTGTGAACCTGGTGATAGTGTAGTTTGGACCTGGTGAGAGTGTAGTCTGAACCTGGTGAGAGTGTAGTGTGAACCTAGTGATAGTGTAGTGTGGACCTGGTGAGAGTGTAGTCTGAACCTGGCGAGATTGTAGTGTGGACCTGGTGAGAGTGTAGTGTGGACCTGGTGAGAGTGTAGTCTGGACCTCGTGAAAGTGTAGTCTGGACCTGGTGAGAGTAGTGTGAACCTCGCGATAGTGTAGTGTGGACCTGGTGAGAGTGTAGTCTGGACCTAGTGAAAGTGTAGTCTGGCCTGGTGAGAGTGTAGTGTGGACCTCGTGATTGTGTAATGTGGATCTGGTGAGAGTTTAGTCTGGACCTGGTGAGAGTGTAGTCTGGACCTGGTGAGAGTGTAGTGGACCTGGTGAGAGTGTAGTCTGGACCTGGTGAGAGTGTAGTCTGGACCTGGTGAGAGTGTAGTGTGGACCCGGTGAGAATGTAGTCTCGACCTAGTGAGTGTAGTGTGGATCTGGTGATAGTGTAGTGTGGACCTGGTGAGAGTGTAGTCTGGACCTGGTGAGAGTATAGTCTGGACCAGATGATAGTGTAGTTTGGACCTGTTGAGAGAGTAGTGTGGACCTGGTGATAGTGTAGTGTGGACCTGGTGATAGTGTAGTGTGGACCTGGTGAGAATGAAGTGTGCACCTGGGGATAGTGTAGTGTGGATCTGGTGATAGTGTAGTGTCGACCTGGTGAGAGTGTAGTGTTGACCTGGTAAGAGTGTAGTATGGATCTGGTGAGTGTAGTGTGTACCTGGTGATAGTGTAGTGTGGACCTGGTGAGTGTAGTGTGGATCTGGTGATAGTGTAGTGTCGACCTGGTGAGAGTGTAGTGTTGACCTGGTAAGAGTGTAGTATGGATCTGGTGAGTGTAGTGTGTACCTGGTGATAGTGTAGTGTGGACCTGGTGAGGGTGTAGTGTGAACCTCGTGAGAGTGTAGTGTGGACCTGGTGAGAGTTTAGTGTGGACCTGGTGAGAGTGTAGTCTGGACCTGGTGAGAGTGTAGTCTGAACCTGGTGAGAGTGTAGTGTGGACCTAGTGAGAGTGTAGTCTGGACCTGGTGAGAGTGTATTCTGGACCTGGTGAGGGTGTAGTGTGGACCTGGTGAGTGTAGTGTGGATCTGGTGATAGTGTAGTGTCGACCTGGTGAGAGTGTAGTGTTGACCTGGTAAGAGTGTAGTATGGATCTGGTGAGTGTAGTGTGTACCTGGTGATAGTGTAGTGTGGACCTGGTGAGGGTGTAGTGTGAACCTCGTGAGAGTGTAGTGTGGACCTGGTGAGAGTTTAGTGTGGACCTGGTGAGAGTGTAGTCTGGTACCTGGTGAGATTGTAGTCTGAACCTGGTGAGAGTGTAGTGTGGACCTAGTGAGAGTGTAGTCTGGACCTGGTGAGAGTGTAGTGTGGACCTTGTGAGAGTGTAGTGTGGACCTGGTGAGAGTGTAGTCTGGACCTGGTGAGAGTGTAGTCTGGACCTGGTGAGAGTGTAGTCTGGACCTGGTGAGAGTGTAGTCTGGTCCTAGTGAGAGTGTAGTGTGGACCTGGTGAGATTGTATTGTGGACCTGGAGAAAGTGTAGTGTGGATCTGGTGAGAGTGTAGTCTGGACCTGGTGAGAGTGTAGTCTGGATCTGGTGAGAGTGTAGTTTGGACCTGGTGAGACTGTAGTCTGGACCTGGTGAGAGTGTAGTCTGGACCTGGTGAGAGTGTAGTGTGGACCTGGTGAGAGTGTAGTCTGGTCCTAGTGAGAGTGTAGTGTGGACCTGGTGAGATTGTAGTGTGGACCTGGTGAAAGTGTAGTGTGGATCTGGTGAGAGTGTAGTCTGGACCTGGTGAGAGTGTAGTCTGGACCTGGTGAGAGCGTAGT
>NC_069446.1:39072332-39097091 GCF_026875155.1 Cherax quadricarinatus | reverse complement strand
AAAAAGGATAAGGAGGAGGAGTTTGAGGTAATCAGTCCCTCACAGCATAGGGCCAAACAGGTGACTTATATACTGCAGTGGAAGCAGCAGGAGGCGGGATCACAGTGTGACCATCCACTAGTGTAAGTAGGTCTTCGTCCGAAGGTTGGACAAGTGTTCAAACCTTGCCTAAACTCTCCAGACTGAAGAAAAGGTATTTGGAATGAACTTAAAAGTCTTCATGTATCCTCTGATAAAATGATATATAAATGATATATTTAATGATATATAAATGATATATAAAAAAATATCTAAACATGTTTTAGATGGTAGTATAAGAAAGTCGCATAATTGATGGTGATGATGCGATTGATGATGTGATTGATGGTGATGATGTGGTAGTGATGTGACTGATGGTGATGTGATTGATGGTGATAATGTGTTTGATGGCGATGATGTGTTTGGTGATGATGTGATTGATGGTGATGATATGCGTGAACGACATCATCAAATGAATGGTTTTGAAAACCGACAAGTTGAAGAATTGAGATACTTATGCAACGTATGGGAATCTTTACTGAAGAAACGCTTCGCCACACAGTGGCTTCATCAGTCCAATACAAAGTCGGTTTTCGAAACCATTCATCACATCTGTCAGACACTACAACATCATGGGATTTTGATACAGAGAATTCTTCAACACTTATCCAACCTTAGGACGACGATCTACTTACACTAGTGGCAGGTCCCACTGTGATCCCGCCTCCTCATGCTTGGTCTAACGTGACTGCAGTATATAAGCCACCTCTTTGGCCCTATGCTGTACTTCCTACAAGAGTGATGGACTGAACACATCGACTCCAGGCTGAGGGACTGATTACCTCAAACTCATCCTCTCCTTATACCTTCCTGCTTTGTATTGGACTGATGAAGCCACTGTGTGGCGAAACGTTTCTTCACTAACGATTCCCATACGTTTCATGTCTCAATTCTTCAACTTGTCGGAATGAAGAGAGTGTAGTGTGGACCTGGTGAGAGTGTAGTGTGGATCTGGTGAGTGTAGTGTGGACCTGGTGAGAGTGTAGTGAGGACCTGGTGAGTGTGTAGTGTGGACCTGGTGAGAGTGTAGTGTGGAACCTGGTGAGAGGTAGTGTGGACCTGGTGAGAGTGTAGTGTGGATCTGGTGAGTGTAGTGTGGACCTGGTGAGAGTGTAGTGTGGACCTGGTGAGTGTGTAGTGTGGACCTGGTGAGAGTGTAGTGTGGACCTGGTGAGAGTGTAGTGTGGACCTGGTGAGAGTGTAGTGTGGATCTGGTGAGTGTAGTGTGGACCTGGTGAGAGTGTAGTGAGGACCTGGTGAGTGTGTAGTGTGGACCTGGTGAGAGTGTAGTGTGGACCTGGTGAGAGTGTAGTGTGGACCTGGTGAGAGTGTAGTGTGGACCTGGTGAGAGTGTAGTGTGGATCTGGTGAGTGTAGTGTGGACCTGGTGAGTGTGTAGTGTGGACCTGGTGAGAGTGTAGTGTGGATCTGGTGAGTGTAGTGTGGACCTGGTGAGTGAGTAGTGTGGACCTGGTGAGTGTGTAGTGTGGACCTGGTGAGAGTGTAGTGTGGACCTGGTGAGAGGGGTAGTGTGGACCTGGTGAGAGTTTTAGTGGGGATCTGGTGATGTAGGTGGACCGGGTGAGAGTGTAGTGAGGACCTGGTGAGTGTAGTGTGGACCTGGTGAGAGGTAGTGTGGACCGGGTGAGAGTGTAGTGGACCTGGTGAGAGTGTAGTGTGGATCTGGTGAGTGTAGTGTGGACCTGGTGAGAGTGTAGTGTGGACCTGGTGAGTGTAGTGTGGACCTGGTGAGAGTGTATTTGGGGGACCTGGTGAGTGCAGTGTGGACCTGGTGAGAGTGTAGTGTGGACCTGGTGAGAGTGTAGTGTGGACCTGGTGAGAGTGTAGTGTGGACCTGGTGAGAGTGTAGTGTGGACCTGGTGAGAGTGTAGTGTGGACCTGGTGAGAGTGAAAGTGTGGACCTGGTGAGAGTGTAGTGTGGACCTGGTGGAGTGTAGTGTGGACCTGGTGAGTGAAGTGTGGACCTGGTGAGAGTGTAGTGTGGACCTGGTAGAGTGTAGTGTGGACCTGGTGAGAGTGTAGTGTGGACCTGGTGAGTGTACTGTGGACCTGGTGAGAGTGTAGTGTGGACCTGGTGAGTGTAGTGTGGACCTGGTGAGTGTAGTGTGGACCTGGTGAGAGTATAGTGTGGACCTGGTGAGAGTGTAGTGTGGACCTGGTGATTGTAGTGTGGACCATGATTGTAGTGTGGACCTGGTGAGTGTAGTGTGGACCTGGTGAGAGTGTAGTCTGGACCTGGTGAGAGTGTAGTGTGGACCTGGTGAGTGTAGTGTGCACCTGGTGAGAGTGTAGTGTGGACCAGGTGAGAGTGTAGTTTTGACCTGGTGAGAGTGTAGTGTCGACCTGGTGAGAGTGTAGTGTGGACCTGGTGAGAGTGTAGTTTTGACCTCTTGAGAGTGTAGTGTGGACCTCGTGAGAGTATAGTCTGGACCTGGTGAGAGTGTAGTGTAGATCTGTTGAGAATGTAGTGTGGACTTGGTAAGAGTGTAGTGTGGACCTGGTGAGAATGTAGTGAGGACCTGGTGAGAGTGTAGTGTGGACCTGGTGAGAGTGTAGTGTGGACCTGGTGAGAGTGTAATGTGGACCTGGTGATAGTGGAGATTGAACCTGGTGTGAGTGTAGTCTGGACCTGGTGAGAGTGTAGTCTGGACCTGGTAAGAATGTAGTCTGAACCTGGTGAGTGTAGTGTGGACCTGGTGAGAGTGTATTGTGAGCCTAGTGAGAGTGTAGTGTGAACCTGGTGATAGTGTAGTTTGGACCTGGTGAGAGTGTAGTGTGGACCTGGTGAGTGTAGTGTGGACCTGGTGAGAGTGTAGTCTGGACCTGGTGAGAGTGTAGTGTGGACCTGGTGAGTGTAGTGTGCACCTGGTGAGAGTGTAGTGTGGACCAGGTGAGAGTGTAGTTTTGACCTGGTGAGAGTGTAGTGTCGACCTGGTGAGAGTGTAGTGTGGACCAGGTGAGAGTGTAGTTTTGACCTCTTGAGAGTGTAGTGTGGACCTCGTGAGAGTATAGTCTGGACATGGTGAGAGTGTAGTGTAGATCTGTTGAGAATCTAGTGTGGACTTGGTAAGAGTGTAGTGTGGACCTGGTGAGAATGTAGTGAGGACCTGGTGAGAGTGTAGTGTGGACCTGGTGAGAGTGTAGTGTGGACCTGGTGATAGTGGAGATTGAACCTGGTGTGAGTGTAGTCTGGACCTGGTGAGAGTGTAGTCTGGACATGGAGAGAGTGTAGTGTGGACCTGGTGAGAGTGTAATGTGGACCTGGTGATAGGGGAGATTGAACCTGGTGTGAGTGTAGTCTGGACCTGGTGAGAGTGTAGTCTGGACCTGGTAAGAATGTAGTCTGAACCTGGTGAGTGTAGTGTGGACCTGGTGAGAGTGTAGTGTGAGCCTAGTGAGAGTGTAGTGTGAACCTGGTGATAGTGTAGTTTGGACCTGGTGAGAGTGTAGTGTGGACCTGGTGAGTGTAGTGTGGACCTGGTGAGAGTGTAGTGTGGACCTGGTGACGTAGTGTGGACCTGGTGAGAGTGTAGTGTGGACCTGGTGAGAGTGTAGTGTGGACCTGGTGAGAGTGTAGTCTGGACCTGGTGAGAGTGTAGTGTGGACCTGGTGAGAGTGTAGTGTGGACCTGGTGAGATTGTAGTCTGGACCTGGTGAAGTGTATCTGGACCTGGTGAGAGTGTAGTCTGGACCGGTGAGAGTGTATGGGGACCTGGTGAGCGTAGGTGGACCTGGTGAGAGTGTAGTGTGGACCTGGTGAGAGTGTAGTGTGGACCTGGTGAGAGTGTAGTCTGGACCTGGTGAGAGTGTAGTGTGGACCTGGTGAGAGTGTAGTCTGGACCTGGTGAGAGTGTAGTCTGGACCTGGTGAGAGTGTAGTCTGGACCTAGTGAGAGTGTAGTGTGGACCTGGTGAGATTTTAGTGTCGACCTGGTGAAAGTGTAGTGTGGATCTTGTGAGAGTGTAGTCTGGACCTGGTGAGAGTGTAGTTTGGACCTGGTGAGACTGTAGTCTGGACCTGGTGAGAGTGTAGTGTGGACCTGGTGAGAGTGTAGTGTGGACCTGGTGAGAGTGTAGTGTGGACCTCGTGAGAGTGCAGTGTGGACCTGGTGAGAGTGTAGTGTGGACCTGGTGAGAGTGTAGTGTGGACCTGGTGAGAGTGTAGTTTGGACCTGTGAGAGTGTAGTGTGGACCTGGTGAGTGTAGTCTGGACCTGGTGAGAGTGTAGTATGGACCTGGTGAGATTGTAGTCTCGACCTGGTGAGAGTGTAGTCTGGACATGGTGAGAGTGTAGTGTGGACCTGGTGAGTGTAGTCTGGACCTGGTGAGAGTGTAGTGTGGACCTGGTGAGAGTGTAGTGTGGACCTGGTGAGAGTGTAGTGTGGACCTGGTGAGAGTGTAGTGCGGACCTGGTGAGTGTAGTCTGGACCGGGTAGAGTGTAAGTGTGGCCCTTTGGTGAGAGTGTTGTGTGGACCTGGTGAGAGTGTAGTGTGGACCTGGTGAGAGTGTAGTCTGGACCTAGTGAGAGTGTAGTGTGGACCTGGTGAGAGTGTAGTTTGGACCTGGTGAGACTGTAGTCTGGACCTGGTGAGATTGTAGTCTGGACCTGGTGAGAGTGTAGTCTGGACATGGTGAGAGTGTAGTGTGGACCTGGTGAGTGTAGTCTGGACCTGGTGAGAGTGTAGTGTGGACCTGGTGAGAGTGTAGTGTGGACCTGGTGAGAGTGTAGTGTGGACCTGATGAGAGTGTAGTGCGGACCTGGTGAGTGTAGTCTGGACCTGGTGAGAGTGTAGTGTGGACCTGGTGAGAGTGTAGTGTGGACCTGGTGAGAGTGTAGTGTGGACCTGGTGAGAGTGTAGTCTGGACCTAGTGAGAGTGTAGTGTGGACCTGGTGAGATTTTAGTGTGGACCTGGTGAAAGTGTAGTGTGGATCTGGTGAGAGTGTAGTCTGGACCTGGTGAGAGTGTAGTCTGGACCTGGTGAGAGTGTAGTTTGGACCTGGTGAGACTGTAGTCTGGACCTGGTGAGAGTGTAGTGTGGACCTGGTGAGAGTGTAGTGTGGACCTGGTGAGAGTGTAGTGTGGACCTGGTGAGAGTGTAGTGTGGACCTGGTGAGAGTGTAGTGTGGACCTGGTGAGAGTGTAGTTTGGACCTGGTGAGAGTGTAGTCTGGACCTGGTGAGAGTGTAGTTTGGACCTGGTGAGATTGTAGTCTGGACCTGGTGAGAGTGTAGTCTGGACATGGTGAGAGTGTAGTGTGGACCTGGTGAGTGTAGTGTGGACCTGGTGAGAGTGTAGTGTGGACCTGGTGAGAGTGTAGTGTGGACCTGGTGAAGTGTAGTGTGGACCTGGTGAGAGTGTAGTGGGGAAACCGGGTGAGTGTAGTCTGGACCTGGTGAGAGTGTAGTGTGGACCTGGTGAGAGTGTTGTGTGGACCTGGTGAGAGTGTAGTGTGGACCTGGTGAGAGTGTAGTGCGGACCTGGTGAGTGTAGTCTGGACCTGGTGAGAGTGTATTGTGGACCTGGTGAGAGTGTATTGTGGACCTGGTGAGAGTGTAGTGTGGACCTGGTGAGAGTGCAGTGCGGACCTGGTGAGTGTAGTCTGGACCTGGTGAGAGTGTAGTGTGGACCTGGTGAGAGTGTAGTGTGGACCTGGTGAGTGTAGTGTGGACCTGGTGAGAGTGTAGTCTGAACCTGGTGAGAGTGTAGTGTGGACCTGCTGAGTGTAGTCTGGACCTGGTGAGAGTGTAGTCTGGACCTGATGAGAGTGTTAAAGCTACTTGACAGATTGATCCATTTTTGTTGAATTTCTTAAAATTCGTGAAATCACAGCATAATAATAAGAAGAGACGAATATTACATGTAGAGTCGTCATAGCAGCAAGTAAGACTGTTCACAGATAATTTATTCACGTCTATTGTTGAGTCTAATGAACTTAATTCCTTAACGAAACGTAGCGTCACTAAACACTTGTTCTGAATGTTGTGACATCATACCCAAGATGATTGTTAATGTTTTTAGAAAACAACTTTAGCAAAAAATAAATAAAAACAAGAATTGGACTCTCTAAAATTTTTCAGTCACGGCTAAAATATTGTCAGTTAATTGAGTTATGTAGCTAACTTAATATATACCATGAAACTCTTCTTCACTACATTTAAACTACATTATATATCCTACTACACCAAGTTATATATTACTTTGCAATTAATTAACTTATATAAAAGATGTAATATTAATCAGTTGTTCTGGACAAATAAACTGACAACTTAATTCACGTAAGTAGTCAACACATCAGATTTAATATAATTTTGCACGTGAAGCGCTAAACCCATGGGAGCTATGCAGCTCCAAAACGGTGTGAAGGTACAATTCACTGTCTATTTAGCTCTTTAGTGTGATACTCAGTTCCTATTTGTATTTAACTTGAGGGGGAACCTCTGATGAAATTTCGGTAATTACTGAACTGTTATCATGCCACGAGAGTAAGAAGAAAAGAAGAAGACAGGTTGAGAGAGAGGAGGAAAAATTAAAAAGACTGGACAAGTGATGAAAATAGCTTATCTTGCTTATATTAGATGATTGGTTGATTAAGCTGCGCCACTACTTGCTCTTGTGTCTGACTGGAAGCTTGATGGAGGGCTGGAAAAACTGCTGGACGAAGCAATGAGGGTCATTCTAGGACGCTCTCGTAATGCCAAAATTTTAAATATGCGGAAAGAGCTGGATATTCCAAGCATCAGAAATCGTGTTACTGAAAGAAATAACCTAACTGGTGCTAATATGTTCAGGGAGGCCCATTCAGATCCATGGACAGAAGCCCTCCAAACTTCCCTCAGCACTTGTGAACAACCCTCCAGATGAATCGAATAAATTGGAACCGACATCCACATGAACCAGATACATGATCTGTGTTAAGTAAGGCAACGGCGGCACCTCTCCGCTCCATGGGATATTACCCCATTCCAAACTACCATTCCTCCATTTCCCCACAAAATACTTCTTCAGTCACAACCAAAGCTTCGCCTTGAAGCCAAACATGATGCCTTAACCTGTATTGATAACTTAGTCATACAGCACACTCTTATACAAATTATATTCGTTGATGGTTCTGTTCACCAATCCACTGGTGCAGCTGGTAGTGCTTCTGTTGTCGTACAGAGTGATGGCTCTCATAAAAAAATTGGAGCACCCATCAATAAATGGGCCTCTACCTTTCAAACAGAACTATTTGCCATACTCCTTGCACTCAAATGCGTCCATGTATCTAAGGTTGACACTTCAATTGTAACTGATTCTCTGTCATCAATAAATGCTCTCAACTCATTAAGTATAAATTGTGGTATGCTTGTGTCAGAAGCTAGACACAGGCATGGTAGGATTGTGGACAGTGTATTCAGAGTGCACATGCTGTGGATTCCATCTCACATTGGTCTTCAGATGTATGACAGAACTGATAAGCTGGCTAAGCTGTATGCTTTCAAAGAGTGGGTAGATTACAATCTTGGCTTGTCAGTTAGCAGTTTGAGAACAATAATACGAAAAGAACTTCAACTGAATTTTATTGACTTAAGACTCTGGGAGACTGACACAAGTCAGTCCATCTATCATCATTCTATCATGCAGGAGAAGCCACATGTCTATGATGCATCCAACAAAATAAGCAGGCTCTTGGATGTCACTACCGCCCGGCTCCGGCTGGGTTACAAGTATCTTTGTCAGGTTAAATCACCACCACCAGATGTAGACCAAGCGAAATATCTCACCCTGCGTCATTATGTACTGAAGTGTGTTGAAATTAATGAATTCAGAGACAACTCACTCAGAAATGTTCAAGATATGTCAAAATATTTTATCCACAGTGGTATATTACAGACCATTCTGGAAAAATACTCTGATATGCACTCTGTAAATAAAGCATTACCACGTGTGTGTGTGTGTGTGTGCGTGTGTGTGTGTGTGTGTGTGTGTGTTTGTGTGTGTGTGTGTGTGTGTGTGTGTGTGTGTGTGTTGTGTGTGGTGTGCGTTTTGTGTGTTGTTTGTGTGTGTGTGCTTGGTGTGCTTGTTTGCGTGTGTATTTTTTGTACTCATACACGCATGAGTGCGTGTGCTCGAGTTGTGTATGTACGCTCGTGTGTCGTTGTGGACTCACTTAATTTGGTGTGTGTTGTGTGTGAGGAGGTGTGTTGGTGTGTGTGTGTGTGTGTGTGTTGTGTGCGTGTGTGTGTGTGTGTTGTGACCCAACAATTAATATGTGCACCTGCAAACTCATATCCAGACGTGACGCGGGTGTGGATGTGTGAATTGCTCATTAATTTATAATTTGTTCATGACGGTAACCCGTTAAACATAAGTAAATTTACTTATATGATCATTATTTTTTGTAACTATGTGAATTCATTACCTTTGGACCTGTTCACTTCATGTACTTGGGGTTCCAGTCCCTGGACCCTTTAATGTACCTCTTTTGACTACCACGGCACAGAGGGAATGGAGTATGAAACGCGGCGGGTGCTTATCCGTAGACTTCTTCCACGTTTTTTAAATTAACATTCCTCAGATAGCATACTGTATTCGTAACGTGTTTACATGTCCGTTTCTAAACGATCGCAAAAAATACCTGGAATTTTATATTCGTTATGTAGACGTTTAACCTAAGATTTTTCCTAATTAAATCCCAGTTAAGGCGCAAATACCGAGAATGTAAATAATGTGAAGAGGAACAAGCAGCAGAAGTGCGAACGACTGCAGGAAGGTGTTTTATTCCTCAGACTAACAGTATCAGTATTCTTTCTACCAAGAAACTGTTCTAATTGTTACCTGTCTCATGCTTATATATTTACATTCATGCATATTTCTAAATATATTTGCATTTGTAAGTATAAAATTGTATAAATTGTTGTTTCCTCGATGAATTCCACAACGGAAAGTCTGCTGGGTAGTTTCAGACACAAAAGTTCCATTATGGAAACGACACAAAAATTTCATTATGGACGACACAAAAATAAAAAATATATTTTTTTCATTATGAACGTGTGATTATATTTTACTTTTTCACATTTAAATGTAGTAAAACAGGTTTTCTGTTGGCCCTTTGAAAACATTTTCCACAACTACTAATCATGTGTCCTTCGTGAACACCAGAAAGTTACTGTTCCCTAGACAAACCAATAATTAAGTCTAACCTCCGGTTATCCCGCATAGAGTTGTGGAACTTTAACAGTGTTAATAAATGAGTGCTCAAAAGTGTTTTAAAAACATGTGTTCAGATGTTTAAATAACAGTGTTCAGAGTGTTTAAATAACAGTGTGTTCGGAGTGTTTTAAATAACTGTTTCAGAGCGTCTAAAACAGTGGTCCAAGTTTTTTAAAACTGTGTTATTAAGTTTAGTTTAATATGTTTATTGTGACCCCATACCCATCCTTGGCGTAGTCAAAGATACAGAGGTACATAATTGGGTCCAGGACTGGACTCCAAAGTTTTTTGAGAGCTGATAAGTTACAGAGGTGATGACTCACAATTACATAAGTCATGAACACACAATTTTCAAAGGTATGAACTCCAGGTAGGTATCGGGTCACAATCATGACAAGTTACAAAGGTATATACGATTACAAAAGGTATGTAATGGGACCAGGGAACTGGGCCCCCCAAAGTTTGATAGCTGAACTAGGTACAAAGGTAATGAGAACTCACAGGTACAAAGAATGAATCCTGTAAGAATGGTTACTTTACGTTTATACATGTGCTACATCAAGAACAAATTATAGAGTACTGAGCAATTCACTGACATTCCACACCCGGTCACAACTGTAATGAGTTCTTGGTGGTCAAATATTGACTGTATGAGATCACACACACACACACACACACACCACACACACACACACACACACCCACACACTACAATGCACACACACACTGAAATCTTTTATTTTACAGCAAGCAAAGTCAGGGTATTTTCTCCAGAATGATCTGAATATACCACTGTGGATAAAATGCTGCCATTTCTTGAACAATTTCTGATTGAATTGTCTCTAAATTCATTAATTTTGTCGCACTTTCCAGTACATAATGACGCAAGTTGTGACAATAGTCATCTGGCAAAGTTTACATTTCGTTTGGTCCACATTTGGTGTGGTGATTTAACCTGCCATAGATACTTTGTAACCCCAGCCCGGAGCCGGGCGGTAGTTACATCGAAGAGTCCTGCTTATTTTGTTGGATGCACCATAGACATGTGGCTCCTCTGCATGATAAATGATGATAGATGGACTGACTGGTGTCAATCTTCCTGAGTCTTAAGTCCAATAAAATTCATTTGAAGTTCTTTTCCGTATTATTGGCTCTCAAACTACACTGACAAGACCAAGATTGTAATCTACTCCCTCTTTGAAAGCATACAGCTTAGCCAATTTTTATCAGTTATATCATGCATCTGAGACCCATGTGAGATGGGAATCTCACAGCATGTGCACTCTGACTCCACTGCCACAATCTTACCCTACCTTGTCTGGCATCTGACAAAAAGCATGCCACAATTTATCTTAATGAGTTTAGAGCATTTATTGATGACAGTAGGGAATCATTACAATTAATCTGTCAATCTTAGAATACATATATACGCATTCAGTGCAAGGAGTTATGGCAAACAGTTCTAGTCTGACGGGTAGAGGCCCAATTATTGATGCGTTGCTTCCAATTTTCTTTAAGAAAGCCATCACTCTGTACGACAACAGTCAAGCACTACCAGCTGCACCAGTGGATTGGTGAACAGAACCATCAACGTAAATAATTTGCGAGAGTGTGTGCTGTGTGACTAAGTTATCCATACAGCTTAAGGCACATGTTTGGCTTTCAGGCGAAGTTTTGGGTTGTGATTTAGAAGTATTATGGGGGAAATGTAAGGAATGGTAGTTTGGAATGGGTCATGTCCCATGGAGGCGGAGGAATGCCGCTTTGCTTACTTGAGATAGATCATGTAGCTGCTTCATGAGGGCGGAGGTCAGTTCCAGTTTTTTCAATCCATCTGAGAGTGTTCGCCAGTTCTGAGGAAATTTGGAGGGCTCTGTGCAGGTTTGAATGGCTTGCCGAGCATATTAACCCCAATTAGGATATTTTCTTTCAGTAACACGATCTCTGATGCTTGTAATATCACGTTCTTTTTGCATATTTAAAATTTTGCAGTAAACGAGGCACCTTAAAATGATCCTTGTGAGAGGGAAAAAGTTCATGGACAGGAGTAGCGATATAGTACAATAGTTTCATTGCCGGCTACTAGTTAAGGTAGGGTTAAGGGTGTCAAGCTCCCGTTTTTTACCCTGCCTTTTTTTCCCCCCTCCCTGAAAGTGATAGTTTGACTGCCGGCTGCTTGTTAAGGTAAGGTCAGTACTAGTCCTGCTATCCCTTCCCCTCCCTCTCCTCCCCCCCCCCGAAAGGTGACGGATTGGCTCTAGTCAAACAGTAAAACACCTCGACTCCGCCCTGCTGCCCAACACTACTGTAAGTACATGCCTTGCCTTGTATTCAAGTGATTTATATGGTTGAAAGCTTCACTTTGACCATAATAAACATAGTCCTTTCAGTCTTGTGCTCTCGGTTGACTGTTGTAATAATCACCACATCTTTTGGGTATTGTAACTTTGTGCCATGGGAGAGTGATATTTAAGCAGTGGGTACCTGGTCTTTCTTTTCAGCTTGGATGACAGGAAGGGTCACCAGTCAATCAACAGAAGAACAGAGACGGACTAACGTCCTGGAGACGGGTCCCATTTGGATTTAATTACCTGTGCACCTGTATGAAATTGCAGGACGTAACCCTCACAACATGCAGCGGTAAAGAACCTGCTTTCACTGTCATCGGATACACTCAACGGCGATACTCTGCGAAGAACTACCAGTGGTGGGTCACCAACACCTGCGACCCCCCCCCCCCACACATCACAACGTCTACGATTCAACAACAGTGTACAACAACACCAGACACCCCTATATAATTACGTTGAAATTCAAGTTTATCATTTAAATTTTTTTCTCATTTTTTCATTTTCTTTAATGGTAGGACTTAATATTTCATATTTCAGTGTTTTACATTTATATTTTTCTACCATAAAGTGTTTTTTATGTTTGTCTGTTATTATTTCTTTTTCTATTCACCTAATTTTCCTGAGGAGGAGGCCCAGCCTTGGTAATACTGTCTGCAGTTGTTACAGGGCTGAGTAACCTTCACAAGTGGCGACCTTGCCAGGATCAACTCTACTGAATCAAGATTCAACTCCATCTCGAATCTACCATATGGAACTTCAACAACGCCGCATACCACAGGACGGTTACCACCAGCCATGAGGAATCATTCTCTATGGGTAGGACTACGGTACAGGTATTTAAAAGATCTGGTGATTGTTATAGTCTCAATTATTGTAACTCAATTACAGGCAGGATATAAAAGTTAATTTCTGCCACCATTCCTTGTGAGCTTGAAACATCTTAGGATTAAGCTCTAGGGGACCCGAGATTTTCCAGTGACAACTTTGTTTCATTGAGCTTTATTATACCAAGGGAACTGTCATAGGAACACTTTGATTTGTTGGTGAGAAGATTGGATGGTCCCAAGTCTGACCCTCTCTCTCTCCTTTTTCTCTTCTCTTTCGATTCTCTCTCTCTCCTTTTTTCTCGTTTCTTTCCCTTTTCTCTACAGTCTTTCTTCACTCTCTCAATTCTCTCTCTTTCAAAAGTCTTTCCCGCACTTAGCACTAATGAAAGATTCTAAATTTTTCCCTGTTATTCCTAACTTACTTCCAGCATTCATCCAAACTGTTATTCATTCCATACTTGCAAGAATAACTTAAAACTATCAGGGAATGAAACGGTATTAAAGAAAATGGAAGGTTCAATTCCAGGCTCCGCTCAAACTGTAAATAAACCCAGAGGGCTCGATCCCTGCTTTCTATTAAACCAAATGTATAATAAAAACGAAGGGTTCTATGCCAGCTCCGAGCAAACAGTAAAGTACTGTACGTTTGCTCGGAGGGAGAGCAGAGTACGTGAGGAATCAAGCTAAGATACGTGAGGAACAGGTAAATAAGGAACTTGAGAAAGGCAAAGGACAGAGAATATGAGAGTTAATGGGGAGAGTAGAAAAGGATCGCGATCTCGATACAAACTCGCCTTGAATTAGAGAATAAGAATTAACTTTTCCACAACAGCAATTAGATGAAGGATAAATGGAACAACGCGCAGCTAGTGCACATATTCCAACACCTAATTTACCTCCCTTCACAGAGGGTGAAGACATAACATCCTTACATTATCAGGTTCGAAATACCGCTACCCTACCCTCTGTGAAATGGCCATGCTGACACCCTAGGGCTACCAGGTTAGAATGTTATTTTCCGGTACCCTGTCGCGCTTTGAATATCTATGCAACTTGTCGCAGGATATTATATGTAATTATAACCTACTGAAGAAGGCGATCCTTAAAGCATATCAAAAAAACCACAAATTCTTACAGGAAAGATTTCAGGTATGCCACCTTACAGCCTGGCCAGAACTTTCAACAGTTACAGGTAACACTTTCGTTTGTTCGACTTTTGGATAGAGAGTTCAGGAATTGATCACAGTTATGAATCTCTTAGAGACTTCATGGTTGCTGACCAGTTCCTGACAGCCCTTCCCCACCAGATACGAACATTCATCAGAGAACGTAACCTGATTAAAGCTGAGGAAGTTGCTGAGGCTGCTGACCTGTATGCTGAGGCTCACAATTCCTATAAAGACCTAAAGGGATCGAACCCTAAGGGCAAGGGTTCATCAGACCTTAAGAAATCAAAGCGTCTAGTGGAAAGTAAAATGACTTCTCTTATTCCTGTTTGTCATCTGTGTGGTGTTAAGGGACATAAACGTCCAGATTGTCCTAAGAAGGTCCAAAAAGTTGGAAGATGTTTTAAAGACTGTAATGACCAAGCACCCTTCTGTTCAGGAACAGTTAATGGACTAATGTATCTACCATTTTACGAGACACTGGATGCACATGTATAGTAATTTCTGACAAGCTGTTCCCTAATCTTAAAGAAACTCATTCCTCTGCTATACTTTCAGACTACTTGGGCCGTACGGACACTTTTCCTACCATCCATTGTTACATTAGGTCTACATGGTTCACAGGTTGGTCTGAAGCCGTACTAGCTCCCATCACTTCTTGCTCCGTACTAATAGGTAATGTAAAAGGTGCCATTCTTCCTTCTGAGGTTGACCTTTCATCACCAAAGATGGATATAAGTGTTTCAATCCTCTTCCTGTAGAGTCGGAGAAGCCCCTCGAAAGTTCAGATGAGACAATGTCTCGTGAGATTCATTTGGGATTAAAAACCAGTGATGCTACTCTCGAAAGCGAGGTAGTAGGATCACCGGTTCACTTGTTAGATGAAAGTGAAGATATCACCTCAGATACCATAAATGTCTTGACTAGGGCTCAGACCAAAGCCCAGGCTTCTCCTACTGTCCATCCTTTGATTTATGTCGAAAGTTTGTAACTGACTAGAAGAGCCATTCTCCAGCAGATCTAATTATATTACCCATGTATTTATATTACCCACATTATTAAATTGGCAAGTTGGTAGGTAAAGAGCCCAAAGTCCTTCTGACCAGACTCAAAGTCCATCTGACCAGACACAAAGTCCAACTGACCAGACTCGCCTCTAAGATACACCAGAGATAAAGTTGGAAGACAATAAGAGAAGACATTCACCCTGTTTTCAGGTTGGTTTAAGGGCCGACTTGCCCCAATTCGTCCAAAATTAAAAGGGAAATTTTTAAACGGGCCCCCTTTTTTCCTTTAAAAGGTTACCTTTCCTTTCACCAAATGGAAATTAAGTTTTCAATTTTTCCTTCTTAAATAACCCCCCTAAATTTCAGATTTGGGGGTTTTGGGAAATTTTTCCAATTTGGGGTTTTAAAAACCCAGTGTTTCCCCAACCTTCATAACCCGAAAGGGTATAAATTCCCCCCGGTACATTTTTTTAATGAAAAGGGTATCCCAAATTTTCCATTTTAGGTTTGGGCCCTTATAAACCCAAAAAGGGTTTTTAATTTCCTTTTTTTTTGGTGGGAAAGTTTAAAAATTTTCAGAGAGAAAATTTTCTCGGCAGATTCTTTTGGGGCCCCATTTTTTTTTATTTACCCACAAAAAAGGGAAATTTGGTAGGTTCCCTTTTTATCAATTTTATTTTTTAAAATTATTTAAAATTTATTTTTTTTAAAATTAATTTTTAAATTAAAAAATTTTTAAATAAATTTTTTTTAAATTTTATTTTTTAAATTTAAATTAAAATTTTTTAATTTATAAAAAACCCCAACCTTCTGCCCGACTAAAAGTCCATCGCCCAGACAAAAAGGGCCAAACCCCTACCAGACTCCCCTTAAGTTACCCAAAAGAAAAAATTTGGAAGCAAAAAGAGAAGAATTCATTTTGGTCTTAAAAGAAAATCAATGTCAAAAAGAAAATGTGCCCCCTTCGGGAAAAAAAACACTTGTCTAAAATTGTAAAAAAGGAAAAAATCCCTTTGACGGGAAACAAATACACAGATAGGACCAAAAAACGTGTCTTTCAACCCCTTCTTGTCTTTGTCCCGGGTTTTTTGTGATGTTTTAAAAAATTTTGAAGCTGAAATAAGAGGCTTTTTATCCAGATATGTTTCCACTTTTAACTTTTTTTTTTCTTAAAGTTTTACGGGGTTGATGGGACAGTTAGTCCCCGGAAAATCACCCTTTATCACCCGTTTCAGTTTTAAAGTTCGTAAAGGTGATCACAAGAGACATTCTCAAAATTGTTGAGTGGAATCATTATCACAATTGGGGTTTTCCCTAATGAGTCAATAACAAAATCAAAATTTCCCTCGAGGGGGAAAAAATCAGCGATAAGAATTTGAAGGTGATCAAAAGGGGACCCTTCAGTTTCAGAATGGGAAATTCTTGATTCCAATGTTTTAAACTTTGCTATTATGGGAAATTTTTAACCCCACGTAAAGGGTAAACCCTTTTAAAACTATTTAAAAATCATAATATTTGAAACCATTCAGATGAGGCATTATGAAAAATTTAAAAAACCCTCCCGGGAAAAAGCTTTTTAATACACAGATTTAACCCCCACATAGAGAGAGGGGTTCGACGACGTTTTTGGTCGTTTTTGTTCCCTTCGTGGGCCAAACCCAGTCCCCTTTTTGTGCTCCCCCTTTTTTTTGTATTTGATGGCTCCTCCTCCCTTTCTTCCCCCTTATTTCTTTTCCCTTTCCCTTTTCCGCCCTTATTCTACCCTTTACCCCCTATACCAAAATTTTTACTATACTTTCTAAAAAAAACCCCTTTAAAACCCTTATACTATACTTTTTCTTTCACTACTACTTTTTCTTCTACCTCTCCCCTTCCTGTCCTTAATACCCCTCCTGCCCCCTTTCTTTTGTTGTTGTGATTTTAAATGGTCCAAATCAGACCGAAAAGTTGTCCCTGCTCCTCTTTCTATGTGGGGATTATTTGTGTATCGTTCCGGGCACGGTTTTTTTCTTTTTTTTTTTTTTTTTGTTAAGCTTTCTAAGTTGTTAAAAAAGAGAAACATAATGGGAAGGTCTTTACAAAAAAAACCAGGGGTGTACCCGCAATGTTCCAGTGGTTTTACCTGCATGTACCAAATGTGGTACCCGATGAAACAATATTGCAGTTGGTACCTAATGTAGTAATCCCTTTCATCAACTTTTACAGCCAAAAAAAAGACTGGAAAATTTTTTAAGGTTAAATTTGGGTGATGTTTTCAGTTTTTAAAATAAATTTTTTTGGAAGAAAATGGATTTGACTCAGACAACCATGTCGGTTAAACCTTCACGATACCCAAAACCTTTTCAGGTTTCACCTTCCACGATTTCCCAACCATGTCAGGTAAAACTCCCTTCCCATACCAACCCCTGTCCGGGACACCCTTTACGATACCCAACCCCCTGTTAGGTAAAACCCTTTTTGTACCCCCCATGTTTAGGTACACCCTTTACGATACCAACCCCTGTCAGGTACACCTTACGATACCAACCCCTGTCAGGTACACCTTCACGATTCCCAAACCCCTGTCAAAGGTACACCTTTTTACGATACCAATCCCCTGTTTTGGGACACCTTCACGATTTTCAACACTGTTTAGGGACACCCTTTTTCGTACCAAAAAACTGTTCAGGTACCTTACGATACCAACCAATGTCAGGTAACCCTTTCCCATACCAAACCCCTGTCAGGTACACCTTCACGGGTACCAACCCCTGTCAGGTTAAATTCCGAAAAACCCCCCCTCCGGTACACCTTTACGATACCCAAACCCCTGTCAGGACAACCCCTTTACGATACCCCAAACCCCTGTCGGGACCCTTCACGAACCAACCAATGTTAGGTAAAACCCTTTACGATACCCAAACCCCTGTCAGGTTAAAACCCTTTACGATACCAACCCCTTTTCAGGTACCCCCTTCACGATACCAACCCCGGGCAGGTACCCTTCCCCGATACCCAACCCCGTCAGGGAACCTTCACGATAAACCCCAACCCCTGTTTAGGTTTCACCTTCACGATACCAACCCCCTGGAGGGAAACCTTCCGATACCAAAACCCCTGTCAGGTACACCCTTTACGATACCAACCCCTGTCAGGTCCCCCTTCAAAGATACCAACCCTGTCGGTTTAAACCCTTCACGATACCAACACTGTCAAATTCACCTTCACGATACCAACCATGCCAGGACACCCTTTACGGGTACCCAAAAAAATTCCCAGGTACCCTTCACGATACCCCCTGTCAGGTACCCTTCAAAGAAAACCAACCCCTGTCAGGTACACCTTTACGATTCCAACCCCTGTCAGGTACCCCCTTCCCCGATACCAACACTGTCAGGGACACCTTCACGATACCAACCCCTGTAAAGGGACACCCTTTACGATTCCAACCTGTCGGTACACCTTCCGATACCCAAACCCCTGTTTTAGGGACCCCCTTCCCCGATACCAAAACCTTTTCAGGTGCCCTTCCCCGATACCCAAACCCCTGTCAGGTACCCCCTTCACGTACCAAACCTGTCAGGGACACCCTTCACATACCAACCAGTCAGGTTTCCCTTTACGATACCAAATAAAAATAATGATATAATCATGCCATGTCCCCGATTTTATAAACATTTCCACTGGGGTTTTGTTTATTTCATTCCGGTGGGTTTTTTGGGCCAATTTTTTAAACCAAATTTTTTTTTTCAATGACAGGGGATTTTTTTTTTTTTTTTTGCCAAGATATACCTGACCAAAACAATGAGTTATGAGCAAAAAAAGTTGACAAAACTATGTTTTTAAAACCAAAAAAAAGAAAAACAATATTGACTCTCCATAATGCAATTTGAGTCCTTTATTTGGGCTATGACATCCAGTTTTGGTCCCCCAAATTACGTTAAAAAACAAAAGTATACTGGAGACGGGTACAAAAAAACCCCCCCCCCCCCCCAAAAATCCTGCCATCATCAGAAGCAAAAAATAAAAAAAATCGAAACATTCAGTTTTCATTCTTTTTAAAAAATGGAGGGGAACTGAGAAAATTTTTTGAAACCCTTTTTAAAAATTGAAAGTTTAATTTTTTTATGAAAGAAAGAAATATATTTTGCAGGTTTTTTCAACTTTTTTTACAAGTGTCAGCAAACTTTTTCTTTTTTTAAAAAATTTTCTTAACCCAAAAAAAGAAATGGCTCCTTTCCCTTGATGATGAAAATTTGCGTGAGTTTATTGTGTGGGGGTTTTTCCGTGTGGTTTATCCGTGTGTGGTTTAATTGGGTTTGGGGTTTATCCGTGTTTGTTTTTAAAATTAAAAAGTTGACCCAGAATTAAGTATTTATGTACCAACAACAACCACAAGTTCCTCATTGGAAAATCAAATTTTATTTATCAAATTTTTCTTCAAAAAAAAACTTTATTTTTTTTCCTTGACATTATGTCTTGATTTATCTTATGTCTTTTTAACATTGTCAAAAAACAGTTAAAATTATTGCAGTAGTTATTATTGGGTTTTTGTTCTGTTTATTGGGGTTATATATGTATTATTTTTTAATTCCCTTTCTTTTTTTTTTTTTTACAGAATTTGAGGTTTAATTTTTTTTTTTAGTGAAAAATAAACCATCGAAAGAGGTTTTTTGAAAAGCAGGTTATTTCGTTAATTTTTTTTTTTACTTTTTCAACAAACTGGGGGAAAAAACCCAAGTATATTTAGGTGTTTCATGTCATTTTTGAAAGGGCATAGTTTAGGTGGTGTTTATATCATAGTGGGTGTGGCCCTAGTTAGATGTGGTCATTTGTTAGAGGGGTTCATGTTTCCAGGTCTCCCTCCCTGGGGTTACGGGGTGTCAAAATTACAGTTGTTTTGCCCTTTTCCCTTAAATTCCGTGTTACAAAGTTTTATCGTGTCCCCTTTAGATGCCCTTCCCAGGAGTGGTCATATCCGTGATGTTTTGGTCGTAGTGAGAAAGTGGTTGTAGTTGAAATTTTGGTCCCTAGTGAGGGGGGGTCTTAAGTGAGATTTGGTCTTAGTGATGTGTGGTTTAGTTAGGTGGGTCATAGTCAGGTGTGGTCATAGTAGGTGTGGTCATAGTCTGTGTGGTCATAGTCAGTGTGGTTTATGCTTCCAGGTCCCCATCCGTGGGCCCCGGATGTCAACCCTTCCACACTTCCCATCCGGTTGTTTTGGTACTTTCCTAGTTCCGTGTGTCCAGAAGCCCATCTGTTTTCCCCTCAGATGAACCCCCTCATTTTCCCAGGTGGGTAAGTGGCGGGGTAGTTGGCTGGGTGTGAGGGTGTTTGTGTGTGTACTCAAGAATTGTGGTTGCAGGGGTCGAGACTCAGCCCTGGCCCGCCTATTCACTGATCGCTACTAGCTTCCTCTTTCTCATGTTCCTTTGAGCTTTATCATACCTCGTCTTAAAGCTTTGTATGGTTCCCTGCCTCCAGTCCCTCATTTATTCCACTTCGTGCAACTCTATGACTGAAGAAATACTTCCTAACATCCCTTTGATTAATTCGAGTCTTAAAACTTCCAATTGAGACCCCTTATTTAATGGGTCCCCTCTCTGTAACGGGCCTGTCTCTGTCCCCCCTTATCTATTCCACGCAGTATTTTGTATGTCGTTATCAGATCTCCCCTAAACCCCCTGTCCCCCAGTGTGGACAGGCGATTTTCCTTGTTGCAAACTTTGGCTTTTCTAATTTCTTGACGTGCTTGACCAGATGTGGGTTCCAAATAGTGCTGCATACTCCAGTATGGGCCCTGACTAAGGTATCGGAATGTTATTCTCAAGTTTCCCAGGCGCCCATATGTTGCAGCAGTTATTGGTTGAAGTGTGCTCCCGGAGACGTGCTCGGTGTTATACTCACCCCAAGATCTTTCTCCTTGAACGAGGTTTCCCGTTTTTGGCCACCTAGCCTGTACTCTTGGCTGCGGTTTTTCTTTGCCCTTCCCCATCTTCATGACTTTGATTTGGCGGGGTTACACTCGAGAAGCTAGTTGTGGACCACGTGTCCAAGCCCGTCTTAGGTCTCTTTTAAGTCTACCTGATTTCATCCGATTTAATTCTCCTTTATCAACTTCACATCATCTGCGAACAGGGACATTCCGTCATGTCATTCACTTTATACCAGAAATAGCACTCCCTCCTAGGACTGACCCCTGTGGGGCCCCGCTCGTCACAGGCACCCTCTGTGATACCTTATCACGTCCCATGACTCGTTGTTGCCTCCCTGTAGGTATTCTCTGATCCATTGCAGTGCCCTTCCTGTTATACGTCCCTGATCCACAGCTTCTGCACTAATCTCTTGTGAGGAACTGTGTCGAAGGCCTTCTTGCAGCCCAAGAAAATGAAAATCAACCCAGCCCTCTCTCTCGTGTCTTACTTTGTTACTTTGTCATGAAACTCCAGAATTTTTTGTGACACAGGATTTGCCTTCCATGAATCAGTGCTGGTTGTCGTTTATAATCTCGTTCCGTTCCAGGTGCTCCAACACTTTCCTCCCGATAATCTTCTCCATGACTTTGCATACTATACACGTCAGTGACACTGGTCTATAGTTTAGCGCCTCGTTTCCGTCTTTTTTCTTATAATGGGAACTTATTGCCGTCTTCATACCTCAGACAGTTGCCCAGTTTAAAGGGGTTGATTGAAAATTTGTGGTTAATGGCACAGCTTTCTTTTTGCTCCCTCTCTAAAGACCCACGGAGAGATGTCCGGCCCCACCGACTTTGAGGTATTAAGGCTACTTAGCAGCTTCTTCACCTCCTCATTTGTGTGTATTTCATCCAACACTTGTAAGTATAACCCTTCTTGGTGTCCTTCCCTGTTTTGTCTTCCCAGAGTCCTTCCTGGTTTTACTGTAAATACTTCCTTAAATCTCGTGTTGGCTCCTCACATACCGCTTTATCGTTTCTTGTGAGCTCCCACCTTCTTTCCTCAGCCCGATTACCTGATCTTTGACTGTTGTATTTCTCCTCGTGTGGCTATGCAGCAGTTTCGGGTAGGACTTGACTTTCGACGCTATGCTGTTTTCGTACTATCGCTGGGCCTCCCTCCTTATCTGTATGTGTGTGTGTGTGTGTGTGTGTGTGTGTGTGTGTTGTGTTTCTCACCTTTAAATTTTGGGAGCAGGGGCCGAGACTCAGTCCTGCCCAGCCTCTTCATGATCGTAATAGGTCCTATCTCTGCTTCCTGAGCTTTGTCATTTCCTCGTCTTAAATCTATGTATGGTTTCCCGCCTCCATACGTCACTTGCTAGCTATTCCACTTCCTGAGATCTGTGATGAAGGAAATACTTCCTAACATCCTGTGAGTCGTCTGAAAACTTTAGCTTACAATTGTAACCCATTGTTTCTGTGTCCCCTCTCTGGAGCATCCTGTCTCTGTCCACCTTATCTATTCCACGCAGTATCTGCATGTCGTTTTCATGTCTCCCCTAACCCTTCTCTCCTCCAGTGTCGTCATTCCGATTTCTCAACCTCTCATCGTAGGACATTCCCCTGAGCTCTGGAACTAGCCTCGTTGCAAACCTTCGTACTTTCTCTAATTTCTTGACGTGCTTGACCAGGTGTGGGTTCCAAACAGGTGCTGCATACTCCAGTATGGGCCTGACGTACACAGTGTACAGTGTCTTGAATGATTCCTTATTAAGGTATCGGAACGCTATTCGCAGGTTTGCCAGGCGCCCGTATGCTGCAGCAGTTATTTGGTTAACGTGTGCCTCCGGAGACGTGCTCGGTGTTATGGTCACGCCCAAAATTTTTCCTTGAGAGAGGTTTCCAGTCTTTGTCTACCCAGCCTATAAATTGTCTGCGGTCTTCTTTGCCCTTCCCCCAAACTTCATGACTTTGCATTTGGCAAGGTTGAATTCAGAAGCCCGTTTTTTGGACCACATGTCCATTCTGTCCAGGTCTATTTGTTGTCCTGCCTCATCCTCATCTGATTTATTCTTCTCATCAACTTCACATCATCTGCGAAAAGGGACATTTTTGACTCTAACCCTTTCCATCATGTCATTCACATATATCAAAAATAGCAACTGGTCCTAGAACTGATCCCTGTGGGACCCCGCTCGTACAGGCGCCCTGTGTTACCTCTTCAGTCCATGCTCGTTTTTTCCCTCTTTGTCAGGTATTCTCTGATCCATTGCAGTGCCCCCCCTGTTATACACGCCTGATTCTCAGCTTTTCCCACTAATCTCTTGTGAGGAAACTGTGTCGAAGGCCCTTCCCTGCAGTCCAGGAAAATGCAATCCCCCCACCCCTTCTCTCGTGTCTTACTTCTGTTACCTGTCATAAAACTCCAGAAGGTTTGTGACACAGGATTTGCCTCCCATGAATCCAGGCTGGTTGTCATTTATATTCTTGTTCCGTTCCAGGTGCTCTACCACTCTCCTCCTGATAATCTTCTCCATGACTTTGCATACTTTACATGTCAGAGACACTGGTCTGTAGTTTAGTGCCTCGTTTCTGTCTCCTTTCTTAAAAATAGGGACTACATTTGCCGTCTTCCATATCTCAGGTAGCTGCCCAGTTTCAAGGGATGTATTGAAGATTGTGGTCATTGCATGCACAGCGTCTCTGCTCTTTCTCTGAGGACCCACGGGAAGATGTTGTCCGGTCCTATCGCCTTTTAGGTATCAAGATCACATGGCACCTTCTGCATCTCCTCCGTTGCTCGTATGTCATCCAACACTTGTTGGTATATTCCCTGTTGATGTTTCCCTCTGTGCTGTCTTCCAGAGCCCTTCCTGTCTTACTGTAAATACTTCCTTAAATCTTCTGTTTTGCTTTTCAATACCTCCTGATCGTTCCCGTGAATTCCCCACCTTCGTCCTAGCCTGATCAAACCCGGGTCTTTGACTGTTGTCTTCCCCCTGTTGTGGCAATACAAAAAGTTTGGGTCGACTTGACTTTCGGTGTTATGTTATTTTCATTCTGTCGCGGGGCTATCTCCTTTCCCTGTGCTATAGTTTGGTCTGCGACTAATCCCCTATTTTCATGTGTTTTGCCTTCTGTATTTTTTCCTTTTTTTTTCATTATTTTTTGTCCCCTTCACCGTGGGGGGTTTGGCCGGGGCCGTTCGGTCTTCTTATTTTTTTGTTGCCCATGGAATCAAATCTTTCCTCTCCCCTCCTTGCATTTTTTTGTTACGTATTCCTCATTTTTTTACTGACTTTCTTCAGCTCTCTGTCTCACTGATCCTCAAACCATGTAGTCCCTTTTTTATGTTGGCTTTTCCCATTCAACTCTGTTCCCTTCTCACTTGTATCTCATATGTTTCAAAGCACAGACCGCGTATTCACTAGCTACGGGGGGAACAAAAGGGGTCCGTTTGCGGGTTCGCCCTCCCTTCTCACTTGGTAGTTCCTTGACATGTTGGGCATGGGGTTTTTCCCCGTCCACTTCATCATCTTGGTTCTCCATTTTTCGGGACCCCCCGTGTGGCTCCAGGTTTTCCCAATAAAATCTCCTTGGTTGAAATCCCCCAAAACCCAGTAACTTTGCTCCTAGAGTGAGTCTTCGTGCCCCCTTAGCCAGTGTGTCCACCATTGCTCTGTGTCTCTTCATTTCCCTCTTTGGGGCCTCTGCAGTTCTGTGGCGGATTGTACATCACTGCAAGATTATCTTGTGCTCCCCGACTGAAGTGTACCCAATAGAAGTTTTTCCCTTTTTCCAATCTCGCTATGTCCCCTTTTCTAGAAATTTTCCCTCGGTGGTGGTGAGACTGGTGGTGAGGGGTGACCTGGTAGTGGGGAGTGGATGGTGGCGAGGGGGTGAAAGAACTGGGGTGAGGGGATGGAGATTGTGATGGTGATGAACTTGTGGTGAAAGGGATGGTGGTGGGATTATGGTTGGTTTGAGAGTGTGGACAGGTGGTGGGGTGAGGACTGAAAATTGAGGGTGAGGACTGGAGTTTAGGGTGAAGAATTTGTTTGAGTATAATTGAAGTTGGGTTAAGGTATTATGGTGGTGAGGGGATGGATTGGTGGTGAGGGTGATTGATGGTGGTGAGGTTGTTGGACGTTTGGGGAGGTGAAGGATTTTGGGGGAAAAGGTGAAACAATGGTGGTGGGGTGGGGGTGGGGTGGGGGTTT
>NC_069446.1:39041388-39071832 GCF_026875155.1 Cherax quadricarinatus | reverse complement strand
GAAAATGGAAGGAATGGATGGCATGGGCAAAAGGGCCAACTTGGGGTAAGGAAAATTTTCCCCAGTCTGAGGGACATAAGGTGAAAATTTGGGCAGTAATGTACAACCCCACCACAGAACTGCAGGGGCCCAAGAGAAGAAAAAATGATGGAGCAACGGAGCAATGATCGACACACTGCCAAAGGGTGGCCAGGAGAGCACACATGGGAGGAGCAAATTTTAAAAGTTTGGGGGGTTTTAAAATCACAAGGAGTTGATGGGAAAACCGGGAAACCCCTTTGGGGGTCCCGAAACATGGAGAGCCCAAAAAGATGCTTTGTGGTACGGGAAAAACCCTCTGCCCAACTTTGTTAGGGGCCACAAACCAGAGGGAGGAGGGATAAACCCGCAAGACGGGCCCTTGAAACCCACCATAAAGTAGTTGGGAAAATCGAGGGTACCCTGTTTGAAAGGCCTCGGGGAGCAGTGACCCAGGGTTGGTTCTTTTGCTTGGGGACTACATAGTTGAGCTCCAAGTGGAAATTTGCAGGAATAGGGGGGAAAAAACCAAACTACAAAAGGGGGAAATTTTATCAGGCATGGGGAACTTCCTTCGACATCAGTGGGAGAGGGTTTTTGACAAAAAAAAACCCAGTACAAGAAATGATGGACATGTACCCAACAAAATGCAAGGAGGCAGAGGAGGGGTTTTTTCCCCAAGGAAAAAGAAATAAGGGGAAAAAACAAAACCGGTCCTTGGTTCACCCCAAAAGGGGTAGGGAGGCCAAAAAAAATGGTGTACTAGAGAATGGAAAAAATACAGGAGACAGAGAACCAGGAAAAAAAAGAAATAAGCCCAAGAGCCCCGAAACGAATTGCACAGAAAAAGAAGGGGGGGTCAGAGACAATATGAAAATGCCCCTGGCATCCCAAAAATAAAGACTTTACCCCAAGCTGTTTTTACAAACCACCTCCGGAGGGGAAAAAAAACAGTCAAGGGGCCAGGTAAACAAACGAGGAAGGGTTTATGGGGAAATTTACAAAAAACGACCAAGAGGTATGTCAGGAGCTCAACACAAGATTTAAAAAAGGGGGTTTTCAATTGGGAAACCCCTAGGCCTTTCCAAAAACAGAAAAAGGGGGGGACACCCGCCAAATGGGTGGATGAGGTCATATAACCAAAGGGGGGAGGTGAAGAAGCGCTATCGAACTTGGGCACCTCAAATGGGGGGGTGGGGCCGACAACATCTTCCATGGGTCCTTAAAGAAGGAGGGAGAGAAATTTGTGACCAAAACAAAGGGTCCCTTCCCAAAACATCACTTTGAACGGCAACTTTCCCCGAGGGATGGAAAAGGCAAATTTTGTCCCCCAATTTTTTTAAAAAAAAGGGCAGACATGAGGCACTAAACTACGACCTGTATCCCTAACGTGTTAGTTGCCAAAAGGGCCCTGGGGGAAAAATCATCAGGAGGAGAGTGGTGGGGGACCTGGAAAAAACAAGGGGTATAATTGACAACCAGCACGGTTTTTAGGGAAGGAAAAACCGGGGTCAAAAAAACCTACCAGAAATTTTATGACAAAGGGGGCAGAAGTAAGAAAAAAGAGAGAGAGGGGGGGATCGAGCATTTTTTGGACTGCAAGAAAAGGCCCTTTGCACGTTTCCCAAAGAGGGTTTTCTGCCAAAATAGAGGATCAGGCCCACATAAAAAGGGAAAAGGGACTGAAATGGAACAGAGAATACCTTCGGGAGGCAACCCGAGCAAGGTTTCGCGACAGGTGTCAGAGTGGGCGCCTTTACAAGCGGGGTTCCCCAGGGGGGCAGTTAGGCCTGGCGTTTTGGTAAATGGGAACGACCCCCAAATGAAGGGATAGACAGAAGTGTCCTTGGGTTTTCAGATGAAGCGAAGTTTAAAGAGAAGAATCAAATGGAAGGATCAGGGGGGACTCCCAAAAAGACCTGGACCGGCTACAAGCCGGTTTCCCGCAAAATGGCTCTTGAATTTTTAACCCCCGCCCAAAAGCAAAGTCTGAAGATTTGGGGGAAGGGGGAAAAAAAAACCCCAAAAACCCAAAATAGTTTAGATGGCCAAAGACTGCAAAACCCCCACTCCGGAAAAAAAACCGGGGGTGGTAAAAAACACCCAGCATACTCCTGGGGGGGGCACCCAAATCGTAACTGCTGCAAACCCTAGGGGCGCCTGGCAAACCCACGGAAAAGCGTTCCGATACCTCATAAAGGGGGCGTTTTTGACCCGTAAAAACCATTTTTTGTCAGGCCCCCTACTGGAGTATGCCGCACCCCGTTTTAAAACCCCCACCTAGTCAAACACGCAAGAAATTAGAGAAAGTGCAAAGGTTTGCAACAAGACTAGTCCCCCGGTACGGGGATTTTCCTACGGAAAAAAGGGGGGAGGGATATCGGCCCGACGACACTGGAGGACAGGGGGGGTCAGGGGAGGGGCATGAAACGCCCTAAAAATACTGGGGCGGAATAGACAAGGTGGACAAAAAACGGGATTTCCAGGAAGGGGGCACAAAACACAAAAAGGTCACAATTGGGAAATTGAAGACTCGATAAAACCCAAAGGGTTTTTTGGAAATAAATTTTTTCAGCATAGAGGGAAATCAAAGGGCCCGGGAAAAGCCTAGAAATTGACGTAGTGGAGGCGGGGGAAACCCAAAAATAGTTTTTAAGGCAGGTATGATAGAGCTCATGGGGCAGGGGGAGAGAGGACCCAGTTTTCAATCAGCGAAAGGCGGGGGCCCGGAGCTGTGACTCGACCCCCGCAACCACAAAAAGGGATACAAATATGCGAGTACCCCACACAGACACAACACCCCCTCCCCAAAAACCACACAGACACAGACACAGACATACACACACAACACACACATGCACACACACACTACCACTCACACAGACATACACACATCACACAAACAACACACACACACAGACACACACACACACACACTCACAACACACACACACAAGCAAATATCACACACACACCACTTGTACACACACATGGCACACACACATACACAAACACACTACACATACACACACACACGCACACACAACACACAAACACACACACACACATTCTCACCCACAGACACACACACACACACCATGCACACACCCACATCACACACACACACCACGCACGCACACACACCACACACTACACACACACACACACACACACACACATGCACACACACACACACACACACACATAATCACTCTGTGGGTGCAGACGTGGGGTAAACAAGGCTCCGAGGAGGAGCTTACGACGACGTTTCCGGTCCGACTTGGACCATTTACAAAGTCACACTAACGAAAGTAAGCAGGAACGGGTATATATAGACAGGAAGAGGTAGTAGTAGTAGTAGTATAGTAGTAGTAGTAGTAGTGGTGGTAGAAGTGTAGTAGTAATGGCGGAGAAGGAAGGAAGAAATAATGGGGAAGTAAGGAGGAGAGCCAGTAATACAAAAAAAGGGAGCACATCAAGGGAGCGAGTTGCCCACAGAGGAAGAAGCAAGAAAGACCGAAACGTCGTCGTAAGCTCCTCCTTCTATGTGCCGGGGTTGTTTGTAGCTGAGAAAGCTTCTTCCCGACGGTTTTAAACTTCATTATGCCTCAGTAATAGCAAAGTTAAAACATTGAATCAAGATATCTCCCTGCTGTAGCTGAAGGTCGTCCTTTTGATCACCTACAAATTCTTATTCGCTGATGTTTTTCTCGAAGGAAAGTTGATTTTGTTATTGACTCATTATGGTAAACAGATTGTGATTATGATTTTCCCATTCAACAATGTGAGATTGTCTCTTTGTGACCACCATTCACAACTAACACTGAGGCTGCATGATGAAAGATGATTCCTTCTGCACTAACGCACTGTCTCCTGTAAAACTGAAGATAAAAAAATTTTTACAAGTGGAAACTATATCTGATAACGCCTCTTATTGTCAGCTTCATATTTTTAATACATGCACAAATAACCCGCACATAGATGAGAGGAATCAACCGACGACGTTTCGGTCCTATTTTTGTGTTTTGTCACCAGTTCAAGGGTATTGTGCCTTTTTGTATAATTTTTGTACAAGTGTTTTGTTTCCCTGAAGGTTGATATTTTTTCTTTGTGACATTGATTGTCTTTTAAGACCAAGTGGAAGGCTTCTCTTATGTCTTCCCAACTTTATCTCCTGGTGTATCTTAGAGGTGATCGGGTCAGTTTGGACTTTGGTCTGGTCAGAATGTACTTTGTGTCCTGGTCAGTATGTACTTTGAGTCTGGTCAATGAACTTTGTGTCTGGTCAAATGTACTTTGAGTCTGATCAGATGGACTGGAGTCTGGTCAGATGGACTTGAGTCTGGTCCGATGAACTTTGAGTCTGGTCAATGGATTGAATCTGGTCCAGATGGACTTTGAGTCGGGCCAGATGATTTGGGCTTCTTAACCTACGCAACTTGCCAGTTTAATAATGTGGGTAATATAATTACATGGGTAATATAATTAGATCTGCTGGAGAATGGCTCTTCTAGTAAGTTACAAACTTTCGACATAAAATTTATACGACATAAATTTGCGAATTTTGTAAAAAAAATTGTTGGGTTATCATAGTCTTCTGAACAACTAACAAAGTAAACCTTCACCACCTTTTTTTTTAGGGCGTTTAACAGATACTAATTTTTTTTTCTAAAACCTTAAACAAATAATAAATATTAAACTGAATTTAATAGTATCAGAGCCATGGTTTACTATGTTCCCTTAAAAGGAGGACAATTTTTAGTCTCAACTAAAATCCCATTACTGGTGTTCTCGATATAAACAGAGAAAGAACCTCCCGAGAGTTATTATTAAAACACTCTGAACACTGGTTTCGAGAGAGTTGTGACTAGTATATACTTAGTGTAACACTGGAAATAGCGATCGCGTTTGATGGCCTCTACTGCCTGCACCTCATCAGCTACCCCTCGTCCTTGCATTTAAACTCATCCGTGCGCCTCTATCAGCCTGTTCTCGAATATCTGAGTTTTCCCGCACAGCTATTCACCTCTGCCTACCGAGAAATACGGTCGAATCTCCCATCCTGCTTGAGTTGGTGATCGCATACCTGACTGAGGCCTTCCAGATAATCCGACTGTGCCATTTGTTACAAAATGTGTTACATCTCTAACTGAGGAAGAGGTATCCTGTTATTCTTACTATGCACTGAGTGTTTCTGGAGGAATCGCATAGCTGAAACAAAACAAGAGTGGTTAGAAAAACAAATTTACGAGGCATTGCAGTACCTGGTAACTCCTTTGGGAACTGCTTTTTACTGTAACATGCCCGAGGTTCAATCTATAAACATAGTAAGTTCGTGCAGATTGTTTTGTCCATCAGTAGTGAAAATTTGTCTGTCAATCAATCACGTGTGCCACTGTGTTAATGCTGCGGGTTTGGAATAATTAACGAGTAGGGCAGTGTTGGTAACTCTCGAGATGACTGTGGCCAGTTGAATGACCTTGAAAATATCACAGCGAACCCCGCGGCCACTACAAACACCCATATGCCTTTTGTCTAGCGAGGTGAATATCCCTCCTGGTCTCCTTCTATCACCGCTCCTTTAATCATCGCCAGTGTGAAACTCCGTACAGCTATGATACAGCTGAATGGTGTTGACGTAGATATGGTGAAGGCAAGATTTGAAACATATTTAGTAAACTAGGCCTCGGAAAAAGTGAAGGGGCTTCCAGAGAAAGCTTGCAGCAAGCATACTGGGGCGCACACCCTCCCAAAGCCTGTCAGGTTAGATTCCCTAACAACAACTGATTCAAGAACCAATGGTAACTGGTTTTTTTTTCGAAGCTATTGTAGACAATCATGAGAAAACGATTAATTTCTCCACGAATTAGGATAACTACGTTTTTTGTGCCTAATGATTCTGCATTTATAGATCATCTTCTTCACTCACGAATATGCCAACATCAAACTCCGAGCTGCCCCACCAAGGGCACCTATAGGTGCTAATGTCATCTACCAACCGTCAACAAGCCTTGACTCCTCAACTATCTGGTGTCCAAGCAAGTTTGCAAGCCTCGTTGACTTTCCAACGTCTGATATTAGCCGAGTGAACTGGCCAGGGACTCTGCAACGCTAAATCTCTCCCGTGCAGCCCCAACAGACGATATTACATTGCATTGTACTGACCTCCTCAACGTCTATGTTATAAGTTCAACGCTGGGCCACATTGCCAGGAAATGCCCATCTAGGTCACACTGTGTGCAGTGTGTTCCAATGCACTTCCTTTCTGATCGTGTTTTGATTTTATCAACATCAACAGACTGTTGCTAAATAAGTATCAATTGTAAGACTGCAGGATGTACAGCTGCTCCATGCTGACTGCATGTGAAGCTGCCCAAAATCGCAGGGCAACCGCACCTTCACCCTGTACCCCCATTATGATCCCCCAGGACTACCAGGTATTTCGAGTCTGAAATACTGGCTCATGCCTGCCCTCATGACAATGGGGTTGAGCACCTCACCTGGGGACACGTCAACAGACCGTCCATCACGGTCGGCTGTCAATACCACCTTGCTGAGTCAGCTGACAGTTCAGCCAACGAGCTTCAGCTGACGGGCGGGAACTTCCACGTCTCCCAAGTTCCTAGTCCTTTTGCCCTCTTGTGGTATACAACCTGATTGTCGCGCATAAGATACTGGAAACCAACAATTTCTCCTGAAACAACAACTTTACAACACAAGGAAAGATGTGTAGAGTGTACCAATAACAAGATTGTCACAATTTGTGAAAGGCAGTGTAACAGGCTGCTGACAAGGTGGTGTGGTAGTGTGTGTGCTTAATTACTGTTATGACGAAAACAATACTTGTGTTGATTAACTACAGTGAGCACAATGAAGGCTATGGTGTCTAAGATGTTAGTAAGAGTGATGAGCGTAATATAAGGTGCTTGAGTGTGATGGAGCAGGTGGTGTCTATAATGGTTAGAATAGTATGAGCGTAATATAAGTGGTGTGCTGAGTGTTGTGAGGTTAACCACATTGACATTTTTGTTGAATACAATATTTTTTGATAAATAAAATAAAACCAAATGTTGGTAGTGGTTTGGTAAAGACGTTATAGTGAGCGTGTAATGTTAGGGGAGGAGGGAATTGGTGGTGGTGTCCCCTATATACTTCACACATGAACAGCGTCGTGCTCGTGAAAAACAAAGACTCCCACAGGCCTTACAACGGAATGACATAAAACTCATGGACCAGGGAAAACACTGTTGACACTGTAAAGCTTATTTAAAAGAAATTTTTTTCATTAGCTGGAAACTCAAAAAATCCGGGACTAATAAGGATCAAAACTCGTATAAACTTTCTATTTTAATGGAATATTAAACTTAAAATGGTATAAAATACCGCAGGTTGTTAGGTAAGACAATATGCAACATTTTGGGTATCTTTTTTATGAAACGTTTCGCCACACAGTAGGCTTCTTCAGTCAGTAAGAAAAGTTTGAAGAGAAGATACTTGAAACGATGAATCAGTCCATCCCCCTTTAAAATTTTTGGGGTGGTCAGTCCCTCAGCGGGAGAAGAGCATTGTTCCATAGTATGAAACAATATGGAGATGAAGTGACAACTTCCACTAGTGAGAGCGGCTGGATTTGAGAGGGACCTGACCTTTCAACATCTGAGTTCTACCTTCCTGTGGCCTACGTCTAACCCTTGGCGCTTATAAAAGCCATTCTGTCACTTCACCCATAATGTTTCATACTATGGAACAATGCTCTTCTCCAGACTGAGGGACTGACCATCAAAACTTTAAGGTGATGGACTGATTAATCGTTTCAATATCTTTTTGTTCTAATCAATATTTTCTGTAATTGAGTGATAAAACCCGAAATTTGTGTAGGGAGGGAAAGGGTTCATAATGAAGAATACCGTAATTAGTGGGGGCTGATGTGATTAGTTTAACCACATGTCATTATTTTGAATACCAATTTTGTAAATTTGTAGAATGCAACACAAGTGGTATTCTTGGTGATGCAGTTAAGTTGCGATAATTTAGTGAGAGGGTGGAATGTGAGAGGGACTGACCTATCAACATTCACATCTAACCTCGTCTCTGTGGAAAACGTCTCACCTCCTTGGAAGCCTAAAAAAATGACCATCCTTTTCACTATCATCTCTTTTAAAGTTTTTTCATTATGGAAAACTCAACCAGACCTGGGGGACTGAATCAACTCAAAACTTTTAAGGGATATGACATTAAAATCGTCTTCAAGTTCTAGTGTACCTATCAACTTTTCTTACTAGGGAATTTTGAAGAAGTCCTTCTGTTAGACGAAACGTTTATAATAAAGAACTAACTGTGCATAATGTGTCTACATAAACGTCGGTATTATAATTTTAGGGTCATCTGTCAGACATGCAACACAGGGTTCATGGTACAGACTGCAATAATTTCGACAACTTCACTAGTGAGAGCGGCTGGATTTGAGGGGACCTGCCCTTTCAACATCTGAGTTCTTACCTCTCCTAGTGGCCTACGTCTCACCTCTTGGCGCTATAAAAAGCTCCATTCTGCCACTTCATCTCCATATTTCATACTATGGAACAATGCTCTTCTCCAGACTGAGGGACTGACCACCTCAAAACTTTAAGGGTGATGGGACTGATTACATCGTCTTCAGTATCTTCTGCTTCTATCAACTTTTCTGTACTTGACTGAAGAAGCCTACTGTGTAGGCGAAACGTTTCATAATAAAATACCTAACTGTTGCATATTGTCTTACCTACAACCTGTCGGTATTTTTTTACCATTTAATGTTCAATCTGTCAGACACTGCAACACAAGGGTATCTGGTACAGACTGCAATCAACTTCGACTACTTCCACTAGTGAGAGCGGCTGGATTTGAGAGGGACCTGACCTTTCAACATCTGAGTTCTTACCTCTCCTAGTGGCCTACGTCTCACCTCTTGGCTCTAAAAAAGCTCCATTCTGTCACTTCATCCCCAAATTGTTTCATACTATGGAACAATGCTCTTCTCCAGACTGAGGGACTGACCACCTCAAAACTTTAAGGTGATGGACTGATTACATCGTCTTCAAGTATCTTCTGCTTCTATCAACTTTTCTGTACTTGACTGAAGAAGCCTACTGTGTAGGCGAAACGTTTCATAATAAAGATACCTAACTGTTGCATATGTGTCTTACCTAACAACCTCTCGTATTTTATACCATTTTAATGTTCAATCTGTCAGACACTGCAACACAAGGTTATCTTGGTACAGACCTGCAATCAACTTCGACAACTTCCACTAGTGAGAGGGGCTGGATTTGAGAGGGATCTGACCTCTCAACATCTGAGTTCTTACCTCTCCTAGTGGCCTACGTCTCACGTCTTGGCGCTATAAAAAGCTCCATCCTGTCACTTCATCTCCATATTGTTTCATACTATGGAACAATGCTCTTCTCCAACTGAGGACTGACACCTCAAACTTTAAGGTTGATGTACTGATTACATCGTCCTTCAAGTATCTTCTGCATCTATTCAACTTTTCTGTACCTTGACTGAAGAGCCTTCTGTGTAGGCGAAACGTTTTCATAATAAAGATACCTAACTGTTGCATATGTGTCTTACCTAACAAGCTGGAATATTGTATCACTTAGAAAAAGACTTCCTGACCTTCATCATAAGTAACATGAACCACTGATGTTGTGTGTCTACAAGATGGCGAGTCCCTGAAAATACCCAACACCCCTAAATTACCATCATTTTTGCATATAACTCTCAAATCTACTAACTCCTTATTTTTCTATATATTAGAAAACACTTCCCCCCCATCAACTTCTGCATCATAAGAAAAACAGAGAGGCTACAATACCACGGTGTTAGGAACTCTGCTCTCAACATATTTAACTTGTATGCTCCTACTGATAAGTTTAATTACTTGGAGCTCCCACTTGTCTCAGTCTGACCTACTCATATATATTGCGAATTATAAAGCGAAGACAACAAAAGCATTGGAAACTCACAGTTTGGTAATCCGTAATGGTAATCAACTGTGTCACTCTTAAAACAGTCATGATAATGTGCAAATTGTAGGTGACCTAAAAACCCACAAATTATCTATGGAGTGCGTCCTTGATCTGTGTCTGGGCTTCAACATTACTTCTGCCAGCTGTGAGTCTTCCATTGTAACAGATATAGCGTCTGATCAATTCCCTTTAAAAAAGGAAAATAATAACCTCACTAGATATTGGTAAAAACTATCCTACCCTGTATGGATATTCAAGCGGAAAAGTTAATGTTCCCTCCCCAATCATCATGGAGAACATTCGTTGCACATGTAACAGACTGTATAAATTCCTATTGAATGTTTACCTCTGTTTGAGAACCTTCAACAGATGACCTTGTGGTCAGTATTCAGAACTACTTAGAGCCGCCATCTGAACCTCATGGTACTCTAAACCCAACCACCATTCATAAAAAATCATACCTTCTTCAACAAAACCCATACTTATTACAATGATTCTGACTTCGTTACACATGAAACGTACTGCTCGCAGACTAGGCCTAGCCATAGACAACATCGTACCCCTGAATGCTGAGCCTATTCCAAACTGCCCTTCTGTTGCCAGAGTATCGTATGACAGAACTGCGGCAAACAGACAGGGAAAATTTGTCAACGTCTTAAAGCTTCACACCCCACTTGCTCGTTGAATGAGTTAGTCAGTGCTTGGGCTCTACTTCTAGCTAAGACAATCCTTCCCAGTGCCACACAGGCGAAAATTAATGACAAATATGACTAAAGGAAGACTTTTTGCTTTAATATGCTCAAGCAAGAAGATGACTGCAACATTCCTTTCTCTAATTATGAACTTGATGCCGCACTAATAAGGGCAACTCCACGTCGCATGGTGAGGATTGGTATTACTTACAACATACTCAGATTGCTGGTGTCGAGTACAAGGTAATATCCATTACTTGAATTATTATAACAGTGAAGTCATAAGTAAACTGGATGGGATCTCCCTCAATCTGGACAACAGCCTCATCATTCCAATTCCTAAGTACGCCAATCAACCAATTGCATTTCCACCAATATCTCTTACTACCCGCATGTGGAAAAACATTTGGAGAGAATGATTCTTAATCGTCCTCATGTACAGAATCAAACACTTCTTACTCCTCCCGTTTGCAATGGTTTCATGCATGGAAGGAGTGTGCATAATTGCATAGGCCACCTTTCTCCACACCTGCACACTGACATCTCCTACTCTAACTTTCCTTGAACCTTAAATCCGCTTTTGAAGAGCCAACCGACATGTAATCATTAGTAAACTTGCCATAATGGATGTTGGAGGATGGCTTCCTCCGCTGGATTTAAAGGCTACTTGTCCAACAGATTAAAGTCGTCAGTGTTGTTTCAGGGACATAAAGCGTAACTAAATACTTGAATTAGGAAACCCCACTGGGAGGTGTGCTCAGTCCCACTCTATTATATACTTTTGATTAATGCCTTACTTAATGCCCAAACATGCTTTAGTCAAGCCCCATCATTATATGATTAGTTTTTGGCTGATGATATAATGATTCACACCCTCGGATTTCCCAACACCCAAAACATTCTTAGTCATGAACTAGCGTCGTGTCAAGGACCTGGGTTTATATCTAGGCTAGAGTTCGACTAACTTGGGCCTTTTGTACGATGACTTTGTCGCCAATACATAGAAAAGACTGAGAGCACTTATAGTTGTGGCTGGGTTTCACCCTAGGTTATGGAGCTTGGTTAAAATTGAGAAAACGGGGTGTATCTTGCTTATATAGATGATTGGTTGATTAACTGCGCCACTACTTGCCTTTGTGTCTGACTGGCAGCTTGTAGTGCTGGAAAAACTGCAGAACGAAGCATGAAAATCATTTTAGGAGGCCCTCGAGCTGCCAAAATTTTAAATATCAAAAAGACCTTGATATACAAGCATCAGAAATATAGTTACTCTGAAAGAAATATCCTAATTGGGGTTAATATGCTCATGCAAGCCCAATCAACCCTTGCACAGAAGCCCTCCAACACTTTCCTCAGCACTGCGAACACTCCATCCTCCAGATTGGATTGAAAAAACTGCAACCGACCTCCGCATGAATCAGAATAACATGAATTCTATCTCAAGTAAGGCAACAGCGCCATATCTCCGCTCCATGGACATGACCTCATACCAACTACTATTCCTCCATTTCCCCCCAGAAATACTTCTTAAATCCCAAACCAAAACTTCGCCTTGAAGCCAAACAAGATGCCTTAAAGCTGTATCATAACATAAGGTCCTCACAGCCACACAGACTCTCCGCAAATTATTTACGTTGATGGTTCTGTTCACCAATCCACTGGTGCAGCTGGAAGTGCAGCTGTTGTCGTACATAGTGATGGCTCTCTAAAGAAATTGGGCACGCAACAAAACATTGGGCCTCTACCCTTCAGACAGACTGAATGCCCATACCACCTTGCATCTTAAAAGCATATATGTATCAAAGATTGACAGTTTTAATTGTAACTGATTCCTCTGACATCCATAAATGCTCTCACTCATTAAGCATAAAATGTGGCATGCTTTTGTCAAAGCCAGACCACATGGTTTGGTAAGGAGATTGTGGACAGTGGAGTCTCAGAGTGCACATGCTTGTTGATTCCATCTCACATTGGTCTTTCAATGCATGATATAATAACTGATAAATAGGCTAAGCTGTATGCTTTCAAGAGGAGTAGCTTTCAATCTTGCTGTCAGGTAGTAGTTTTGCGAGCAATAAAACGAAAAACTTCAAATGATTTTATTGACTTAAGACTCAGGAAGATTGACAACCAGTCAGTCCCCAAACCCTCTATCATCATTCATCATGCAGAGGAGTCACATGTCTACGGTGCAAACCAACAAAATAAGTTAGACTCTGGATGTCACTACCGCCGCGGCGCTCCGGCTGGGATCAAGTATCTAAGGCAGGGTAAATCACCACCCAACCAAATGTATACCAAACGAAATGTAAAAGCTTTGCCAGATGGACTATTGTCACACCTTGCTCTTATGCACTGGAATATGCGCTAAAATTAATGAATTTTAGAGACACCGCACTCAGAAATGTTCAAGAAATGGCAAAGCATTTTATCCACAGTGGAATATTTACAGATCATTCTGGATGAAATACCCTGACTTTGCTATGCTGTAAATAAAGCATACCCACGTGTGGTGTGTGGTGTAGTGCGTGTGTGTGGTGTGGTGTGTGTTGTGTGTGTGTTTGTGTTGCCTGTGTGGTTTGTGTGTGGGTTTGGTGTGTGTGATTGTGTGTGTGTTTGTGTTGTAGTGAAGTGTACGAACCAAGTTGAGTAGCTGGGGTCGAGTCCCCAAGCTGGCTCCTGTGACGCGTGTTGTCCCACACCTAATTGAGGTTGCAGGGTCGATACTCAGCTTCCTGGCCCACGTGTGTGTGTGTGAGTTGAGTGTGTGTGTGTGTGTGTGTGTGACTCAACAATCAATATTGCAAACCAATAACTCAATACAGTTGTGACCGGTTGGAAGTGTGAATTGCTCAGTACTCTATAATTTGTTCATGATTGTTAGCCAGTGTAAAAAAACGTAAGTAACCATTCTTACAGGATTCATTACCTTTGGTAACTTGTGATTTCATTACCTTTGTACCTAGTTTCAGCTATCAAAACTTTGGGGCCCAGTACCTGGACCCATTAAATACCTCTGTAATCAGTAAATAGCTATGTAACTTGTCATGATTGTGACCTACCTACTGGAGTTCATTACCGTTGAAAATTGGAGTTCATTACCTTTTGTAATTGTGAGTTCATCACCTCTGTAAACTTTCTCAGTGTTACGCCCCCTGCCAAACTAGCGGTTAAATAGTTAACCTGCCGGCCGGCACTACCACTGGGTACGTCATCAAACCCATTTTGGGACTGCTGGAGCCGGCCATAGAAGCATTATGTACCTGAGCCCTCACGGACGCTTGTAAGCATATGTACTGAACACCTCACGGTACGCTTGTAAGCATAAGTCCCTGAACAACTCCACGGTACTCATCTAACGCAGTGGCACCTGAACACACTAATGTACACTTCTACTGGCCTTTAGAAGCAGTATGTACCTGAACACCTATTGGTACACATCTACTGGCAGTAGAAGTATTCTACTGGGCTTCTACTGATTTTTAAAGAAGCGCTCAGCTTAACGCAGCTCCAACTGAGTCTGCTCTGTTGCCCTCAGTTATCTGACGGTCCGCATTCAGTGAGCTTGCAACCATAGTGAGTGGCACGAACGGCTGCACCGGACCACCTTGCGGTGTGTCAACCGGCTTTGAGAGTATTTACAGGACTGCCGGTGATGTCTGCGACATCACCGCCTACGCTGTCAACTGTGGATCCGGAGTCATCTGATTCTGTTTTAGAGGGAAAATACATGAAGAAAAGTTGGATTGTTACCTGAACTCTGGCCATGACCGTTGTGTGACACTTAGGGAAGTATGATGGAGTGGAACACTGAGATATGCTACAGACCGTATGAACACTGAGAAGAAAAGGGTGACGTGTGAACACTGAAGATGGCCTGCTTGGTATGTACAATATCGCAAATGTGAATAGGGTGTGCATAGGACTGGGTTGCCTCGGACGAAGGAGGACTCCGTGGAGAGGCGGGTTGTGGGTGGACTGGGCCGGGGGGATGAGGTGGGGGATGGGCGGGGATGATGGTGGTGAGGGTATCTCTAGTGTGACACGTTGCGAAAAGGTGTATTACACTAGAAAAGGGTGTCAAGTACACGGAGGAGAAAGTGCGTCATCAACTCGGATAAGGTCGTGAGAATACAGTGATAATAATTTATTATACAAATTTATTTATAATTAAATATTTTTAGCATAAATATATATATATATTTATGATGCTAATAATTTATTATTGTAACATGTAGATATATTTTTAAATACCTCCTATACCAAAGATTGTTTTTATATAATATTAAAGATTAATTGATTCTAATGTATATATATGTATCCTCGAACTCTTTATTACAAAAGAATAAAATACCATCTTTAAAAATTACTTTTTTTGTAATACTCAGCTATCCAAAACTTTGGAGTTCCCCAGTCCATGGACCAATATATGTACCTCTGTAATCTTTTACGTACTACCTGCCCACAGGATGAGTATGGGGAGCACAATATACAAATTTCACTAACTTAAATAACACTGGTTTTATAAGCACTTTGACCACTGTGATATTTAGAACGCACGCTCCTGACACTTATTTAAACACTCGAACACAGTTATTTTCAACACTCTGACACTGTTATTAAACGATCTGAACAATGTTTTTTAAAAACACTTTGAGCACCCTTTAATTAAACATGTTAAAGTATCCACAACCTATGGCGGAAACCTGAGTACTTAATTATTGGATAATCTAGGGAAAACAGTGACTTTCCTGGTGTTCACGAGGCACATGATTAAGTTGTGGAAAATGTTTTCAAATGCAACAATAAACCTGTTTTAACCTACATTAAATGGAAAAATTAAACTAATCACACTTCCATAATGAAATTTTGTGTCGTTCAAAATGAACTTTTGTGTCTGAAACTACCCAGCACATCTTCCGTGGGGAATATATCGAGGAACAACTTTCCACCAACACGTTTCATCCGAGAACTATTATGGGGTAAAACTCACAACCCCCAAATGGTTCCAGGGTGTGAGTTTTCTTCATAAACGTGAGATATTAGTCGTGATTGGTTCTAATAAAATATCATAAATAATAAACAAATTTAGGGAAGAATATTTGTCAAAAATTTATAAAACAATTTTATACTTACAAATTGTAAATATATTTAGAAAAATGCAAAGCATGTAAATATATAAGCAGAGACAGGTACACAATTAAACAGTTTTACCTGGTAGAAAGAATTCAGATACTGTTAGTCTGAGGATAAAACACCTACCTGCAAGCTCGTCCCACTGCTACTGCTTGTTTCTCCTTCACATATTTAATCTCGTTAATTGCGCTTAACAAGGATTTAATTAGAAAAAGTCAGGTTTAAACGTTTACATAACGAAATATAAAATTCCCATGTATATTTTGCGATCGTTTCGGAAACGGACATGTAAACACGCTAGAAAACCAGTATACAATCAGAAGATTTATTTAAGGAGAAAACGCTGATAAAGTCTACGGATAGCACCCGCCGCGTTTCACTACTTTCCATTCCCCTTCTCCTTTGCTGGTAGTCAAAAGATGTACATAAAGGTCCCAGGACTGGGCACCAAAGTACATACACCTGAACCAAGTTACAAGGTAATGAATTCACACGTTACAAAAATAATGAATCATGAAAGTAAATTTACTTATGATTATACGTGGTTATCGTCATGAACAAATTATAAATTTATGAGTCAATTCACCACATCCCCCACACCCGTCACATCTGTAATGATTTTTTCATTGCAAAGATTAAATGTTGGGTCCACACACACACACACACACACACCACACACACACACACACACACACACACACACTCACACACACACACACACACACAAATAGGTGAGCCCCACACACACACGAGCCTACATACACACACGAGCACACGCACTCATGCAGTATGATTACACAAAACACACGCAAAACACGCACACAAGCACACACACACACGACACACACACACACACACACACACACACCAACACGTTGTAATCCTTATTTACAGATGCATTCAAGTATTTTTTTTTCCCCAGAATGGTCCTGTTAAAAATACCACATATGGATAAAATATTTTTGACATATCTTGAACATTTCTGAGTGAGTTGTCTCTGAATTCATTAATTTAATCACACCCAGTACATATTGGACGCATGAGAGATATTTCGTTTGGTCTAACATCTGTGGTGTGATGATTTAACCTCCAAAGATGCTTGTAACCCCGCCGTGGCGGGCGTAGTGACATCCAAGAGTCTGCTTATTTTGTTGGATTCACCATAGACATGTGGCTCCTCCTGCATGATAGAATGATGATAGATGGACTGACTTGTGACAATCTCCCTCCCAGATCTTAATTCAATAAAAATTCAGTTGAAGTTCTTTTCGTCTTAATGTTCTCAAACTGCTAACTGACAAGCCAAGAATGTAATCTACCCCGCTCTTTGAAAGCAAACAGCTTCGTTGCCAGTTTATCAGTTCTGTCATACATCTGAAGACCAATGAGGAGATGGAATCCCAGTATGTGTACTCTGACCCACTGTCCACAATTCCTACCATGCCTGTGTCTGGCTTCTGACACAAGCATACCACAATTTATACTTAATGAGTTGAGAGCATTTATTGATGACAGAGAATCAGTTACAATTAAAGTGTCAAGCTTAGATACAGGGACGCATTTAAAGTGCAAGGAGTATGGCAAACAGTTCTGTTTGAAAGGTAGAGGCCCAGTTATGATGGGTGCTTTCCAATTTCTTTTTGAAGCCATCACTCTGTACGAAAAACAGCAGCAAATACCACTGCACCAGTGGATTGGCGAACAGAACCATCAACGAATATAAATTGTGTAAGAGTGTGCTGTATGACTAAGTATCAATACAGCTTAAGGCTCATGTTTGGCTTCAAGGCGAAGCTTTGGGTTGTGATTGAAGAAGTATTTTTTGGGGGGAATGGAGGAATGGTAGTTTGGGGAAAGGAGTAATATCCCATGGAGGGAGAAAGGGCCGCTGTTGCCTTACTTAACACAGATCAGGGATCGGGTTTATGTGGATGTCGGTTTTCCCAAATTTTTTCGAGTCATCTGGAGGGTTGTTCACCGGGGTCGGGAGGAAAGTTGGAGGGCTTTTGTCCATGGATTTGAATGGGCCTCCCTGAGCATATAGCACCAGTTAGGTTATTTCTTTCAGTAACCCCGATTTCTGATGCTTGGAATATCCAGCTCTTTCCGCATATTTAAAATTTTGGCATTACGAGAGCGTCCTAGAATGATCCTCATTGCTTCGTCCAGCAGTTTTTCCAGCCCTCCATCAAGCTTCCAGTCAGACACAAGAGCAAGTAGTGGCGCAGCTTAATCAACCAATCATCTAATATAAGCAAGATAAGCTATTTTCATCACTTGTCCAGTCTTTTTAATTTTTCCTCCTCTCTCTCAACCTGTCTTCTTCTTTCTTCTTACTCTCGTGGCATGATAACAGTTCAGTAATTACCGAAATTTCATCAGAGGTTCCCCATCAAGTTAAATACAAATAGGAACTGAGTGTCACACTAAAGAGCTAAATAGACAGTGAATTGTACCTTCACACCGTGTGGAGCTGCATAGCTCCCATGGGTTTAGCGCTTCACGTGCAAAATTATATTAAATCTGATGTGTTGACTACTTACGTGAATTAAGTTGTCAGTTTATTTGTCCAGAACAACTGATTAATATTACATCTTTTATGTATGTTAATTAATTGCAAAGTAATATATAACTTGATGTAGTAGGATATATAATGTAGTTTAAATGTAGCGAAGGAAAGTTTCATGGTATATATTAAGTTAGCTACATAATTCAATTAACTGACAATATTTTAGCCGTGACTGTAAAATTTTAGAGAGGCTAATTCTTGTTTTTATTTATTTTTTGCTAAAGTTGTTTTCTAAAAACATTAACATTCATCTTGGGTATGATGACACAACATTCAGAACAAGTGTTTAGTGGGGCTACGTTTCGTTAAGGAATTAAGTTCATTAGACTCAATAATAGACGTGAATAAATTATCTGTGAACAGTCTTACTTGCTGCTATGACCACTCTACATGTAATATTCGTCTCTTCTTATTATTATGCAGTGATTTCACGAATTTTAAGAACTTCAACAAAAATGGATCAATCTGTCAGGTCCAAACTACACTCACCAGGTCCACACTACACTCTCAACAGGTCCACACTACACTCTCACCAGGTCCACACTACACTCTCACCAGGTCCACACTGTACTCTCACCAGGTCCACACTACACTCTCACCAGGTCTACACTTCACTCTCACCAGGTCCACACTACACTCTCACCATGTCCAGACTACATTCTCACCAGGTCCAGACTACACTCTCACCAGGTCCAGACTACAATCTCACCAGGTCCAAACTACACTCTCACCAGGTCCAGACTACACTCACAACCAGGGACCATAACTAACACACCTCACAGATCCACACTACACATTCACCAGGTCCACACACAATCTCACCATGTCCACACTACAAACTCCCTCACTAGTCCAGACTACACACTCACCAGGTCCCAGACAACACTCTCACGCATGTCCAGACTACAACTCTCACCAGGTCCACACACACTCTCACCAGGTCCACACTACACTCTCACCAGGTCCACACTACACTCTCACCAGGTCCACATTACACTCTCACCAGGTTCAGACTACACTCTCACCAGGTCCAGACTACACTCTCACCAGGTACACACAAAAACTCTCACCAGTCCACACTACACTCACACGAGGTTCACACTACACCCTCACCAGGTCCACACTACACTATCACCAGGTCCACACTACATTCACCAGGTCCATACTACACTCTCACCAGGTCCACACTACACTCTCACCAGGTCGACACTACACTATCAACCATATCCACACTACAACTCACCAGTCCCCACTACACCCTCACCAGTCCAGACACACACCTCACCAGGTCCACACTACACTATCACCAGTCTCACCCTAACACTATCACGAGGTTCACACTACACCCTCACCAGGTCCACGAGTAAACTATCGACCAGTTCACAATACACTATCACCAGTCCACACACACTATCACCAGGTTCCCAACTACACTATCACCCAGGTCCATACACACTATCACCAGATCCACACTAAACACTATCCCCAGGTGCAACACTTCATTCTCACCAGGTTCCACACTAGCACAAAAAATCACCAGGTCCACACAACTCTCTCAACCAAGGTCCAATCTACAACTCGCAGGTCGATACTACCCTCTCCCGGGTCCACGACTACACTCTCATCCGGTCCAGACTACACTCTCACCAGGTCCACACTACACTATACCAGATCCATACAACACCACTAGGTCCGATACTACACTCTCACCGGGTCCACACTACACTCGACACCAGGTACAGACTACACTCTCACCAATCCACACTGACACATTCAACTGTCCACACTATACTCTCCACCAAGTCCACACTACACTCTCCCCAGAATCCACATTACACACTCACAGGTTCACACTGACACTCTCACCCACCAGGTTCCAGACTACACTTCAACTAGGTCCAGACTAAACACTCTCACCAGTCCACACTACACATTACGAGGTTCACACTACTCTCACAGGTTCGACACTACACTTTCACCAGTCCACAACTTACACTCTCACCCAGGTCCCACACTACACTCTCACCAGTCCACACTACACCATCACTAGGTTCACACTAACACTCTCACCAGGTTCAGACTAAACTATCGACCAGGTCCAAACTACACACTCACACAGTCCAGACTATACACTCTCAGTAGGCTCAATACTACACTCTCACCAGGTCCACACTACACTATTACGAGGTTCACACTGTATCTCACCAGTCCACACTACACATTCACCAGTTCCAGACTACGACTCTCACACAGTGTCGCACACTACAACTCTCACCAGTTCCACACTACACCATCACTGAGGTTCACACTAACTCTCACCAGGTTCAGACTACACTCTCACCAGGTCCAAACTACACTCACCAGGTCCAGACTACACTCTCACTAGGCTCATACTACACTCTCACCAGGTCCACACTACACTCACACAGGTCCAGACTACATCTTACAGTCCACACTACACACATCTCCAGGTCCACACTACACTATCACCAGGTCCACATTACACTCTCACCAGGTCCACACTACGCTCTCACCAGGTCCACACTACACTCTCACCAGGTCCTCACTACATTCTCAACCAGACCCCATCTACACGTCATTACCAAGTCCACACTACATTCTCAACAGATCTACACTACACTCTCACCAGTCCGACATACGCTCACGATGCTCCACACTACACTCTCACCATGTTCACACTACACCTCACCAGGTACACACTACACTCTCACAAGGTCAAATCTACACTCTCACCAGGTCCACACGACACTCACCAGGTCCACATTACACTCACCAGGTCCACACTACACTCTCACCAGGTCCAGACTACACTCTCACCAGATCCACACATACATCACCAGGTCCACACGACACTCAACCATGGTCCACCCTACATCTCACCAGGTCCACACTACACTCACCAGGTCCACACTACACTCTCACCAGGTCCAGACTACACTCTCACCAGGTCCACACTACACTCACCAGGTCCACACAACACTCATCAGGTCCACACTACTCTCTCAACTGGTCCAAACTACACTCACTAGGTCGAGACTACACTCTCACCGGGTCCACACTACACTCTCACCAGGTCCAGACTACACACTCACCAGTCCAGAACTACACTCTTCACCAGGTCCACACTACACTATCACCAGATCCATAATACACTCACTAGGTTCCCGAGACTACACTCTCAACCTGGTCCCACACACACTCTTCACGCAGGGTACAGACTACACTCTCGACCAGTCCACACTACACTATTTACAGGTTCACACTACTCTCACCAGGTCCAGACTACAACTTTCACCAGTTCCCATACTATACACTCTCACCAGGTCCAAAACTACACTCGACCAGTCCACACTACACCATCACTAAGGTTGCACACTACACCTCACCATTTTCAGACTACACTCTCACCAGGTCCAAACTACACTCACCAGGTCCAGACTACACTCTCACTAGGCTCATACTACACTCTCACCAGGTCCACACTACACTCACCAGGTCCAGACTACATTCTTACCAGGTCCACACTACACACTCTCCAGGTCCACACTACACTCTCACCAGGTCCAGACTACACTCTCACCAGGTTCAATCTCCACTATCACCAGGTCCACATTACACTCTCACCAGGTCCACACTACGCTCTCACCAGGTCCACACTACACTCTCACCAGGTCCTCACTACATTCTCACCAGGTCCCCTCTACACTCTTACCAAGTCCACACTACATTCTCAACAGATCTACACTACACTCTCACCAGGTCCAGACTATACTCTCACGAGCTCCACACTACACTCTCACCAGGTCCACACTACACTCTCACCAGGTACACACTACACTCTCACCAGGTACACACGACACTCACCAGGGTCCACATTTCACTCATCCAGGGTCCCGCCACTCACTCTCACCAGGTCCAGGACTACACTCTCACTGTCAGATCCACACTACACTCACACAGGTCCATACTACACTCAACCATGTCCACAACTACACTCTCACCAGGTCCACACTAACACTCTCACCAGGTCCACACTACACTCACTCAGGGGGTTTTCCCCCCACCACACTACACTCTCAACCAGTGTCCAGACTACACTCTCACCGGTCCACCTACACTCACCATGTACACACACTACACTTCATCAGGTCACACTAACTCCTCACCAGGTCCACTCTATACTCTCGACCTAGTCCACTACACTCCTAGGTTCCACACTACACTCACCAGTTCCACACTACACTCTCACACCATGTCACACTACTCTCACCAGGTCCACACTAAAACTCTCGCAGGTCAAATCTACAACTCTCCCACCAGGTTCCACAATCAACACACACCAGGTCCACCATTACACACATCAGGTCCACACATACACTCTCACCAGGTCCACGACTACACTCTCACCAGGTCCACACTACACACTCACCAGGCCCGACACTACACATCACCAAGTCACACTACACTCACGCAGGTCCACACTACACTCTCACCAGGTCCCACACTACACTCTCACCAGGTCAACACTACCAGCTCACCAGTCCACACTACACTCTCACGCAGGTCCAGACTACACTCTACACCAGGTCCCAAACTACACACACCAGGTCCACTCTCTACACACACCAGTCCGACACAACACTCACCAGTCCCACACTACACTCTCACCAGGTCCACTCTAAACTCTCACCAGACAACTACACTGCACTAGGTCCACACAACACTCACCAGTCCACACTACACTCTCACCGAGGTCCACACTTACACTCTCACCAGGTCCACAAAACACTCACCAGGTCCACACTACACTCCTGCCACCGGTGCACACTGACACACTCGTCCAGGACCCAAACTACACTATGCACCAAGTCCACACTAACACTCTCACCAGGTCCACACTACAACCCTCACCAGTCCACACTCACTCTCACCAGTCCACACTACACTCTCAACCATGTCCACACTACACTCACCAGACCACACTACTCTCTCACCAGTGTCCACACTACACACACCAGGTCCCCACTACACTCTCACCAGGTCCAACACTACACTCACCAGTTCCACACGTACACTCTCACCAGTCCACCTACACTCTCCGCACCAGTCCACACTCCTATCACTATCGCGAGGTCCACACTACACTCTCACCAGTCCACACTACACACTTACACCAGGTCCACAGTACACACTCCCAGGTCCACACTACAAGCCCTCTCACCAGGTCCACACTACACTCTCACCATGTCCACACTACGACTCTCACCAGGTCCACACTACCTCTCACAGGTCCACACTACAAACTCTCACCAGGTCCCACAGTAACTCTCAACCAGGTTCCACACTACACACTCACCAGGTCCCACTACACTCTCACCAGTCCACAGTAACACCTCTCCAGGTTCCACACTACACCTCAAAATCCAGTCCACAGTACACTCTCACCAGACCACACTAACACTCTCACCAGTCACACTACACTCTTCTTCATTCCTTTCTGCTGTTTTTACAGTAGCTATTCCCTTTTTGCACTGAATAAAATAACAAAAAATAAAAATGGGATTTATAACAAAAATTTCTGTAAGTTTGATGGACGATCTCGACAATTTTACAATAGTGATCCTCTCTATTCCTTGCAGGAATATCTCAACCAACCTTCACCCAGTTAGGTGAAAAATACAAGAAGACTAAGTTTTGTTTTATTAATCCCGTTTGAGGAGCGTAACAAATATAACAATGCCCAGACATCGTTCTGCATACATAAAAAATAAAAATATTAAGCAAAATCTTGATAATTAATATCTTTCAGTAGCGGTGACCAACGTGTTGGTATTGTAACTTGTCCTAAACTCTTCAGGCTGAAGAATAGTAGTTGAAATGAATTTAAATTCTTCATGTATCCTCTGATACAATGATAAAATGATAGCCTTGATATATAAAAAATATAATATAAAAAAGGTTTTAAGACACTTGTGCAACATCTGTGTATCTTTATTTTTAAACGTTTCTCATCCAGTGGCTTTATCAATACAAATTCCGGGACAAGTTTAATCCCAGAATTTTATTGATACAGGCGGCACTGGATGGCGAACGTCTACAATCAAAGGTACCCAGATGTTGCACATGATGTCTTAATTCATCCTTGACGGTAATTATATGCCATTCTTTCCAAAAAGATTTAGATTGTAGTATAATAAAGTCCATAATTGATGGTGATGATGTGTTTGATGATGATGTGATTTTGATTTGTGATGATATGTGTGAAGGACATCATCCAATGAATGGTTCTGAAAACCGACAAGTTGAAGAATAGGAGACATGAAACATATGGTAATCTTTGTGAAGAAACTTCGCAACACAGTCGCTTCATCAGTAAAATACAAAGCAGGAAGTTATAAAGAGAGGATGAGTTTTTGAGGAAATCATCCCTCAGCCTGGAGTCGACATTGTTCATAGTCCATCACTCTTGTAGGAAGTACAGCATAGGGCCAAAGAGGTTACTTATATACTGCAGTCACGTAGACCAAACAGAGGAGCTGGATCACAGTGGACTTGCCCAATAGTGTAAGTAGATCGACGTCCAAAACAGTTTTTGGGACAAGTGTATGAAGAAATTCTCTGTAGCAAAATCCCATGATGTTTCGTAGTAGTCTACAGATGTGATGAATGGTTCGAAAACCGACTTTTTATTGGACTGATGAAGCCACTGTAGTGGCGAAACGTTTCTCAGTAAAGATCCCATACGTTGCATAAGTATCCTCAATTCTTCAACATGTCGGTTTTGAAAACAAGACATTTGATGATGTCGTTCACATTCATAGCCATCACCCTCATCACATCATCACCAAAACACAACATCGCCATCATCAACATTTATCACCATCATTCACATCATCACCATCAGTCACATCACTATCAATCACATCACCATCAATCACCTCATCATCATCGCATCATCACCACAATTATTCGACTTTCTTATACTACCATCTAAAACATTTTTGTTGTAGAATTTTTTTTTATATATCAAGGCTTATATCATTTTATCATTGTATCACAGAGTTATCTCTGAAGTTGCCAGACCGTTGCTACGTGGAGGCCAGTGGTGTCGTCCTTAAAGGTCCATCCCACACACTTGCTGTGTTTTTTGATGCTTTCCTCTGTCCATGGTGTCCAGGAGTCCATCAGTGTCCCCTCAGATGTTCTCCCTTCCCCACTTCCCAGTCTGCCTTTGTAACCAGTATCTTCTTTCCATTCCATGTGTCCAGGAGTCAATCTGTGTCCCCTCCGATATTCTCCTTCCAACCACTTTCCCTAGGCTGCCTTTGGTAAACCAGTATCTCTTCTTACCCAGTCCATGTGTCCCAGGTAGTTCCACCGGTCCGCCTCAGATAATTCTCCCTTCCCACTCTCCCAAGGTCCTGCCTCACAACCAATATCTCCCATCTTTCCCCAGGTCCATGTGTCCAGGAGTCAATCGTGTCCCCTATTCAGATAATCCTCCGACCTTCCCACTTTCCCAAGGTTCTGCCTTTGTAACCAGTATCTCCTTTCTTTCCCAGGTCCATGTGTCCCAGATTCCATCTGTCCGCCTCAGATATTCTACTCCTTCCCCACTTTCCGCTAAGGTCTTGCCTTTGTAACCAGTATCTCCTTCTTTCCCAGGTCATGTTTCCAGGAGTTCCTTCTGTCCTGCCTCAGATATCTCCCCTTCCCCACTTTCCGAAGGTCTGCCTTTGTAACCATACTCCTTCTTGTCGCCAGGTCCATGTGTCCAGCGAGTCCATCTGTCCCGCCTCAAATGTTTCTCCCCCTTCCCGCACTTTCCCAAGGTCAGCCATTATAACCAGTATCTCCTTCTTTCCCAGGTCCATGTTTCCAGGAGTCCATCTGTCCGCCTCAGATATTCTCCCTTCCCCACTTTCCCAAGGTCTGCCTTTGTAACCAGTATCTACTTCTTTCCCAGGTCCATGTGACCAGGAGTCCTTCTTGTCCGCCTCAGATATTCCCCCTTCCCCACTTTCCCAAGGTGTTCTTGCTTTTCCCAGGTCCATGTGTCCAGGAATCCATCCGTGGGCCCCCGGATGTCTCCCCTTCCTCACTTCCCTAAGGATATCTTCCAGCCTCAGCCTTCCCCAGGTTATGTATCCCTCCGTGATCTAGCCAGATGAGAACGAGGCCTTGTTTAGCTGGTCTACGGTAGAGACTGTCCAGGTGGGTGGAATTACAGGAGGGGACACGCAGATATCTGCGTCCTGTAATTATACGCACCAAGACAGTCTAGATCGTAGGTCAGCCAGACGCAGCCAAGCTACCGTCCAGTTCGACCACCAAGGCCTGGACACTCAATGGAATTTTGGAAGTTCTATTTATATCATACAATTTTTCTACGTTAAATATAAGATTTTTTTTTACTTAATTAGCAGTTTAAATGTGTTTGTGAATGTTTTTGTGTAAGTTTATGAGTGCTCGTTTGTTAGTGTGTTTGTCCACCTCCACGAGAACTTTAATAAGTGTTGAACTTCTTATTTTCATTTGGTTATTTATCCTATATATCTGCAAGACGCGCAGTGAGTTACAAGCGCCGCGCACAATGGAAATATATCATTTTGTCCAACTTTTTAGGTTATCCTGGGTAATTTACGCATATGTTACTGTGCATAATCATTTGTGGAACTGTTTATGTATATAAATAAACTTACACTCTTATTTTCACGCTCATTTGCACATTTCTGCAACAGCAGCCTGCGGGGTCACCATTATTCATACACACACAAAACAACGCATGTGCGCGCGCACACACACACACGCACACACACACATACACACATACACACACAGACAGGACTGCAAAGAGACCTGGACAGGCTGGACATGTGGTCCAGCAACTGGCTTCTCGAATTCAATCCAGCCAAATGCAAAGTCATGAAGATTGGGGAGGGGCAAAGAAGACCGCAGACAGAGTATAGGCTAGGTGGACAAAGACTACAGACCTCACTCAGGGAGAAAGACCTTGGGGTGACAATAACACCGAGCACATCACCGGAGGCACACATCAACCAAATAACCGCTGCAGCATACGGGCGCCTGGCAAACCTGAGAATAGCGTTCCGATACCTTAATAAGGAATCGTTCAAGACACTGTACACTGTGTATGTTAGGCCCATACTGGAGTATGCAGCACCAGTCTGGAACCCACACCAAGGCTAGTCCCAGAGCTCAAGAGAATGTCGTAAGAGGAAAGGTTAAGGGAAATCGGACTGACGACACTGGAGGACAGAAGGGTCAGGGGAGACATGATAACGACATACAAGATACTGCGGGGAATAGACAAGGTGGACAGAGATATCATGTTCCAGAGAGGGGACACAGGGACAAGGGGTCACAACTGGAAGCTGAAGACTCAGACGAGTCACAGGGACGTTAGGAAGTATTTCTTCAGTCATAGAGTTGTCAGCAAGTGGAATAGCCTAGCAAATGAAGTAGTGGAGGCAGGAACCATACATAGTTTTAAGAAGAGATATGACAAAGCTCGGGAAGCAGAGAGAGAGAGGATCCAGTAGCGATCAGTGAAGAGGCGGGGCCAGGAGCTGAGTCTCGACCCTTGCAACCACAATTAGGTGAGTACAATTAGGTGAGTACACACACAAACAAGTGATTACATAGTGGGAACACTTCACTCTGGAGGTCCCAAGGTGGTAATAGCAGTGATGTATAACCCACCACAGAACAGCAGGAGGCCAAGGCAAGAGTACGACGAGAGCAATAGAGCGATGGTTGACACACTGGCTAGAGTGGCCAGAAGAGCTCATGCATGCAGGGCAAAGCTCCTGATCATGGGTGACTTTAACCACAAGGAGATAGATTGGGAGAACTTGGACCCACATGGGGGCCAAGATACTTGGAGGGCTAAGATGATGGAGGTGGTACTGGAGAACTTCATGTACCAACACGTAAGGGACACTACAAGAGAGAGAGGAGAGGATGAACCAGCAAGGCTGGACTTAGTATTCACCTTCAGTAGTGCAGATATCGAGGACATCACATATGAAAGACCCCTTGGGGGCCCGTGACCATGTGGTTGTAAGCTTCGAATACACAGTAGAGCTACAAGTGGAGGGAGAAGCAGGAAGGCCAGGACGAATGAAGCCAAACTACAAGAAAGGGGACTACACAGGAATGAGGAACTACCTGAACGGGTTCAGTGGGACAGAGAACTGGCAGGGAAACCAGTTAATGAGATGATGGAATATGTAGCAATAAAATGCAAGGAGGCTGAGGAGAGGTTTGTACCCAAGGGTAACAGGATTAATGAAAAAGCCAGGATGAGCCCATGGTTTACCCAAAGGTGCAGGGAGGCAAAAACCAAGTGTGCCAGGGATGGAAGAAATATAGAAGGCAAAGGACCCAGGAGAATAAGGAGAACAGTCGTAGAGCCAGAAATGAATATGCACAGATAAGAAGGGAGGCCCAAAGACAATATGAAAATGACATAGCAGCGAAAGCCAAATCTGACCCGAAACTGTTGTACAGCCACATCAGGAGGAAAACAACAGTCAAGGACCAGGTAATCAGGCTAAGGAAGGAAGGAGGAGAGACAACAGGAAATGACCGGGAAGTATGTGAAGAACTCAACAAGAGATTCAAAGAAGTGTTCACAGAGGAGACAGAAGGGACTCCAGAAAGACGGAGAGGTGGGCACACCACCAAGTGCTGGACACAGTGCACACAACCGAGGAAGAAGTGAAGAGGCTTCTGAGTGAGCTAGATACCTCAAAGGCAATGGGCCAGATAACATCTCCCCATGGGTATTGAGAGAGGGAGCAGAGGCGCTATGTGTACCCCTAACAACAATATTCAATACATCTATCGAAACAGGGAGATTGCCTGAGGCATGGAAGACAGCAAATGTAGTCCCAATCTTTAAAAAAGGAGACAGACATGAAGCATTAAACTACAGACCAGTGTCACTGACATGTATAGTATGCAAAATCATGGAGAAGATTATCAGGAGAAGAGTGGTGGAACACCTAGAAGGATGATCTCATCAACGCAGCCAGCATGGTTTCAGGGACGGGAAATCCTGTGTCACAAACCTACTGGAGTTCTATGACATGGTGACAGCAGTAAGACAAGAGAGAGAGGGGTGGGTGGATTGCATTTTCTTGGACTGCAAGAAGGCGTTTGACACAGTTCCACACAAGAGATTGGTGCAAAAACTGGAGGACCAAGCAGGGATAACAGGGAAGGCACTACAATGGATCAGGGAATACTTGTCAGGAAGACAGCAGCGAGTCAAAGGTACGTGGCGAGGTGTCAGAGTGGGCACCTGTGACCAGCGGGGTCCCGCAGGGGTCAGTCCTAGGACCAGTGCTGTTTCTGGTTTTGTGAACGACATGACGGAAGGAATAGACTCTGAGGTGTCCCTGTTTGCAGATGACGTGAAGTTGATGAGAAGAATACACTCGATCGAAGACCAGGCAGAACTACAAAGGGATCTGGACAGGCTGCAGAACTGGTCCAGCAATTGGCTCCTGGAGTTCAATCCCACCAAGTGCAAAGTCATGAAGATTGGGGAAGGGCAAAGAAGGCCGCAGACGGAGTACAGTCTAGGGGTGTCGAGACTACAAACCTCACTCAAGGAAAAAGATCTTGGGTGAGTATAACACCAGGCACATCTCCTGAAGCGCACATCAACCAAATAACTGCTGCAGCATATGGGCGCCTAGCAAACCTCAGAACAGCATTCCGACATCTTAATAAGGAATCGTTCAGGACCCTGTACACCGTATACGTTAGGCCCATATTGGAGTATGCGGCAACCAGTTTGGAAACCCACACCTAGCCAAGCACGTAAAGAAACTAGAGAAAGTGCAAAGGTTTGCAACAAGACTAGTCCCAGAGCTAAGAGGTATGTCCTACGAGAGAGAGTTAAGGGAAATCAACCTGACGACACTGGAGGACAGGAGAGATAGGGGGGAATGATAACGAAAAAAAT
>NC_069446.1:39021681-39040888 GCF_026875155.1 Cherax quadricarinatus | reverse complement strand
ACAGCCTCCAAAATCCCGTCCTGAGCTGACTCTGCATTATCTAACGGCCTGTCTGACGGCGATATTCCCTCCCCCCCCGTTTCCACTGGTAGTGTAACACACGTCTCCAAAACCACCTCTGCCCTGTCGACCTCCTCACTCCATAGGCCTGTACCCCGTCTTTCCACTTCACCCGTCATAACATCCGTGGCTTCTAATGGCGTATCCACAGAGGCTGTCTCCTGACGCCTTGGCTCCTGTCTCCTGGGGCATTGTGCCACCATGTGCTCATAAGAGTCACATAAACGGCACGTCTTCCTCTGCCCCGCATAGTGTACAAAAACCTGTGTTCATGGTTACGCAATGTAACATATGATGGTATCGGTCTCCTCAGGGTCATTTTCAGTGTGCAGGATCCTTCCGGCATCCCCTCATAAGGGCCGTCCCTCCACATTCCCATGCTCGTCGAGTGTACAGTTCCATAACCACTGAATACTTCTTGTAAGCTGTATGCTGTTGCCTCAAAAGGTACATTCCTTACCTTCACCCAAGTAAAATACTTAGACACATCATGCAAGCATACTTCCACTGCCGAATTGATGCTCATCCGTCGTTCTTGAAATTCATCTACGATGGTAGAGTAGAAGTCAGCCCTCATGAACTTCACGAAGACCCTTGACATTCCATTCAATGCCACACCATACAGCTCTTCATTGGGGATGCCATAACAGTCCCTGATAATGCTTGGCAGGAGAACGTTCATCGTGTCGTTGCTTAAAGATCCTCTAACCAGCTGAATGCAGACTGTATTTATGCGTCGGTACAGTCGGTCCGCCATCTTGGTGCTAATACTATGTTTTCCTCACCAGGTGGCGTGCAAGAGAACCAGTGAAGCGTCCTCTCTCCCCGCAGGTCGAGAGACGAATGTTGTTGTGAGTTCATTACTTTTGAAATGTGAGGTCATTACCTCTGTAACTTTCTCAGCTATCAAAACTTTGGAGTCCAGTCCCTGGACCAATTATGTACCTCTGTAATCTTTAGACTACCGCCCACAGGATGGGTATGGGGTGCATAATATATGTGAGGGAAAAGTAAGTGTAAGTGGGGTTAAGGTTGTTCGGGCAACCAGGAACCATTAGAGAGTTACGTCGCGCGCGACACCCCCCCCCCCTCTGGCGGGCTGGGGCAAAACTAGTTCCTGGTGTCCGATTTGTTAAAGTTTCTACTCCTGGTAATATTGACCTTACCTGGTGTGGGTTGAAGTTTGGAGAGTCACTTCACCTCCACTCTTCTCCTAATCAGGTAGGGTGATCTACCAGGAGTATTACTGTTTGTTCTTTTCTAGTGTTTGCTGGTTACCAGTAATGATTTTGGCATTTATTCTTTTTCTTTCTTAAATGTTATTTATCATGACTATGGGTAACCAGTTATTTTTTTCTTATTACCAGCTCTGTTCCTGCGTGGTCTTCCAGGATAGACGCCAGATAAAGGAGCAAGACGTGTGTTAATAATACTTATTAACATTATTCTACTACTACCGGCCCTTACCTATTCTACTTGTGCTCCATCCAAGTGGTAGGAGATTCCAGAACATCGGATTGTTACCATCTGCCCAGGATAACCTACATAAATAACATCAGAGGAACTATCCAGGGCCATACCTACTCCTGCCCAACTCAAAGAACTGAAGGCCATTTTTTTTTTATATTTAAATTTTAAGTAAAATTCTCTAAAATCATTATTCTCATTTTTCCTAACTTATTTCTTTATTTATTTTTCCATTAATTTCTTTTGTTCAGTTGGAAGGCGTTCCACTGACAATATACATATTAAACTAACTTAAACTAACACAGGTTTTTAAACATTTTGACCACTGTTAGACCTGCTCTGAAAACTTATTTAAACACTCTGAACACTGTTATTTAAACAATCTGATCAATGTTTTTAAACACTTTTGAGCACTTTTTATTAAACACTGTTAAAGTTCCACAACTCTATGGCGGAAACCTGAGGTACTTAATTATTGGTTAATCTAGGGAACAGTGACTTTCCTGGTGTTCACGAGGCACATGATTATAGTTGTGGAAAATGTTTTCAAATGCAACAGAAACCTGTTTTACTACATTAAATGGAAAAATAAACTAATCACACGTTCCATAATGAAATTTTTGTGTCGTTCAATAATGGAACTTTTGTGTCTGAAACTACCCAGCAGACTTTCCGTGGTGGAATTCATCGAGGAAACAACTTCCACCAACACGTTTCGTCCGAGAACTTTTATGGGGTAAAACTCACACCCAAATGTTCCAGGGTGTGAGTTTTGCTTCATAAACGTGAGATTATTTAGTCGGTGATGGTTCTCATAAAAATAGTCCATAATTAATAAACAGATTTAGGGAAGAATATTTGTCAAAAATTATACAATTTTATACTTACAAATGTAAATATATTTAGAAATATGCATGCATGTAAATATATAAGCAGAGACAGGTACACAATTAGAACAGTTTCTTGGTAGAAAGAATACAGATACTGTTAGTCTGAGGATAAAACACCTACCTGCAGTTCGTCGCACTGCTGCTGCTTGTTCCTCTTCACATTATTTAATCTCGTTATTTGCGCTTAACTAAGATTTAATTAGGAAAAATCTAGGTTAAACGTTACATAACGAATATAAAATTCCAGGTATTTTTTGCGATCGTTTAGAAACGGACATGTAAACACGCTAGAAAACAGTATGACTATCATGAAGAATGTTAATTTAAGGAGAAACGCTGACAAAGTCTACGGGTGTCACCCGCCGCGTTTCACTACTCCATTCCCATCCTGTGCGTGGTAGTCAAGAGGTACATAAAGGGTCCAGGGACTGGGCCCCCAAAGTCCTGACAGGTGAACAAGGTACAAAGGTAATGAATTCACAAGTTACAAAAATAATGAATCATGTAAGTAAATTTACTTATGTTTATACGTGGTTACCGTCATGAACAAATTATAAATTAATGAGCAATTCACACATCCACACCCGGTCACATCTGTAATGAGTTTGCAGTGCAAATATTAATTGTTGGGTCACACACACACACACACACACACACGCACACACGCACACACACAAAAATAGGCGAGTCCACACACACACACGAGCGTACATACACACACGAGCACACACACTCATGCATGTATGAGTACACAAATACACACGCAAACAAGCACACACACACACACACACACACACACACACACACACGTGGTAATCCTTATTTACAGAGTGCATATCAGAGTATTTTTCCAGAATGGTCTGTAATGTACCACTTGTGAATAAAATATTTTGACATAATACTGAACATTTCTGAGCGAGTTGTCTCTGAATTCATTAATTTAATCACACTCCAGTACATAATGACGCAGGGTGAGATATTTCGTTTGGTCTACATCTGGTGGTGATGATTTAACCTGCCAAAGATACTTGTAACCCAGCCGGGGCCGAGCGGTAGTGACATCCAAGAGTCTGCTTATTTTGTTGGATGCACCATAGACATGTGGCTCCTCCTGCGTGATAGAATGATGATAGATGGACAGACTTGTGTCAATCTCCCAGAGTCTTAAGTCAATAAAATTCAGTTGAAGTTCTTTTCGTATTGTTCTCAAACTGCTAGCTGACAAGCCAAGATTGTAATCTACCCGCTCTTTGAAAGCATACAGCTTATCCAGTTTATCAGTTCTGTCATACATCTGAAGACCAATGTGAGATGGAATCCACAGCATGTGTACTCTGACTCCATTGTTCACAATCCTACCATGCCTGTGTCTGGCTTCTGACACAAGCATACCACAATTTATACTTAATGAGTTGAGAGCATTTATTGATGACAGAGAATCAGTTAAAATTAAAGTGTCAAGCTTAGATACATGGACGCATTTCAGTGCAAGGAGTATGACAAATAGTTCTGTTTGAAAGGTAGAGGCCCAGTTATTGATGGGTGCTCCAATTTCTTCATGAGAGCCGTCTCTCTGTACGACAACAGCAGCACTACCAGCTGCACCAGTGGATTGGTGAACAGAATCATCAACGAATATAATTTGTGTAAGAGTGTGCTGTATGACTAAGTTATCAATACAGCTTAAGGCATCATGTTTGGCTTCAAGGCGAAGCTTTGGTTGTGACTGAAGAAGTATTTTGTGGGGAAATGGAGGAATGGTAGTTTGGAATGGGGTAATATCCCATGGAGCGGAGAGGTGCCGCTGTTGCCTTACCTAACACAGATCATGTATCTGGTTCATGTGGATGTCGGTTCCAATTTGTTCGATTCATCTGGAGGGTTGTTCACGAGTGCTGAGGAAAGTTTGGAGGGCTTCTGTCCATGGATTTGAATGGGCCTCCCTGAACATATTAGCACCAGTTAGGTTATTTCTTTAAGTAACACGATTTCTGAAGCTTGGAATATCCAGCTCTTTCCGCATATTTAAAATTTTGGCATTACGAGAGCGTCCTAGAATGATCCTCATTGCTTCGTCCAGCAGTTTTTCCAGCCCTCCATCAAGCTTCCAGTCAGACACAAGAGCAAGTAGTGGCGCAGCTTAATCAACCAATCATCTAATATAAGCAAGATAAGCTATTTTCATCACTTGTCCAGTCTTTTTAATTTTTCCTCCTCTCTCTCAACCTGTCTTCTTCTTTTCTTACTCTCGTGGCATGATAACAGTTCAGTAATTACCGAAATTTCATCAGAGGTTCTCCCTCAAGTTAAATACAAATAGGAACTGAGTGTCACACTAAAGAGCTAAATAGACAGTGAATTGTACCTTCACACCGTGTGGAGCTGCATAGCTCCCATGGGTTTAGCGCTTCACATGCAAAATTATATTAAATCTGATGTGTTGACTACTTACGTGAATTAAGTTGTCAGTTTATTTGTCCAGAACAACTGATTAATATTACATCTTTTATGTATGTTAATTAATTGCAAAGTAATATATAACTTGATGTAGTAGGATATATAATGTAGTTTAAATGTAGCGAAGGAAAGTTTCATGGTATATATTAAGTTAGCTATATAATTCAATTAACTGACAATATATTAGCCGTGACTGTAAAATTTTAGAGAGGCTAATTCTTGTTTTTATTTATTTTTTGCTAAAGTTGTTTTCTAAAAACATTAACATTCATCTTGGGTATGATGACACAACATTCAGAACAAGTGTTTAGTGGGGCTGCGTTTTGTTAAGGAATTAAGTTCACTAGACTCAATAATAGACGTGAATAAATTATGTGTGAACAGTCTTACTTGCTGCTATGACCACTCTACATGTAATATTCGTCTCTTATTATTATTATGCAGTGATTTCACGAATTTTAAGAACTTCAACAAAAATGGATCAATCCGTCAAGTAGCTTTAACACTCTCACCAGGTCCAAACTACACTCACCAGGTCCACACTACACTCACCAGGTCCACACTACACTCTCACGAGGTTCACACTACACCCTCACCAGGTCCACACTACACTATCACCAGGTCCAAACTACACTCACCAGGTCCACACTACACTCACCAGGTCCACACTACACTCTCACGAGGTTCACACTACACCCTCACCAGGTCCACACTACACTATCACCAGGTCCACACTACACTCACCAGGTCCATACTACACTCTCACCAGGTCCAGACTACACTCTCACCAGGTCGACACTACACTATCACCAGATCCACACTACACTCACCAGGTCCACACTACACCTTCACCAGGTCCAGACTACACTCTCACCAGGTCCACACTACACTATCACGAGGTTCACACTACACCCTCACCAGGTCCACAATAAACTATCACCAGCTTCACACTACACTATCACCAGGTCCACACAACACTATCACCAGGTCCACACTACAATATCACCTGATCACACTACATTGTCCCAGGGGCACACATCATTTCTCACCAGGTCAAAATACACTATCACCAGGTCCACACTACTCTCTCAAAGGTCTAACTACACTACTAGGTCGAGATACACTCTCACGGGTCCACATACACTCGCACAGGTCCAGCTACACTCTCACCAGTCTGGACTACCTCTCACAGGTTCGACTACACTCTCACCAGGTCCACACTACACTTTCACCAGATCATACACACTCACTAGTCGAGATACAATTCACCGGGGGGTCCACTACTACACTCTCACCAGGACAGACTACACTCTCACCGATCCAACTACCACTTTCAACAGGTCCACACTATACTCTCCCAAGTCCACACTACACTTCGAGGTCCAGATACACTCTCACCATGTCCACACTACACTCTCACCAGGTCCACCTACACTCTCACAGATCCACATTACACAATCACGTGGGTCACACTACTCTCTCACCTGGTCCAGTACTACACTTTCATAGTTCAGACTACAACTTCACCAGGTCCACACTACCACTATCTCGAGGTTCACAACTCTCACCAGGTCCCACTACACTTTCACCAGGTCCAGACTACAATCTCACCAGGTCCACACTACACTCTCACCAGGTCCACACGACACCATACTTGGTTCCACCACTACACTCTACCAGTTCAGACTACACTCTCACCAGGTCCAATCTACACTCACCAGGTCCAGACTAACACACTCACTAGCTCATACTACACTATCACTGGTCCACACTAACTCACCCAGGTCCCGGCCTACATTTTACAGGTTCACACTTCACACTCCAAGGTCACACTTCACACTCCAAGGTCCACACTACACTTCACCAGGTCCAGACTACACTCTTCACCAGGTTTCAATCTTACTTTCACCAGGTACACATTACACTCAACCAGGTCCAACAATACGCTCTCACCAGCGTCCTCACTTCTCTACTCAACAGGTTCCTCACCCTACATTCTCACTGGTCCACTCTACACTCTTACAAAGTCCACATCTTCTCAACAGATCTACTACACTCTCACCAGTCCAGATATAATCTCACGAGACTCCACTTACACTCTCACCAGGTCACACTACACTCGCACCAGGTTACACACTACTCTCTCACCAGGTACACATACACTCAAGGTACACACTACACTCTCACCAGGTCCACACTTAACTCCTCACAAGCGTCATATTCTACACTCTCACCCGGTCCACACAACACTCTCACCAGTCCAGGACTACATCTCTACCAGGTCCATACACTCCCCAGGTCACATTACACTCACAGGTCCCACACTACACTCTTACCAGGTCCAGGACTACACTCTCACCAGATCCACACTACACTCACCAGGTCCACACTACACTCACCAGGTCCACACTACACTTCACCAGGCCACACTACACTATCAACCAGGTCCACACTTACACCCACCAGGGTCACCTACACTCTACCAGGTTCCAGTTACCACTCTCACCAGGTCCAGATACACTCTCACAGGTCCACTACATCTCCAGGTCCACACTACACTCACCAGGTCCACACTTACACTCTACGGTCCACTCTATACTCTCATCAGGTCCACTACACTCACTAGTCACACTACACTCTCCAAGGTCCACACTATCCTCTCTCACAGGACCCACACTACACTCCAGGGTCCACACTTCACTCTCACCAGTGAAACTACACTCTCGCCAGGTCCAACTACACTCTCAACCAGGTCCCACTCACTCTTTCCTTCACCGGTCCACATAACTTCACCAGATCCACCTACACTCTCACCAGTCCGCACTACATCACCAGGTCCACACTCCCTCTCACCAGGTCCAAACTACACTCGCACCAGGTCCACCTCACTCCCAGGTCCACAGGCACTCTACAGGTCCACATACACTCACAGGTCCACACTCCACTTCTCCAGGTCCAACTACATCTCACGGGTCACACTACACTCTCACAGTCCACAGTACATCTCACCAGCGTCCACCTACGCACCAAGGTCCACACACACTCACAGGTCCACACTACACTCTCTCCAGGTCCACACTACACTCACAGGTCCACACTCACTCTACCAGGTGCACACTAACTCTACGAGGTCCACACTTAACACTCTCACCAGGTCACTACACTCTCCAGGTCCACATTACATCACCAGGTCCACACTACACTCACAGAGTCCAGGGGAAACTTTTTACCAAACTCTCCACCAGATCCACACTACACTCACCAGGTCCACACTACACTCACCAGTCCAACACTACATCTCACCAGGTCCACGCTACACTCTCGCCAGGTCCACACTACACCCCACCAGGCCATACTACACTTCACCAGTGTCCAGACTACACTCTCACCAGGTCGACACTAAACTCACCAGGTCCACACTACACTCACCAGGTCCACAACTACACTCTCACCAGGTCCACTCTATATTTATCGGTTTTCCAATACACTCATAGGTCACACTACACTCACCAGGTCCACACTACATCTACCAGGTCCACCTACACTCACCGGTCCACACTACACTCTCAACCAGTGCACTACACTCTTGCTAGGTCACACTACACTATCACAGGTCCACACTACACTCTCACAAGGTCCACACTACACTCTCACCAGGTCCACACTACACTCTCACAGGTCACATACTCTCTCACAGGTCCTCTACACTACACTCACCAGATCCACCTCACCTCTCACCAGGTCCACACTAACTTCACCAGTAACTACACTCACCACGTCACAGTCCACTCTCACCAGGTCCCACACTCACTCTCACCAGGTCCACACTACACTCTCCCAGGTCCACCACTACATCAACTGGTCCACACTGCACTCTACCAGGTCCACAATAACACGACCAGGTCCACACTCCACTCCACCAGTCCACCTTACACTTCACCAGGTCCACGCTACGTCACCAGGTCACACTACCTTCTTCACAGTCCACACTACACTCACCAGGTTCATACTCCACTCTCACGTCCACACTACATCACCATGTTCCACACTACACTCTCACCCCCCCAACCACCCCAAGTCCACACTTCACTCTACAGGTCCCACATACACTCACCCATGGTTCACACTCCACTCCTCCACCAGGTCCACACTACACTCTCCGAGGGTCGACACACTCGGGTAATAAATGGTATAAAATCCGACACAATGGAAATAAACCAAATGCCTGTATAATGTGATCCTGTATTGACAACGTTTCTCCACACAGTGCTTTTTCAAGTCACACACGGATCTACCTGGGGTTGGAAGGTACGAGGAGTATTATAGTAGAATGTTGAGGTCAGGTGAAGAATGCTGTATCTGATGATCTACCGGGTGGGTTATAGAGTCTTGGGTAGCTGGGCCGGGGTTATTGGACCAAGTTGTAGACCCTTCTGCAGTGTTCTATGTTCTTATGTGGGATAGCGATTGAAGAAGTGTCTTGGCGAGTGGTTCAGCTATTTTAGAGAAGCCATTGTTCTGGTTGAAATTGTTGGTTATAGAGATAAGCGATGATTCCAGGGATTTCTTCTGTATTGAGTGTTGTCTTCTGTGGCGATAGTCTTGAGTTTCTGTAGTTAATTAAATGGTTGTGGTGAATTGCGATGTGTGCACAGCATTCCTTGTATGTAGTCTGCTTGCATATTGGTGTTCTGAAATGCGTGTTTGGAGGTCTCTTGATGTTTCGCCCACATATAATTTGTTGCAGTCATTACAAGGGATTATGTATACCCCTGCAGAGGATGGAGGCTTGTCCTGCCTACTACTGGTGATGTCCTTGTTGGTCGTGGTTGTGGAGGTAGATACTTGGAATGATGTTTTGGCAAAGATGTTGGAAACATGTTTGGTAATGGAGTTGTTGGGGAGGACTATGTATCTCTTCTCGGCAGTGTCTTCTCTGGGTGTGTTTAGAAAATACTTGTTCAATTATAGTGCATTCTTCCTCAAGGAACTCATTGCTGCAGATTCTGAGTGCACGTAGGAAGAAGCCTATAATCACACCACGTTTGGTTTTGGTGTCGTGGTGAGAGTAGAAGTGGAGAAGATCGTTTTGGTTGGTGGGTTTTCGATAGACTTTAAAACGAAGTTCGTGGTCAGCTTTGCAGAGCAGAACATCAAGGAAAGGAAGAGTGTTGTCGACTTCTTCTTCAAGTGTGAACTGGATTGAAGGCTCGACCTGGTTGAGCTTGTCTTGGAGAGCTTGAAACCGGTTGAAGCGTTTAGGAGTTTTGAGGAGAATGTCGTCAAAACATAACGGAGCCCAGGTGACAGACGAGGAATTATGGTGGAGAAACGTTCGGGCTTCTAGATGTTATCCATGTATAAGTTCGCAGGACTGCACTGATGGCGAACCCATGGGTAGTCCAAAAGTCTGCTGAAAGAGGGGATTTTCAAGGAGAAACACGTAAAGCCAACACATAGTTCAACAAGGTCGATGAAATCGCTGGCTGGAATGGGAAGATCAAGTGAATCGTCAATTTTCCTGCGCAAGAGATCGATGGCTTGTGTAGTAGGTACTTTGGTGAATAGGGAAGTCACGTCAAGGCTGGAAAGTTTCTTGTTCCTGATGTTGATGTAGACGAATGTTACGATTGAGAAGATCGCCGAGTGTATGAGATGTGCTGCGGATAGTGCCCAAGAGTTTAGAGAGGTGTTTGGCGAGAATTCCTGAGAGCTGGTAGATCCCAGGTAGATCCGTGTGTGACTTGAAAAAGCCCACTGTGTGGGTGAAACGTTGTCAATAAAGGATCACATTATACTGCATTTGTGTTTATATTTCCTGGGTTCCTCATACCACTTCACCAGGTTCACAGTACACTCTCACCGGTCCACACGACCACTCTCACAAGGTCCACACTCCACTCACCAGGTCCACACAACTCACAGTTCCACACTCCACTCTCACCAGGTCCTCCACGACACTCTCACGAGGTCCACAACTTCACTTACCAGGTCCACACTTACCACTCTCACCAGGTTCCACACTACAACTCTCACAGTCCACATACACTCTCACCAGGTCCACAAGCTACACTCACCAGGTCCACACTTACACTATCACCAGGTCCACATAACTCTCTTCATTCCTTTCTGCGCTTTTTAACATTGTTCTTACGGGTTTCGTTCTCTATTTCCTTGTTCTGGACGGGTGTCTTCTCTATTTCCTTTTTCTGGATGGGTTTCCTTGTTATACTTAATTTTTTGGACGGGTTTCCTTCTCATATTTCATTGTTCTGGACGGGTCTCCATGTCATATTTCATGTTCTGGACGGTTCCTGTCATTTTTCATTGTTTTGACTGGTTTCCCTGTCACATTTCAGTTCTGGAGGGTTTCCCTGTCATATTTCATTGTTCTGGACGGTTTCCCTGTATATTTCATTTGTTTTGAGAGTTTTCTTCTCATCTTTCATTCTTCGGGACGGGTTTCCCTCTATACTTCTGTTCTGGTCTGGTTTCCTTCTCATATTTCATTGTTATGGCCGGGTTTCCTTCTCATATTTCGTTGTTCTGGATTGGTTTCCCTGTCATATTTCATTGTTCAGGCCGGGTTTCCGGCCATATTTCATTGGTCTGGGCGGGTTCCTTCTCATATTTATGTTTTGAAGGGTTGTAGTTATATTTCTTTGTTCTTTACGGGTTTCGTTCAAGTCATATTTTCATTGTTCATTACGCGGTTTTCGTTTCATATTTCTTTGTTTGGACTGGTTTCCCTGTCATATTTCATTGTTCTGGACGGGTTTCCTGTCAATTTTCATTGTCATGGACCGGTTTCCCTCTCATATTTCATTGATCTGGACGGGTTTCCTTCTTATATTTCGTTGTTCTGGACGTTTCCCTGTCATATGTCATTGTTCTGGACGGGTTGCATTCTCACAATATATTGTTTTCAGGGGGTTTCGTTTCTCATATTTCAGTGTTTGGGACGTGTTTCCTTCTCATATTTCCTTGTTTGAACGGGTTTCCTTCTCGTTTTCATTGTTCTGGACGGGTTTGCCTGTCATATTTTCCTTGTTCTGGACGGGTTACCCTGTCATATATGCATTTTTCTGGACGGGTTTCCTGGTGTATTTCATTGTTCTGGAGACTGGTTTCACTGTCATATTGCGGTGTTCTGGACGCATTTCCCTCTTATATCTCCATTGCTGTATACGGGTTTCCCTCTAAGATTCATTGTTCTGGACGGGTTTCTTTCCCAATTTCATTGTTCTGGACCGGTTTCAATGTCATTTTCGTTGTTCTGGACGCGTTTCCCTCTTTAATATCTCTTTGCTGTCTAGGGTTTCACTCTCATGTTTCAGTGTTCTGGACGGGTTTCTTTCTTATTCAATGTTCTGGACGGGTTTCTTCTCATATTTCATGTTCTTTATGGTGTCGTTCTCATATTTCATTGTTCTTTACGTGTTTGTTCTCATATTTTCTTGTTTTCGAACGGGTTTCCTTCTCATATTTCCTGTTGTGGATGGTTTCCTTCTCATATTTAAACTTTTATGGACGGGTTTCCTTCTATATGTCATTGTCTGCAAGGGTCTCCCTGTCATATACATTGTTCTGGACGGGATCCCTGTCATGTTTCATTGTTCTGGACGGGTTTTCCTTCTCATATTTATTGGATCTGGACGTTTTTCCCTGTCAATATTCATTGGTCTTGACGAGTTTCCTTCTCATATTTCATTGTTTGGACGGGTTTCCGTCATTATTTCATTGTTCTGGACGGGATCCCGTCATTTTCATTGTTCTGACGGGTTTCCTTCTCATATTCTTGATCTGGAGGGTGTTCCTGTCATATTGCTTTGCTCTTGACGAGGTTTCCTTCTCAATTTCATTGTTCTGGAGGGTATTCCCTGTATATTTCATTCTTCTGGAGGGTTTCCTTCCCATATTTCATGCATCTGAGAGAGGTTTCCATGTCATATTGCATGTCTGGATGGTTTCCTTGTATATTCATGGTTCTGGGACGGGTTCCTTGTAATTATTCGCATGGATCTGGACTGGTTTTCTTTGTCAATATTTCATTGATTGACGGATTTCCTGTAATTTCATTGTTCTGAGACGGGTTTCCTTGTCATATTTCATTTTGGAGGGTTTACTGTCATATTTCTTATTGTGGATGGGTTTCCCTCTCATACTTCATCGTTTGGACTTTTTCTTTCGTTTGCTTCTCATATTTCATTGTAAGGTACGGGTTTCCTCTCATTTTTCTTTGTTCTGGCGGTTTTCCTGTCATATTTCTATGTTCTGGACGGGTTTCACTCTCATATTTCATTGTTCTGGACTGGTTTCCCTGTCATATTTCATTGTTCTGGCCGACTTTCCCGGCCATATTTCATTGTTCTGGACGGGTTTCCTTCTATATTTCATGTTCTTAGAGGTTTCGTTCTCATATTTCATTGTTCTTTACGGGTTTCTTTCTCATATTTCTTGTTATGGGACGTGTTTCTTCACATAATTCATTGTTCTGGTCCGAGTTTCCTGTCATATTTCGTTGATGTTTGGACGCGTTTCCCGCTTATATCTTCATTGTTCTGGACGAGTTTCACTCTCATGTTTCATTGTCTGGACGGATTTCCTACTCAATTTCATTGTTCTTTACGGGTTTCGTTCTCACATTTCCTTGTTCTGGACGGGTTTCCTTCTCATATTTCCTTGTTCTGGACGGGTTTCCTTCTCAGATTTCATGTTTCTGGACTGGAGTTTTCCTTCACATATTATCATTGTTCTGGACGGGTTTCCTGTCTTATTTCAATTGTTCGGCGACCGGTTTCCATGTCATATTTTCATTGTTCTGGACATTTTAACTGTCATATCGCATTTTTCTGGTCTGGTTTCCCTGTCATATTTCATTGTTATGGACGGGTTTCCTTGTCATATTTCATTGTTCTGGACGGGTTTCCCTGTCATATTTCATTGTTCTGGACTGGTTTCCTTGCCATATTTCTCTGTTCTGGAGGGATTTCCCTGTAATTTTCATTGTCTTGCCGAGTTTCTTCTTCATATTCATTGTCTGGACGGGTTTCCCTGTCATATTTCATTGTTCTTGAAGAGTTCCCTTCTCATATTTCATTGTTCTGCACGGGTTTTCCTGACATATTTCATTGTTGTGGACGGTTTCCCTGCCATATTTCATTGTTCTGACGAGTTTCCTTATCATTTTCCGTGTCTGCAGGGTTTTGTGTATATTTCATTGTTCTGGGCGGGTTTTCGTTCTCATATTTCATAGTTCTTTAGGGTTTGTTATCTCAATTTCTTTGTTGTGGACTGGTTTCCCTGTATATTTCTTATGGAAGGTTTCCCTCCCATAATTTCATTTTCTGGACGGGTTTCTTCTTATATTTTCGATGTTCTGGACGGATTTTCGAGTATCATTTCATTGTTCTGGGCGGGTTTCGTTCTCATATTTCATTGTTCTTTACGGGTTTCGTTCTCATATTTCTTTGTTGTGGACTGGTTTCCCTGTCATATTTCATTGTTCTTGCCGGTTTCCCGGTTATATTTCATTGATATGGGACAGGTTTCCCTCCCCATATTTCATTGTTTCTGGACGGGTTTCCTTCTTTATATTTCGTTGTTTGGCGGATTTTGGTGTCATATTTCATTGTTCTGGGCGGTGTCGTTCTTATCTTTCATTGTTCTTTACGGGTTCGTTTCCATATTTCTTTGTGTGGACTGGTGTCCATGTCATATTTCTTGGTTCTGGACGGGTTTCACTCTCATATTTCATTGTTCTGGACTGGTTTCCCTGTCATATTTCATTGTTGTGGACGGGTTTCCTTCTCACATTTCATTGTTTTGAGGGGTTTCTTTCTCATATTTCATTGTTCTTTACGGGTCTCGTTCTCATATTTCCTTGTTCTGGACGGGTTTCCTTCTCATATTTCATTTTTCTAGACGGGTTTCCTTCTCATATTTCATTGTTCTGGACGGGTTTTCTTGTCATATTTCATCGTTCTGGACGGGTTTCCCTTTCATATATCATTGCTCTTGACGGGTTTCCGTCATATATCATGGTTCTGGACGGGTTTCCTTCTCATTTTTCATTGTTCTGGACGGATTTCCGTTTCTTATTTCAATGTTCAGGACCGGTTTTCCTGTCATGTTTCATTGTTCTGGACGGTTTCCCTTTCATATCGCATGGTTCTGGACCGGTTTCCTTGTTATATTTCATTGTCATGGACGGGTTTCCCTGTCATGTTTCATAGTCATGGACGGGTTTTCCTGTAATATTTCATTGTTTTGGACGGATTTCCTTGTCATATTTCATTGTTCTGGACGGTTTTCCCTGTCATATTTCATTGTTCTTGACGAGTTTCCTTCTCATATTTCATTGTTCTGGACGGATTTCCCTCTCATATTTCATTGTTCTGGACGGATTTGCCTGTCATATTTCATTGTTCTTGTCGAGTTTCGTTCTCATATTTCATTGTTCTGGACGGGTTTCTTTGTTATATTTCATTCTTCTGGACGGGTTTCCATGTCACATTTCATTGTTCTGGACGGGTTTCCCTGTCATATTTCATTGTTCTTGACTGGTTTCCCTGTCACATTTCATTGTTCTGGACGGGTTTCCCTGTCATATGTCATTGTTCTGCACGGGTTTCCCTGTCATACTTCATTGTTCTGGACTGGTTTCCTTCTCATATTTCATTGTTATGGACGGGTTTCCATCTCATATTTCGTTGTTCTGGACTGGTTTCCCTGTCATATTTCATTGTTCAGGCCGGGTTTCCCGGCCATATTTCATTGTTCTGGACGTGTTTCCTTCTCAGATTTCAGTGTCTTGAGGTGTTTCGGTTGTTCTATTTCATTGTTCTTTACGGTTTCGTTCTCATATTTCATGTTATTACGGGTTTCGTTTCTATATTTCTTTGTTCTGGCGGGTTTCCTGTCATATTTCATTTGTTATGGACAGGTTTCCCTCTCATATTTCTTTAGTTCTGGACGGGTTTCCTTCTATATTTCGTAGTTCTGCGGTTTCCCTCTCATATTTCTTTGTTCTGGACTGGTTTCCCTGTCATATTTCATTGTTCTGGACGTGTTTCCTTCTCATATTTCCTTGTTCTGAACGGGTTTCCTTCTCATATTTCATTGTTCTTGACGGGTTTTCCTGTCATATTTCATTGTCCTGGACGGGTTTCCTGTATCATATCCATTTTCTGACGGGTTTCCCTGTCGATTTTTCATTGTTCTGGACTGGTTTCACTGTCATATATAATGGTTCTGGACGGGTTTCCTTCTCATATTTCATTGTTCTGGACCGGTTTCCCTTTCATCTTTCGTTGTTCTGGACGCGTTTCGCTCTTATATCTCATTGTTGTGGACGGGTTTCCCTCTCATGTTTCATTGTTCTGGACGGGTTTTTTTCTCATATTTCAATGTTCTGGACGGGTTTCCTTCTCATATTTCATTATTCTCGACGGGTTTCGCGGCCATATTTCATTGGTCTGGACGGGTTTCCATCTCATATTTCATTGTTCTTTATGGGTTTCGTTCTCATATTTCATTGTCACTTTACGGGTTTCGTTTCTATTTCCATGTTCTGGACTGGTTTTCCTTCTCTTATTTCATAATGTGGACGGGTTTCCTCTCATATTTCATGTTCTTGACCCCAGGTTTCTTCTCATATTTCGTTGTTCTGATGGTTTCCCTGTTAATTTCATTGTTCTGGACTGGTTTCCTGTTCCATTTCATTGTTCTGCGGGTTTTCCTGGCCATATTTCTTTGTTCTGGCTGTTTCCTTCTATATTCATTGTTTTTTTACGGGGTTCTTTTCATATTTCCTTGTTCTGGACTTGTTTCTTTCTCATATTCCTTGTTTGGACTTGTTTCTTTTAATATTTCCTTGTTCTGTACGGGTTTTCCGCCTTAATGTCATTGTTCTGGACGGTTTCCCTGTCATATTTCGTTGTTCTGGTACGCGTTTCCTCTTGTATCTCAGTGTTCTGGGACGTTTCCTCTCGTGTTATTGTTCTGGACGGGTTTCCTTCTATATTTCAATTGTTTCTGGGACGGGGTTTCCTTTCATATTTCATTGTTCTGGACGGGTTTTGCGGCCATATTTCATTGTTCGAACGGATTTCCTTCTCGTATTTCATTGTTCTTTACGGGATCGTTTCTCATATTTTCCTTGTTTCTGGACGGTTTCCTTCTCAATTTCCATGTTGGACGGGTTTCCTAATTATATTTCCTTGTTCTGGACGGGTTTCCTTCTCATATTTCATTGTTCTGGACGGGTTTCCCTGTCATATTTCATTGTTCTTGACCGGTTTATCTGTCATATTTCGTTGTTCTGGACCGCGTTCCCCTCTTATATCTATTGTTCGGGACGGTTTCCTCTCTTGTTCATTGCTCTGGACGGATTCCTTCTTCATATTTCAATGTTTGGTCTGGTTTCCTTAATATTTCATTGGTATGGACGGGTTTCCATGTCAGGTTTTCATTGTTTGGACGCGGTTCCCTGTCATTTTTCATATTCTGACTAGTTTCCTTGTCATATTTCATTGTTCTGGACGGTTTTCCTTATCATATTTCATTGTTCTTGACGAGTTTCCTTCTCATATTTCATTGTTCTGGACTGGTTTCCCTGTAATAATTCGTTGTTCTTGTCTGGTTTCCCTGTCACATTTCATTCTTCTGGACGGGTTTCGTTCTCATATTTCATTGCTCTGGAGAGGTTTCCCTGCCATATTTCATTGTTCTGAACGGTGTCCCTGTCATATTGCATTGTTCTGGACTGGTTTCCCTGTCACATTTCATTGTTCTGGACGGGTTTCCCTCTCATATTTCATTGTTCTTGACGGGTTTCCTTCTCAAATTTCGTTGTTCTGGACGGTTCCTGTCATTTTCATTGTTCTGGAGGGGTTTCTTCTCATATTTTCCTTGTTCTGGACTTGTTTCTTTCTCATATTTCCTTGTTCTGGACGGGTTTCCTTCTCATATTTCATTGTTCTGGACGGGTTTTCCTCTCATATATCTTTGTTCTGGACTGGTTATTCTTTCATATATAATGGTTCTGGACGGGTTTCCTTCTCATATTTCATTGTTCTGGACGGGTTTTCCTCTCATATATCATTGTTCTGGACTGGTTATTCTTTCATATATAATGGTTCTGGACGGGTTTCCCTCTCATATTTCATTGTTCTGGACCGGTTTATCTGTCATATTTCGTTGTTCTGGACGCGGTTCCCTCTTATATCTCATTGTTCTGGATGGGTTTCCCTCTCATGTTTCATTGTTCTGGACCGGATTCCTTCTCATATTTCAATGTTTTAGACTGGTTTCCTTCTCATATTTCATTGTTCTGGACAGGTTTCACGGCCATATTTCATTGTTCTGGACGGATTTCCTTCTCATATTTCATTTAAGGGTTTCGTTCGCATATTTCCTTGTTCTGGACGGGTTTCCTTCTCATATTTCCTTGTTCTGGACTGGTTTCCCTATCATTTTTCATTGTTCTGGACGGGTTTCCCTGTCATATTTCATTGTTCTGGACGTGTTTCCCTATCATTTTTCATTGTTATGGACGGGTTTCCCTATAATATTTCATTGTTCTGGACCGGTTTATCTGTCATATTTCGTTGTTCTGGACGCGTTTCCCTCTTATATCTCATTGTTCTGGACGGGTTTCCCTCTCATGTTTCATTGTTCTGGACGGGATTCCTTCTCATATTTCAATGTTCTAGACTGGTTTCCTTCTCATATTTCATTGTTCTGGACGGGTTTCGCGGCCATATTTCATTGTTCTGGACGGATTTCCTTCTCATAGGTAGGTAGTAGGTTGGTAGACAGCAACCACCCAGGGAAGTACTACCATCCTGCCAAATGAGTGTGAAACAAAAACCTGTAACTGTTTTGCATGATGGTAGGATTGCTGGTTTCTTTTTCTGTCTCATAAACATGCTAGATAACAGGGATATCTTGCTACTCCTACTTACACTTTGGTCACACTTCACAGACACGCACATGCATATATATATACATACATCTAGGTTTTTCTCCTTTTTCTAAATAGCTCTTGTTCTTCTTTATTTCTTCTATTGTCCATGGGGAAGTGGAAAAGAATCTTTCCTCCGTAAGCCATGCGTGTCGTATGAGGCGACTAAAATGCCGGGAGCAATGGCTAGTAACCCCTTCTCCTGTAGACATTTACTAAAAAAGAGAAGAAGAAAAACTTTATAAAACTGGGATGGCTTAAATGTGCGTGGTTTGTAGTGCGGATGACAAGAAAAAAAATTGATTGCTGATGTTTGAAAAAAAGAAGTTGGATGTCCTCCCCCAAACGAAACAAAGCTGAAGGGGGG
>NC_069446.1:39004129-39021181 GCF_026875155.1 Cherax quadricarinatus | reverse complement strand
TTTTTTTTTTTTTTTTCATTCCTTTGAATTTTTCAGAGTGTGACCACTCTACCGGGGCTCATTCCCTTTTGTAATTTGGTCATGATTTGACCAGATCTAGTTCATTACCTTTGTAATTTGCTCAGCTATCAAAACTTTGGAGTCCATCCCGGGACCTTTATGTACCCTGTAATTTTTGACTACCGCCCACGAGGGTAGGGGGCATAATAAACATATTAAATAAATAAGGAAAACGCTGACAAAGCCCTACGGGTATCCCCGCCGCGTTTCACTACTCCTTTTTCCCATCCTGTGCGGGTGTCAAAAGAGGCATAAAGGGCCCAGGATGGGCCCAAAGTCCGACGGGTAAAACAAGGTCAAAGGTAATAAATTTTCACAAGTTACAAAAATAATAAATCAGTAAGAAATTTCTTATGTTTTTTACGTGGTTACCCCAAACAAATTATAAATTTAATGAGCAATTCACACATCCACACCCGGTCACATCTGAAGGATTTTTCAGTGAAAATATTAATTGTTGGGTCACACACACACACACAACACACACAAAAAAATGGGTGAGTCCACACACACCACGAGCGTACATACACACCGAGCACACACACTCATGCATGATGGTCACAAAACACACGCAAACAAGCACACACAACAAACAACACACACACACACACACAACACACACACCCCGGGGTAATCCTTATTTACAGAGGCATATCAGAGTATTTTTCCAAAAGGGTCGAAATTTAAACCACGGGAAAAATTTTTTTGACATTCTTAAAATTTCTGCGATTGTCTCTGAATTCATTAATTTTTAATCACCTCAGTACATAAGGGACGCAGGGTAGATATTTCGTTTGGTCTACATCTGGGGGATGTTTTAACCGCCAAAAATACTTTAAACCCCGCCGGCGGGGGCGGTATGACATCCAAGAGTCTGCTTTTTTTGTTGGTGCACCAAGACATGTGGCTCCTCCCGTGATAAAAAGATGATAAGGGACAGACTTGTGTCAATCCCCCAAGTAAAAAGTAAATAAAATTCAGTTGAGTTCTTTTCGTTTTGTTCTCAAAAACTGCTAGCTCAAGCCAAGATTGTAACTACCCGCTCTTTAAAGCAACAGTTATCCATTTATCTTCTGTCAACATCTGAAACCATGGAAGGAATCCACAGCAGTTCTCTGACCTTTTCACAACCCTTTTCCTGCCTGTGTCTGGGGTTTCTAAACCAAGCATACCACAATTTATATTTAATGAGTTGGAGCTTTTATTGATGACGAGAATCAGTTAAAATTTAAAATGCAAGTTAGTACAGGACGCATTTCGTGAAAGGAAATGACAAATATTTGTTTAAAGGTAAGGCCCATTATTGATGGGTGCTCCAAAATTTTTTCATGAAGCATCTCTCGGTACGACAACACAGCACTACCAGCTGCACCATGGATTGGTGAACAGAACCATCAACAAATAAAATTTGTGAAGAGTTGCTGTAACTAAGTTACAATACGCTTAAGGGGCATCATTTTTGGCTTCAAGGGAAGCTTTGGTTGTGACTGAAGAAGTATTTTGTGGGGAAAAGGGGGAATGGTAATTTGGAATGGGGAATTTTCCCATGGGGGAAGGTCCCGCTTTTTCCTTACCAAAAACACAGACATTATCGGTTCATGTGGATGTGGGTTCCAATTTGTTCGATTCACGGGAGGTTGTTCAGGTGCTGAAAAGTTTGGAGGGCTTCTGTCCATGGATTTGAAGGGGCCTCCCTGAACAATTAGCACCATTTTTGGGTTTATTTCTTTAAGTAACACGATTTCTGAAGCTTGGAATATCCAGCTCTTTCCGCATTTTTAAAATTTGGCTTTACAGAGCGTCCTAGAATTACCTCATTGCTTCGCCCAGCATTTTTTTTTCCAGCCCTCCTAAAGCTTTCCAGCAGACACAAGAGCAAGTATTGGCGCAAGAAAAAGCTTTTCATCACTTGTCCATCTTTTTAATTTTTCCTCCTCTTCTCAACCTGTCTTCTTCTTTTTTTTCTTACCTCGGGGGCATGAAACAGTTCGTAATTACCAAAATTTTTAAAGGGGGTTTCCCCCATAAAGTTAAATACAAATAGGAACTGAGTGTCACACTAAAGAGCTAAATAACGTGTTTGTCCCTTTACACGGTGGACTGCATAGCTCCCATGGGTTTTACGTTTCACATGCAAAATTATATTAAATCTGATGTGTTGACTACTTAGGGAATTAAGTTGTCAGTTTATTTTGTCCAGAACAACTGTTTAAATATTCATCTTTTTTATGTTAATTAATTGCAAAGTAATTATAAACTTGTGTGTAGGATATATAATGTAGTTTAAATTGGGGAAGGAAAGTTTCATGGAATATATTAAGTTAGCTAATAACTCAAATTAACTGACAATATTTGCCGTGACTGTAAAATTTTAGAGGGGCAAAATTCTTGTTTTTATTTATTTTTTTGCTAAAGTTGTTTTCTAAAAACATAAAATTCATCTTGGGGAGATGACACAACAAAAAATTTTTTAGTGGGCTACGTTTGTGGGGTACGTTTGTGGGCTACGTTTATGGGGCTATTTGGGGGCTACGTTTCGTTAAAAGGGAAATTTAAATTCACTAGACTCAAAAATAGCGGGTAAATTATTGTGAACGCTACTTTCCCGCTATACCACTCTAATGAAAATTTTGTCTCTTATTATTTTTTATGCAGTGATTTACCGAATTTTAAGAACTTCAACAAAAAAAGGATCAATCCCTCAAGTAGCTTTAACACTCTCACCAGTCCAAACTACACTCACCAGGTCCAAACACACTCACCAGGTCCACACTACCTTCAACAGGTCCCCCTCCTCTCCCGGTCCAAAAATACACTCACCAGGCCACACTAACACCACCAGGTCCACACTACACTCACCAGGTCCACACTACACTCTCCCATGTCCAGACTACATTCTCACCCCGGGCCCGACTACACTCCACCAGGTCCAAATACATCACCCGTCCACACTACACTCTCACCAGGTCTACACTGCATCTCACCAGGGCCACACTCACTCTCACCAGGTCCCCACACCTCTCACCGGGCTACACTACACTCTCACCAGCCCAAAAAATTCTCACCGGGGCCCGACTAACCTCACCCGGTCCCGACACAATCTGCCCAGGTCCAAACTACACTCTCACCAGTCCCGACTACACCTCACCAGGTCCAGACTACACTTACCGGTCCAACTACCCCCTCCACCCGATCCCCACTACACTTTCCCCCCAGGTCCAATACACTCCACCAGGGGCCACACTACACCTACTAGGTCCAGACAACACTCTCAACAGTCCAACTACACTCTCACCAGGTCCCGACTACACTCTCACCAGGGCCAGACTACCCCCCCCTCCCCCCACCAGGTCCACACACACTCTCACCAGGGCAAATCCCTCCACCAGGGCCAACTACACTCTACCAGGTCCACATAAACTCTCACCAGGTCAACTACACTCTCACCAGTCCAACTACATCTCACCAGGGCCAACTAAAACTCTCACCAGGGGTTCAACCCCCCCAAACACCCTCACCAGGTCCAACTAACTTCACCAGGGCCAACTACACCTCACCAGGTCCAACAAAATTCAAAACCCGGCACACACACTTTTTACCAGGTCCAATAACCTCACAGGTCCACCTCACCTCACAGGGCCAGACTACACTCTCAACAGGTCCAACACACTTCACCGGCCAACTACACTTCACCAGGTCCCTACACCTCACCAGGCCACATAAACACTCCAGTCAAAATCACTTCACCAGGTCAACACACCCCTTTACCAGGTCCCCATTTCATTCACCCCGGTTCCCAAAACCTTCACCCGGTCCAACTAACTTCCCAGGGCCCCACTCATCTCACAGGTTCCACTACAAAATCACCAGGGCCACATCACTATCCCAGGCCAAACTACCTCTCACAGGTCCAACTACACCTCAACCGGTCGAACCTACACTTCACCGTCCACACACACCACCAGGGCCCCAAATACACCTTTACCAGGTCCCAAATACACTCTCACCAGGCCACACTACACTTCACCAGTCCAACTCACTTCACAGGTTTTAACTACACCCTCACCGGGCCACAATAAAATTCACCATTTTCACTACACTTCACCAGGTCCACCCCTCACAGGTCCACAAACCCCATCACCCGGCCACACTACACTTACCGTCCAACTACACTAACCCCGGGGCACACCATTTTCACCGGACACCAAATTCACCGATCAAAAACACATCACCAGGGGCCACACTACCCTCCCCAGGTCAAACTACACTCAAGGTCAGACTACACTCTCACCGGGTCCACACTACACTTCACCAGGGCCCCCACCTCTCACCAGGGCAACTACACTTCACCAGGTCCAACTACACTTCACCAGTCCAACTACCTCACAGGTCAATACACCTCACCCGGTTCCCCACTACACCTCACCAGGGCAGACTACACTCTCACCAACCAACTAAATTTTAAAATCACCATCCCCCTCACACTCCACAGGCCAACTACACTCTCACCGTCCCACTACACTCCCCCCAGGTCCACCTTCATCTACCAATCCCTTCACAAACCAGGTTCACACTACACTTCACCAGCCAGACTACACTTTCACAGGTTCAATCCCCTCCACACCAACCCCACATTAAAACTCTCACCAGTCCAACACCTTTTCACCAGTCCAACTACACTTCACCCGGTCCCACTTTCATCTCACCAGGCCACCAACCCAAAAAAGGGCACACTACATTTCCAACCCGGAAACTCACTTTCCAAAATCCCCCACCAGGTCCAGACTAAATCTCACAGGCCATCTACACCCACCGGTCCCACTACACCCCAGGTCCCCCCACATTTTTACCCGGTTACACCACACTCTCAAGGCCCCCTACACTCTCACCCGTCCAACTAACTCTCACCCGGTTTAATCTCACTTCCCCCAGGGCCACAAAACACTCTCACCAGTCCAACTACCCTCTCACCAGGGCCACTACACCCCACAGGGCCCATACATTACCCGGCCACCTACACTCTTACCAGTCCAAAACCCTTTTCAACAGATTCCACACTCCAATCCGAAAAACTCCGGTCCACTCAACCCCAGGTCCAACTACACTCTCACCAGGTCACACTACACTCTCACCAGGGCCACACTACACCCAAGGGCACACTACACTCTCACCAGGGGCCAAAAAAACTCTCCAAAGGGCAAAACTACACTCTCCCCCGGTCCACAAAAACCCACCAGGCCAACTAACTCTCACCCGGTCCACTACACTCACCAGTCCACATACACCCCCAGGTCCCACTACACTCTACCGGCCAACTACACCCCCACCAGTCCACACTACACCCCACCAAACCCACCACCTTTACACTCTCCCAGGGCCCCCAAAACCTCACCATCCCCACTACACCCACCAGGTCCACACTAACTTCACCATTTTAACTACACCCCACCGTCCACACTACACTCACCAGGTCCACATACACTCACCAGGTCCACACTCCCTCTCACAGGTCCCCAAAATCTACACCCCACCACAGGTCCCCACTACATACCAGTCCACACTCACCTCACCCGGCCCCACTACACTCACCGGGGCCCCACTCCACTCTCACCAGGGCCACCCCCTACCCCCCTCCTTTACCAGGTCCACATACACTCTCACCAGGCCCCCATACACTCTCACCAGTCCACCTACACTCACCAATCCACACTCACTCTCACCAGGTCCCACTAACCCACCAGGTCCCACCTCCACTCTCACCAGGTCCCACTACATTCACCAGGTAAAAACCCCCCAGTACAACCCTCTCACCAGGGGCCCACTACACTCACCCGGTCCACACTCCCTCTCACCCGGTCCCCCCTACACTCTCACGAGGTCCCCACTACACTCTCACCAGGTCCACTACATTACCAGGTCCACATACCCCCAGGTCCACACCCACTCTCACCAGGTCCAAATCACCTCACCAGTCCCACCACTTCCACCAGGTCCACCTCACTCACCAGGTCACACTCACTCTCACAGGTCCCCTCACTAACACTCCCCCCAGGTCCCCATTTAAACCCCCAGGTCCCCACTAACTCTCACCCGGGCCAACTACACTCTCACCAGTCCAACTACACCCCCCCCCCCCCCCCCCCCCCCCCCCCCCTCACCCGGTCCACACACAAAACCCCAGGTCCCCATACACTCTCACCAGGGCCCCTAATCTCACCCGTCCACTACATCAAGGGCCACACACATTTACCAGGGGCCACCTAATTCTACATCCCACTACACTCACCAGGTCCACACTACACTCACCAGGTCCCCATACACCTCCCAAAGGTCCACACTACACTACCAGGGCCACACTACATCTCACCAGGTTTTTTTATCCACCTCTTAAGAATATTACCAGGTTAACCCCAAACCCGGGCCCACTACATCTCACCCGGGCCCCCCAAATCTCTCACCAGGGCCACACTACAAATCACCAGATCCACACTACACTCCACCAGGTCCCCACTACACTCATCATCCACACTACACTCCACCAGGGCCCACTAACTCACCCGGGCCCCCACTCCACTCTCACCAGGTCCCACCTCCACTCTCACCAGGGCCACCAAAACTCTAACCAGGCCACACTACCTCACCAGGTCCCCACTGCACTCTCACCAGGGCCACACTACACTCACCAGGTCCACACTCCCTCCACCAGTCCCCTTACACTCTCACCCCGGGCCACACACATCCCAGGTCCCCCCTAAAAACTCTCACCAGGGCCACCTACACTCCCAGGGGTTTTACTCCACTCTCACCAGGGCCACACTACACCACCGGTCCACACTACACTCTCACCAGGCCACACTACACTCCACCAGGCCCCACTACATCACCAGGTTCACACTCCCCCCTCACCAGGTCCACACTCACTTCACGAGGTCCACATACGGTAAAAATTATAAAAAACCCACACAATGGGAAAAAAAAACAAATGCAGTATAATGGATCCTTTTTTGACAACGTTTCACCCCCACAGTGGGCTTTTTCAAGACACACGGATCTACCTGGGTTGGGAAGGGACGAGAGTATTTTTGTCAGAATGTTGAGGTCGGGGAAGAATGCTCACTGATGATCTACCGGGGGGGGGTTTTAGACTTGGGGAGCTTTGGGAGGGGTTTGGACAATTTTTAGACCTTCTGCTTTTCTATGTTCTTATGTGGGATGCGTGAAGAAGTTTCTTGGCGATGGGTTTAGCTATGTTTTTAAAGCCATTTTTGGTTTAAATTGTTGGTTTAGAGATAAGCGATATTTCCCGGGTTCTTTTGTATTGAGTGTTGTCTTTTGTGGCTATAAGTTTTTAGTTTCTGTTTTTAATTAAATGGTTTTTTAAATTTCGATGTTGTCAAGGCATTCCTTTTATCGCATCCTCTTGCATATTGGTGTTCTGAAATGCGTGTTTGGGGGGTCTCTTGAGTTTTTGCCCACATATAAAATTTGTTGCTCATAAAGGGGTTAGTTACCCCTGCAGAGGATGGAGGCTTTTTCCTGCCTACTCTGGTGATGTCCTTGTTGGTGTGGTTGTGGGGGTAGATACTTGGAATGATGTTTTGGCAAAGTGTTTGGAAAAATGTTTGGTAATGGAGTTGTTGGGGAGGACTAGTATCCTTTTCGGCATGTCTTCTCGGGTGTGTTGAAGATTTTAATGCCCGCCGCGCAGCTCTGATGAATGACGAGGAAAGGGAGTTTTGAAAATACTTGTTCAATTATAGTCATTTTTCCCCAAGGAACTCATTGCGCAGATTTGATGCACTAGGAAGAAACCTATAATCCACCACGTTTGGTTTTTTTGGGGTTCGTGGTGAGAGTAGAAGTGGAGAAACGTTTTGGTTGGTGGGTTTTCGATAGACTTTAAAAAGAATTCGTGGGCAGCTTTTCAGAGAAACATCAAGGAAAGGAAGAGTGTTGTCGACCCCTTTTTCAAGGTTTAAGGTTAAGGCTCGACTGGTGACTTTTTCTTGGAGAGCTTAACTTTGAAGCGTTTTGGAGTTATGAGGAAATGTCGTCAACATAACGGAGCCAGGTGACAACGAAGGAAAAATTGTGGAGAAAAGTTTTGGCTTCTAATGTTCCATTATAAGTTTTTGCAAGGACGCACGGTGGGCGAACCCATGGGTATCCAAAAGTCGCGAAAGAGGGATTTCGAAGAGAAACACGTTAAAAACCAAAACATATTCACAAAGGGCGATGAAAACGCTGGCTGGAATGGGAAACAAATGAATCGTCAATTTTCCTCGCAAAAAGATCGATGGGTTTTGTGTAGGGACTTTGGTAATAGGGGAAATCACGTCAAGGGGGAATTTCTTGTTTCCTTTTTGTGTTGCGAATGCGATTGAGAAATCACCCAGTTTTGGATGTGCGGGCTGAAGTGCCCAAGAGTTTAGAGAGGTGTTTGGCGAGAATTCCTGAGAGCTGGTAGATCCCAGGTAGATCCGTGTGTGACTTGAAAAAGCCCACTGTGTGGGTGAAACGTTGTCAATAAAGGATCACATTATACTGCATTTGTGTTTATATTTCCAGGTCCACACTACACTCTCACCAGGTTCACAGTACACTCTCACCAGGTCCACACTACACTCTCACCAAGTCCACACTACACTCACCAGGTCCACACTACACTCACCAGGTCCACACTCCACTCTCACCAGGTCCACACTACACTCTCACGAGGTCCACACTACACTCTCACCAGGTCCACACTACACTCTCACCAGGTCCACACTACACTCTCACCAGGTCCACACTACACTCACCAGGTCCACACTACACTCTCACCAGGTCCACACTACACTCTCTTCATTCCTTTCTGCTCTTTTTAACATTGTTCTTTACGGGTTTCGTTCTCATATTTCCTTGTTATGGACGGGTTTCCTTCTCATATTTCCTTTTTCTGGATGGGTTTCCTTTTCATATTTAATTTTTATGGACGGGTTTCCTTCTCATATTTCATTGTTCTGGACGGGTCTCCATGTCATATTTCATTGTTCTGGACGGGTTTCCCTGTCATATTTCATTGTTCTTGACTGGTTTCCCTGTCACATTTCAGTGTTCTGGACGGGTTTCCCTGTCATATTTCATTGTTCTTGAAGAGTTTTCTTCTCATCTTTCATTCTTCGGGACGGGTTTCCCTCTCATACTTCATTGTTCTGGTCTGGTTTCCTTCTCATATTTCATTGTTATGGACGGGTTTCCTTCTCATATTTCGTTGTTCTGAACTGGTTTCCCTGTCATATTTCATTGTTCAGGCCGGGTTTCCCGGCCATATTTCATTGTTCTGGACGGGTTTCCTTCTCATATTTCATTGTTCTTGAGGGGTTTCGTTGTTATATTTCTTTGTTCTTTACGGGTTTCGTTCTCATATTTCATTGTTCTTTACGGGTTTCGTTCTCATATTTCTTTGTTCTGGACTGGTTTCCCTTTCATATTTCATTGTTCTGGACGGGTTTCCCTGTCATATTTCATTGTCATGGACAGGTTTCCCTCTCATATTTCATTGATCTGGACGGGTTTCCTTCTTATATTTCGTTGTTCTGGACTGGGTTTCCCTGTCATATTTCATTGTTCTGGACGGGTTTCCTTCTCACATTTCATTGTTTTCAGGGGTTTCGTTCTCATATTTCATTGTTCTGGACGTGTTTCCTTCTCATATTTCCTTGTTCTGAACGGGTTTCCTTCTCGTATTTCATTGTTCTGGACGGGTTTTCCTGTCATATTTCATTGTTCTGGACGGGTTTCCCTGTCATATATCATTTTTCTTGACGGGTTTTCCTGTCGTATTTCATTGTTCTGGACTGGTTTCACTGTCATATTTCGTTGTTCTGGACGCGTTTCCCTCTTATATCTCATTGCTGTATACGGGTTTCCCTCTCATGTTTCATTGTTCTGGACGGGTTTCTTTCTCATATTTCATTGTTCTGGACCGGTTTCAATGTCATATTTCGTTGTTCTGGACGCGTTTCCCTCTTATATCTCATTGCTGTATACGGGTTTCCCTCTCATGTTTCATTGTTCTGGACGGGTTTCCTTCTCTTATTTCAATGTTCTGGACGGGTTTCCTTCTCATATTTCATTATTCTGAACGGGTTTCGCGGCCATATTTCATAGTTCTGGACGGGTTTCCTTCTCATATTTCATTGTTCTTTATGGGTTTCGTTCTCATATTTCATTGTTCTTTACGGGTTTCGTTCTCATATTTCCTTGTTATGAACGGGTTTCCTTCTCATATTTCCTTTTTGTGGATGGGTTTCCTTCTCATATTTAACTTTTATGGACGGGTTTCCTTCTCATATTTCATTGTTCTGGACGGGTCTCCCTGTCATATTTCATTGTTCTGGACGGGATCCCTGTCATGTTTCATTGTTCTGGACGGGTTTCCTTCTCATATTTCATTGATCTGGACGGTTTTCCCTGTCATATTTCATTGTTCTTGACGAGTTTCCTTCTCATATTTCATTGTTCTGGACGGGTTTCCCCGTCATATTTCATTGTTCTGGACGGGATCCCTTTCATATTTCATTGTTCTGGACGGGTTTCCTTCTCATATTTCATTGATCTGGAGGGTTTTCCCTGTCATATTTCTTTGTTCTTGACGAGTTTCCTTCTCATATTTTCATTTTTTCTGGACGGTTTCCCTGTCATATTTCATTCTTCTGGACGGGTTTCCTTCCCATATTTCATTGCTCTGGAGAGGTTTCCCTGTCATATTGCATTGTTCTGGATGGTTTCCTTGTCATATTTCATTGTTCTGGACGGTTTCCCTGTAATATCCCATGTCTGACTGGTTCTTGTCATTTCATTGGGACGGTTTTCCCTGTCACATTTCATTGTTCTGGACGGGTTTCCTTGTCATATTTCATTCTTCTGGACGGGTTTCCCTGTCATATTTCATTCTTGTGGATGGTTCCTCTCATACTTTACGTTTTGGGCTTGTTTCTTCTCATATTTCATTGTTTTGGGACGGGTTTTCCCTCTCATATTTCATTGTTCTGGACGGGTTTCCCTGTCATATTTCTATGTTCTGGACGGGTTTCACTCTCATATTTCATTGTTCTGGACTGGTTTCCCTGTCATATTTCATTGTTCTGGCCGACTTTCCCGGCCATATTTCATTGTTCTGGACGGGTTTCCTTCTCATATTTCATTGTTCTTGAGGGGTTTCGTTCTCATATTTCATTGTTCTTTACGGGTTTCTTTCTCATATTTCCTTGTTCTGGACGGGTTTCCTTCACATATTTCATTGTTCTGGACCGGTTTCCCTGTCATATTTCGTTGATGATCTGGACGCGTTTCCCTCTTATATCTCATTGTTCTGGACGAGTTTCCCTCTCATGTTTCATTGTTGTGGACGGGTTTCTTTCTCATATTTCATTGTTCTGGACGGATTTCCTACTCATATTTCATTGTTTTTTACGGGTTTCGTTCTCACATTTCCTTGTTCTGGACGGGTTTCCTTCTCATATTTCCTTGTTCTGGACGGGTTTCCTTCTCATATTTCATTTTTCTGGACTGGTTTCCTTCTCATATTTCATTGTTCTGGACGGGTTTCCCTGTCTTATTTCAATGTTCTGGACCGGTTTCCATGTCATATTTCATTGTTCTGGACAGTTTTAACTGTCATATCGCATTTTTCTGGTCTGGTTTCCCTGTCATATTTCATTGTTATGGACGGGTTTCCTTGTCATATTTCATTGTTCTGGACGGGTTTCCCTGTCATATTTCATTGTTCTGGACTGGTTTCCTTGCCATATTTCTCTGTTCTGGAGGGTTTTCCCTGTCATATTTCATTGTTCTTGACGAGTTTCCTTCTCATATTTCATTGTTCTGGACGGGTTTCCCTGTCATATTTCATTGTTCTTGAAGAGTTCCCTTCTCATATTTCATTGTTCTGCACGGGTTTTCCTGACATATTTCATTGTTGTGGACGGTTTCCCTGCCATATTTCATTGTTCTTGACGAGTTTCCTTCTCATTTTTCGTTGTTCTGCACGGGTTTTCGTGTCATATTTCATTGTTCTGGGCGGGTTTCGTTCTCATATTTCATTGTTCTTTACGGGTTTCGTTCTCATATTTCTTTGTTGTGGACTGGTTTCCCTGTCATATTTCATTGTTCTTGCCGGTTTCCCTGTCATATTTCATTGTTATGGACAGGTTTCCCTCCCATATTTCATTGTTCTGGACGGGTTTCCTTCTTATATTTCGTTGTTCTGGACGGGTTTTCGTGTCATATTTCATTGTTCTGGGCGGGTTTCGTTCTCATATTTCATTGTTCTTTACGGGTTTCGTTCTCATATTTCATTGTTCTGGACTGGTTTCCACTGTCATATTTCTTTGTTTGGACGGGTTTCCTTCTCACATTTCATTGTTTTGAGGGGTTTCTTTCTCATATTTCATTGTTCTTTACGGGTCTCGTTCTCATATTTCCTTGTTCTGGACGGGTTTCCTTCTCATATTTCATTTTTCTAGACGGGTTTCCTTCTCATATTTCATTGTTCTGGACGGGTTTTCTTGTCATATTTCATCGTTCTGGACGGGTTTCCCTTTCATATATCATTGCTCTGGACGGGTTTCCCTGTCATATATCATGGTTCTGGACGGGTTTCCTTCTCATTTTTCATTGTTCTGGACGGATTTCCGTTTCTTATTTCAATGTTCAGGACCCGGTTTTCCCCGTCATGTTCATTGTTTCTGGACGGTTTCCCTTCTCATGTCACTTTCCAATTTCTTCATGGACGGCCCGTTTCCTGCTCCAATATTTCATTGTTGGACGGATTTCCTGTCAATTTCATTGTTCTGGACGGGTTTTCCCTGTCATATTTCATTGTTTTGACGGTTTCCTTTCATATTTCTTGTTCTGGACGGTTTCCCCCTTTATATTTCATTGTTCTGGACGGTTTCCTCTTTATATTTCATTGTTCTTTTCGAGTTTCCCTCTCATATTTCATTGTTCTGGACGGTTTCTTTGTTATATTTCATTTTTGGACGGGGTTTTTCCCCCAAATTTTCATTGTTCTGGACGGGTTTCCCTGTCATATTTCATTGTTCTTGACTGGTTTCCCTGTCACATTTCATTGTTCTGGACGGGTTTCCCTGTCATATGTCATTGTTCTGCACGGGTTTCCCTGTCATACTTCATTGTTCTGGACTGGTTTCCTTCTCATATTTCATTGTTATGGACGGGTTTCCATCTCATATTTCGTTGTTCTGGACTGGTTTCCCTGTCATATTTCATTGTTCAGGCCGGGTTTCCCGGCCATATTTCATTGTTCTGGACGTGTTTCCTTCTCATATTTCAGTGTTCTTGAGGTGTTTCGTTGTTATATTTCATTGTTCTTTACGGGTTTCGTTCTCATATTTCATTGTTATTTACGGGTTTCGTTCTCATATTTCTTTGTTCTGGACTCGTTTCCCTGTCATATTTCATTGTTCTGGCCGGGTTTCCCTGTCATATTTCATTGTTATGGACAGGTTTCCCTCTCATATTTCATAGTTCTGGACGGGTTTCCTTCTCATATTTCGTTGTTCTGGACGGGTTTCCCTCTCATATTTCTTTGTTCTGGACTGGTTTCCCTGTCATATTTCATTGTTCTGGACGTGTTTCCTTCTCATATTTCCTTGTTCTGAACGGGTTTCCTTCTCATATTTCATTGTTCTTGACGGGTTTTCCTGTCATATTTCATTGTCCTGGACGGGTTTCCCTGTCATATATCATTTTTCTGGACGGGTTTCCCTGTCGTATTTCATTGTTCTGGACTGGTTTCACTGTCATATATAATGGTTCTGGACGGGTTTCCTTCTCATATTTCATTGTTCTGGACCGGTTTCCCTTTCATCTTTCGTTGTTCTGGACGCGTTTCGCTCTTATATCTCATTGTTGTGGACGGGTTTCCCTCTCATGTTTCATTGTTCTGGACGGGTTTTTTTCTCATATTTCAATGTTCTGGACGGGTTTCCTTCTCATATTTCATTATTCTCGACGGGTTTCGCGGCCATATTTCATTGGTCTGGACGGGTTTCCATCTCATATTTCATTGTTCTTTATGGGTTTCGTTCTCATATTTCATTGTTCTTTACGGGTTTCGTTCTCATATTTCCTTGTTATGGACGGGTTTCCTTCTCATATTTCCTTTTTCTGGATGGGTTTCTTTCTCATATTTCATTGTTCTGGACGGGTCTCCCTCTCATATTTCATTGTTCTGGACGGGATCCCTGTCATATTTCATTGTTCTGGACGGGATCCCTGTCATGTTTCATTGTTCTGGACGAGTTTCCTTCTCATATTTCATTGATCTGGACGGTTTTCCCTGACATATTTCATTGTTCTTGACGAGTTTCCTTCTCATATTTCATTGTTCAGGACGGGTTTCCCTGTCATATTTCATTGTTCTGGACGGGATCCCTGTCATATTTCATTGTTCTGGACGGGTTTCCTTCTCATATTTCATTGATCTGGACGGTTTTCCCTGTCATATTTCATTGTTCTTGACGAGTTTCCTTCTCATATTTCATTGTTCTGGACGGGTTTCCCTTTCCCTATTTCAAATTTTTTGGACGGGTTTCCCTTCTTATTTCATTGTTCTGGACGGGGTTTTCCCTGTCACATTTCATTCTTCTGGACGGGTTTTCCTTCTCATATTTTCATTGCCCTGGAGGGTTTCCCCGTCAATTTTTTTTTGCATTGTTCCTGGACGGCGGTTTCCTTTCATATTCCCTTGTATGGACGGTTTTCCTGTCATATTTCATTGTTCTGGGCGGGTTTTCCTGTCATATTTCATTGTTCTGGACGGTTCCCTTCATATTTCATTGTTCTGGACTGGTTTCCCCTTCATATTCCCTTGTTCTGGCCCGGGTTTTCCCCGGGCCCTATTTTTATTTTCTGGACGGGTTTCCTTCTCATATTTCATTTTCTTGAGGGTTTCCTTCCATATTTCATTGTTCTGGACCCGGGTTTTCTATTCTTTTACTATTTCCATTGTTCTGGACGGTTCCCTTCATGTTCATTGTTTTGGCCGGCTTCTCATATTTCATTGTTCTGGACGGTTTCCTTCTCATAATTTCATTGTTCCTTGACGGGTTTCTTCATCAATTTCATTGTTGGACCGGTTTCCTCTCATATTTCTTTTCTGGACGGTTTTCCCTCTTATATTTCATTGTTCTGGCGGGTTTCCCCCATTTTCATTGTTCTGGACCGGGTTTTCCCTTTTCATATTTCAATGTTCTTTGGGATTTGTTATATTTCATTTTTCTTTACGGGTTCGTTCTCAATTTTATTGTTTGGACGTTCCAAAATTTCTTTTTCTGGACTGTTTCCCTGCATATTTCATTGTTCTGGGCGGTTTCCCCCTTCATACTTTCCCCTTTTCTTTTTTCGCCATGATTTTCATTGTCTGGACGGTTTCCTCTCAATTTCATTGTTTTGAGGGTTTGTTTCCCCTATTTTTATTGTTCTTACGGTTTCTTCTCATATTTCCATGTTCTGGACGGTTTCCTTCCAAAATTTCTTGTTCTGGACGGTTTTCCCTGTCAATTTCTTGTTCTGACGGGTTTCCCTTCCCTATTCTTGTTTGGACTGGTTTCCCTCATATTTTATTGTTTGGACGGTTTCCTTCCTTTTATGGTTTCTGGGGTTTCCTTTCAATTTCTTGTTTGAGGGTTTTTCCCCTATTTCATTGTTCTACCGGTTTCCCCTCATATTTCTGTTCTGGACGGGTTTCCTTTTAAAATTTCAATGTTCTGGGCGGGGTTTCCTTTCATATTTTATTGTTCTGGCGGGGGTTCCCGGCCATTTCATGTTCGGACGGTTTCCTTTCATATTTTTATTTTCTTTGGGGGGTTTCTTCAATTCATTGTTCTTTACGGTTTTTTTTCATATTTCCTTGTTTTGGACGGGGGTTCCTTTCATATTTTTCCTTTGGGCGGTTTCCCTTCATGGCTTGTTTGGGCGGGTTTCCTGTCATATTCATGGGTTTTGGACGGGTTTCCTTTCATATTTCATTGCTGGACGGGGTTTTCCCCGCCTTTTTTTCCCGGGGGGGTTTTTTGTTTTGGACCGTTCCCTCTAATATGGTTCGGACGGGGTTTTCCCTTTTCTATTTCATTGTTCTGGGCCCCGGTTTCCCGTCATATTTCTTTTTCTGGACGGTTTTCCCTCAATCGTTTTTTCTGGACGGTTTTCCCCCTTTATATTTCATGTTCGGACGGTTTCCCTCATATTTCATTTTCTTCCCTTTTTTTCTTTTTCTAACCCCCCTTTATTTTCTTTACGGGGTTTTTTAAAATTTCTTTTCTTTACGGGTTTCCTTCTCATATTTCATTCTTGACGGGGGTTTTCCCTTTCATTTTATTTTTTGGCGGGGTTTCCCCCATATTTCATTGTTCTGGACGGGTTTTTCCTTTTCATATTCATTGTTCTTTAGGGGTTTCTTCCAATTTCATGTTCTTTACGGTTTCTTTTTCCCTTTTCCTTGTTTGGACCCGGTTTTCCCAAATTCTTTTTCTGGACGGGGGTTTCCTTTTCCCTATTTTATTGTTCGGAAGGTTTCCCTTCAGATTTCTTGTTCTGGGCCGGGGTTTTCCCTTTATTTTCTTGTTCTGGGGCGGGTTTTCCCCTTTTATTTCTTGTTCGGGCGGGTTTCCTCCTCTATTTAAAATTTTTCGGGGCCAAATTCCTTTAAAATTTTAAATTTCTAGACTTTTCCTCTCATATTTCATTTTTGACGGTCATATTTTTTGTTCTGGATTGGTTTCCCCGCATATTTCATTTTTCTTGCGGGTTTCCCCTATTTTTTTTCTGAGGGTTTTTTTCTTATTTTATTTTTCTTGGGGGTTTTTTTTTCCTATTTTTTTTTACGGGTTTTCTTTTCAATTTTCCTTTTTCTGGACGGGTTTCCTTCTCAATTTCTTTTCTGGGGGGGTTTCCCCTTTCTTTTTTATTGTTCTTGGGACGGGG
>NC_069446.1:38986345-39003629 GCF_026875155.1 Cherax quadricarinatus | reverse complement strand
ATGAAAAATAACAACGAAAACACCTCAAGAACACTGAAATATGAGAAGGAAACACGTCCAGAACAATGAAATATGGCCGGGAAACCCGGCCTGAACAATGAAATATGACAGGGAAACCAGTCCAGAACAACGAAATATGAGAAGGAAACCCGTCCATAACAATGAAATATGAAGAAGGAAACCAAAAGGTTCCAGAACAATGAAGTATGACAGGGAAACCCGTGCAGAACAATGACATATGACAGGGAAACCCGTCCAGAACAATGAAATGTGACAGGGAAACCAGTCAAGAACAATGAAATATGACAGGGAAACCCGTCCAGAACAATGAAATGTGACATGGAAACCCGTCCAGAAGAATGAAATATTCAAGAACCCGGCCAGAAACAATGAAATATGAGAACGAAACTCGACAAGAACAATGAAATATGACAGGCAAATCCGTCCAGAACAATGAAATATGAGAGGGAAATCCGTCCAGAACAATGAAATATGAGAAGGAAACTCGTCAAGAACAATGAAATATGACAGGGAAAACCGTCCAGAACAATGAAATATGACAAGGAAAATCCGTCCAAAACAATGAAATATTACAGGAAACCCGTCCATGACTATGAAACATGACAGGGAAACCCGTCCATGACAATGAAATATGACAGGGAAACCGGTCCAGAACCATGCGATATGAAAGGGAAACCGTCCAGAACAATGAAACATGACAGGAAAACCGGTCCTGAACATTGAAATAAGAAACGGAAATCCGTCCAGAACAATGAAAAATGAGAAGGAAACCCGTCCAGAACCATGATATATGACAGGGAAACCCGTCCAGAGCAATGATATATGAAAGGGAAACCCGTCCAGAACGATGAAATATGACAAGAAAACCCGTCCAGAACAACGAAATATGAGAAGGAAACCCGTCTAGAAAAATGAAATATGAGAAGGAAACCCGTCCAGAACAAGGAAATATGAGAACGAGACCCGTAAAAGAACAATGAATCATGAGGACAGAAACACCCTCAAAACAATGAAATTGGAGAAGGAAACCGTCCACAACACAAAATATAAACAGGGAAAAACCAGTCCAGAACAATGAAAAATGAGAGTGAAACCGTCCAGAACCAAGAAATATGACATGGAAACCAGTCCACAACAAAGAAATATGAGAACGAAACCCGTAAAGAACAATGAAATATGAGAACGAAACCCGCCCAGAACAATGAAATATGACACGAAAATCCGTCCAGAACAACGAAATATAAGAAGGAAACCCGTCCAGAACAATGAAATATGGGAGGGAAACCTGTCCATAACAATGAAATATGACAGGGAAACCCGGCAAGAACAATGAAATATGACAGGGAAACCAGTCCACAACAAAGAAATATGAGAACGAAACCCGTAAAGAACAATGAAATATGAGAACGAAACCCGCCCAGAACAATGAAATATGACACGAAAACCCGTGCAGACCAACGAAAAATGAGAAGGAAACTCGTCAAGAACAATGAAATATGGCAGGGAAACCGTCCACAACAATGAAATATGTCAGGAAAACCCGTGCAGAACAATGAAATATGAGAAGGGAACTCTTCAAGAACAATGAAATATGACAGGGAAACCCGTCCAGAACAATGAAATATGAGAAGGAAACTCGTCAAGAACAATGAAATATGACAGGGAAAACCCTCCAGAACAGAGAAATATGGCAAGGAAACCAGTCCAGAACAATGAAATATGACAGGGAAACCCGTCCAGAACAATGAAATATGACAGGGAAACCAGACCAGAAAAATGCGATATGACAGTTAAAATGTCCAGAACAATGAAATATGACATGGAAACCGGTCCAGAACATTGAAATAAGACAGAAACCGTCCAGAACAATGAAATATGAGAAGGAAACCAGTCCAGAAAAATGAAATATGAGAAGGAAACCCGTCCAGAACAAGGAAATATGAGAAGGAAACCCGTCCAGAACAAGGAAATGTGAGAACGAAACCCGTAAAGAACAATGAAATATGAGTAGGAAATCCGTCCAGAACAATGAAATATGAGAAAGAAACCCGTCCACAACAATGAAACATGAGAGGGAAACTCGTCCAGAACAATGAGATATAAGAGGGAAACGCGTCCAGATCATCAACGAAATATGACAGGGAAACCGGTCCAGAACAATGAAATATGTGAAGGAAACCCGTCCAGAACAAGGAAATATGAGAACGAAACCCGTAAAGAACAATGAAATATGAGAACGAAACCCCTCAAGAACAATGAAATATGAGAAGGAAACCCGTCCAGAACAATGAAATATGGCCGGGAAAGTCGGCCAGAACAATGAAATATGACAGGGAAACCAGTCCAGAACAATGAAATATGAGAGTGAAACCCGTCCAGAACATAGAAATATGACAGGGAAACCCGTCCAGAACAATGAAATATGAGAGGGAAACCCGTCCCTAACAATGAAATATGAGAAGCAAACAAGTCCAAAACGATGAAGTATGAGAGGGAAACCCATCCACAAGAATGAAATATGACAGGGAAACCCGTCCAGAAGAATGAAATATGACAAGGAAACCGGTCCAGACTATGAAAATGTGACAGGGAAACCGTCCAAACAATGAAATATGACAAAGAAACCAGTCCAGATCCATGCGATATTACAGGGAAACCGTCCAGAACAATGAAATATGACAAGGAAACCATCCAGAACAATGCAATATGACAGGGAAACCTCTCCAGAGCAATGAAATATGGGAAGGAAACCCGTCCAGAAGAATGAAATATGACAGGGAAACCCGTCCAGAACAATGAAATATGAGAAGGAAACTCGTCAAGAACAAAGAAATATGACAGGGAAAACCCTCCAGATCAATGAAATATGAGAAGGAACCCGTTCCAGAACATGAAATATGAACGGGGAAAAACCCACCAGAACAATGAAATATGAGAAGGAAACTCGTCAAGAACAAATGAAATATGACAGGGAAAACCGTCCAGATCAATGAAATATGAGAAGGAAACCCGTCCAGAACAATGAAACATGACAGGGATCCCGTCCAGAACAATGAAATTAAGACAGGGAACCCGTCAGAAACAATGAATATGAAAGGATACCCTCCATAAAAGTTAAATATGAGAAAGTGAAACCCGTTCATAACAAGGAAATATGAGAAGCGAAACCCGTAAAGAACAATGAAATATGAGAACGGAAACCCATAAAGAACAATGAAATAATGAGTAGGAAACCCGTCCAGAACATTGAAATATGGCCGCGAAAACCCGTTCATTCAGAAAAATGAAATATAGAGTAGTAACCCGTCCAGAACATTGAAATAAGAGAAGGAAAACCCGTCCAAACAAGGAAACATGAGAGGAAACCCTATACAGCAATGAGATATAAGAGGGAAACGGCTCCAAACAACGAAAAAAAGACATTGAAACCGGTCCAGAAACATGAAATTAGGAGAAAGAAACCCGTCCAGAACCAATGAAACAGAAGGAAACCCGTATACAGTCAATGAGAATATAAGAGGGAAATGCTCCAGAAACAACGAAATATGACAGTGAAACCAGTCCCCAGAACAATGAAAATACCGACAGGAAAACCCGTCAAATAAAATGGATATATACAGGAAACTCCCGTCCAGAACAATGAAATATGACAGGAAAACCCGTCAGACAATGAAATACGAGAAGGAAACCCGTTCAAGGAACAAGGAAATATAGAAGGAAACACGTCCAGAAACAATGAAATATGAGAACGAAACCCCTGAAAACAATGAAATGTGAGAAGGAAATCCGTCCAGAACAATGAAATTATGACAGTGAAACCAGTCCAGCAGAACAAACGAAATATAAGAAGGAAACCGTCCAATCAATGAAACATGAGAGGGAAACTGTCCATGACAATGAAATATGACAGGGAAACCCGTCCAGAACAATGAAATATGACAGGGAAACCAGTCCAGAACAAAGAAATATGAGAACGAAACCCGTAAAGAACAATGAAATATGAGATCGAAACCCGTAAAGAACAAAGAAATATAACAACGAAACCCCTCAAGAACAATGAAATATGAGAAGGAAACCCGTCCAGAACAATGAAATATGGCCGGGAAACCCGCCTGAACAATGAAATATGACAGGGAAACCAGTTCAGAACAACGAAATATGAGAAGGAAACCCGTCCATAACAATGAAATATGAGAAGGAAACCAGACCAGAACATTGAAGTATGAGAGGGAAACCCGTCCCGAAGAATGAAAGATGAGAAGAAAACTCTTCAAGAACAATGAAATATGACAGGGAAACCCGTCCAGAACAATGAAATATGACAGGGAAACCCGTCCAGAACACTGAAATGTGACAGGGAAACCAGTCAAGAACAATGAAATATGACAGGGAAACCCGTCCAGAACAATGAAATATGACATGGAGACCCGTCCAGAACAATGAAATATGAGAAGGAAACCCGTCCAAAAAATTAAATATGAAAAGGAAACCCATCCAGAAAAAGGAAATATGAGAAGGAAACCCGTCCATAACAAGGAAATATGAGAACGAAACCCGTAAAGAACAATGTTAAAAAGAGCAGAAAGGAATGAAGAGAGTGTAGTGTGGACCTGGTGAGCGTGTAGTGGGACCTGGTGAGTGTAGTGTGGCCGTGAGAGTGTATGTGGAACTGTGGAGAGTGTAGTGTGGACCTGTGATGAGTGTATGTGGACCTCGTGAGATGTAGTGGTGGACCAGGTGAGAGTGAGTGTGGACACTGGTGAGTGTAGTGTGGAACCTTGGTTGAGTGTATGTGGACTTGGTGAGAGTGTAAGTGTGGACCTGGTGATAGTGAGTGTGGACCTGGAAATATAAACACAAATGCAGTATAATGTGATCCTTTATTGACAACGTTTCACCCACACAGTGGGCATTTTTCAAGTCACACACGGATCTACCTGGGATCTACCAGCTCTCAGGAATTCTCGCCAAACACCTCTCTAAACTCTTGGGCACTATCAGACCAGCACATCACAAACACTCGGGTGATCTTCTCAATCGCATTCGCAACATCAACATCAGGAACAAGAAACTTTCCAGCCTTGACGTGACTTCCCTATTCACCAAAGTACCTACTACACAAGCCATCGATCTCTGCGCAGGAAAAATTGACGATTCACTGACTTCCCATTCCAGCAGCGATTTCATCGACCTTGTTGAACTATGGTGATGGCTTTAAACGTGTTTCTCCTTCGAAAATCACCTTTCTTTCAGAGCAGACCTTTTGGACTACCCATGGGTTCGCCACTCAGTGCAGTCCTGGCGAACTTATAACTGGAGGAACTCTAGAAGCCGAACGTTTCTCCACACTTATTCCTTCGACTGTCACCTGGCTCCGTTAGTTGACGACTTTCTCCTCATAACACCTAAACGCTTCAAACGTTCAAAGCTCTCCCAATACAAGCTCAACCAGTGAGCCTTCAATCCAGTTCACACTTGAAGAAGAAGTCGACAACACTCTTCCTTACCTGATGTTCTGCTCTGCAAAGCTGACCACGAACTTCGGTTTAAAGTCTATCGAAAACCCCACCAACCAAAACGATCTTCTCCAAGTCTATTCGAAACTCTCACCACAAACCAACCAAACGTTGTGTGATTATAGGCATCTTCCTACTGTGCCACCTCAGAATCTGCAGGCAATTGAGTTCCTTGAGGTAGAATTGCACTATAATTGAACAAGTATTATCTAAACACAACCCAGAGAAGACACTGTCGCGCCGATAAGAAAGATACATAGTCCCTCCCAACAACTCCTACCAAACATGTTTCCCAACATCTTTGCCAAAACATCATTCCAATTACTACCTCCACAACCACGACCAACAAGGACATCACCAGTAGTAGGCAGGACAAGCCTCCATCCTCTGCCAGGGTATACATAAACCCTTGTAATGACTGCAAGAAATTATTATGTGGGCGAAACTATTACTAAGAGACCTCCAAACACGCATTTCATAACACCATATGCAAGCAGGACTGACGATACAAGGAATGCCTGGGCACACGGCATCGCAATTCACACCAAACCATTTAATTAACTACAAAACTCAAGACATATAGCCAACAGAAGACAACACTTCAATAACGAAGAATCCTGAATCATCAGCTTATCTCTAAGTATAACCAACAATTTCAACCAGAACAATGCTTCTATAACATAGCTGAACCACTCGCCAAGAAACTTCTTCATCGCTATCCCACATAAGAACATAGAACACTGCAGAAGGTCTACAACTTGTCCAATACCCCTGCCAAGCTACCCAAGACTCTATAACCCCACCCGGTAGATCATCAGACGCAGCATTCTTCACCTGACCTCAACATTCTGACTATAAATACTCTCGTACCTTCCAACCCCAGGTAGATCCGTGTGTGACTTGAAAAAGCCCACTGTGTGGGTGAAACGTTGTCAATAAAGGATCACATTATACTGCATTTGTGTTTATATTTCCATTGTGTCGGTATTTTATACCATTTATTACCGTAGTGTGGACCTCGTGAGAGTGTAGTGTGGACCTGGTGAGAGTGGAGTGTGAACCTGGTGAGTGTAGTGTGGACCTGGTGAGAGTGTAGTGTGGACCTGGTGAGAGTGTAGAGTGGACATGGTGAGTGTAGTGTGGACCTGGTGAGAGTGGAGTATGAACCTGGTGAGTGTAGTGTGGACCTAGTGAGTGTAGTGGAACCTGATGAAATAGAGAGTGGGACCTTGAGAGTGTAGTGTGGACTGGTGATGAACGTGTGGACCTGGTGAGTGTAGTGTCGAACCTGGTGAGAGTGTAGGTGGACCTGTGGGGTAGTGTGGACCTGGTGAGAGTGTAGTGGGGACTCTGTGAAGAGTGTAAGTGTGGACCTGTGAGTGAGTGTGGACCTGGTGGAGTGTAGTGTGGATTTGGAGAGAGTGTAGTCTGGACCTGGTGAGAGTGTAGTGTGGACCTGGTGAGTGTAATGTGGACCTGGTGAGTGTAGTGGACCTGGTGAGAGTGTAGTGTGGACCTCGTGAGAGTGTAGTGTGCACCCTGGTGAGAGGTGGAGTGTGGACCTGTGAGAGTGGAGTGTGGGACCTGGTAGTGTAGTGTGGACCTGGTGAGAGTGTAGTGTGGACCTGGTTGAGAGTGTATTGTGGGAACCTGTGAGATTGGAGTTGTGACCCTGCTGGTGAGTGAGTGGTGGACCTGGTGAGAGTGTACTGTGGACCTGGTGAGAGAGTGAGTGTGTACCTCGGGGAGCGTGTGTGTGGACCTCGTGAGCGTGTAGTGTGGACCTTGGTGAGTGTAGTGTGGACCTGGGAGAGTGCAGTGAGGAACTGTGAGTGTAGTGTGGGACCTGGTGGAGAGTGTAGTGTGGACCTGTGAGAGTGGAGTGTGGACCTGGTGATGTAGTGTGGACCTGGTGAGAGTGTATGTGGATCGGTGATGTAGTGTTGGACCTGTGAGAGTGTAGTGTGGACCGTGAGAGTGTAGTGTGGACCCTGAGAGATTGTAGTGAGGACCTTGTGCTATGTAGTTTGACCTGGCGAGAGTGTAGTGGTGCACCTGTGAGAGTGTAGTGTGGACCTGGTGAAGGTGTAGTGTGGTCCTGGTGAGCGTGTAGTGTGGACCTGGTCGGTAGTGTGGACCTATTGCGTGTAGTGACCTGATGAGAGTATAGAGTGGACCTGGTTGAGAGTGTAGTGTGGACCTGGTGAGTGTAGTGTGGACCGGTGAGTGTAGTTGGACCTGGTGAGAGAGGTAGTCTGGACTGGTGAGAGTGAAGTGTTGTACCTGGGGTGCAGTTGGACCTGGTGAAGAGAGTCTTGTGACCTGGAGAGTGTAGTGTGGATCTGGCGAGAGTGTAGTCTGACTGTAAGAGTGTAGTTTGGACCTGGTGAGTGGTAATGGACCTGTGAATGTAGTGGACCTGTGAGAGTGTAGTCTGGACCTGGTGAGAGTGTTGTGTGGACCTGGTGAGAGTGTAGATTTGACCTTGTGAGTGTTTAGTGTGGACCTGGTGAGAGTGTAGTGTGTACCTGGTGAGAGTGTAGTGTGTACCTGGTGAGAGTGTAGTGTGGACCTGGTGAGAGTGTAGTGTAGATCTGTTGAGAATGTAGTGTGGACTTGGTAAGAGTGTAGAGTGGACCTGGTGAGAGCGTAGTGTGGACCTGGTGAGAGTGTAATGTGGACCTGGTGATAGTAGAGATTGAACCTGGTGAGAGTGTAGTCTGGACCTGGTGAGAGTGTAGTGAAGCGCTAAACCCATGGGAGCTATGCAGCTCCACACGGTGTGAAGGTACAATTCACTGTCTATTTAGCTCTTTAGTGTGACACTCGGTTCCTATTTGTATTTAACTTGATGGGGAACCTCTGATGAAATTTCGGTAATTACTGAACTGTTATGCCACGAGATAAGAAGAAAAAGAAAGAAGACCAGGTTTTGAGAGAGAGGAAGGAAAAAATTAAAAAAGACTGGACAAGTGATGAAAATAGCTTATCTTGCTTAAATTAGATGATTGTTGATTAAGCTTGACGCCACTTACTTGCTCTTGTGTCTGACTGGAAGCTTGATGGAGGGCTGGAAAAAACTGCTGGACGAAGCAATGAGGATCATTCTAGGACGCGCTCGTAATGCCAAAATTTTAAATATGCGGAAAGAGCTGGATAGTCCAAGCTTCAGAAATCGTGTTAAGTAAAGAAATAACCTAAAACTGGTGCTAATATGTTCAGGGAGGCCCATTCAACTCCATGGACAGAAGCCCTCCTACTTTCCTTCAGCACTCGTGAAACAACCCGCCAGATGAATCAACAAATTGGAACGACCCTCCACATGAACCAGATACATGATCTTTGTTAAGGTAAGGCAACAGCGCAATACCTCTCCGCCGCTTCCATGGGGATATTACCCCATTCCAAACTACCAGTTTCCTCCATTATCCCCTCAATATACTTCTTTAGTTCACAACCAAAAGCTTCGCCTTGAAAGCCAAACATGATGCCTTAAGCTGTGATTGATAACTTAGTCATAACAGCACACTCTTACACAAATTGTATGCGTTGATGGTCTGTTTCACCAATCCACTGGTGCACAGCTGGTAGTGCTGCTTGTCGTACAGAGACATGGCTCTCATGACGAAATTTGGAGCACCCATCAATAACTGGGCCTCTACCTTTCAAAAACAGAAACTATTTGTCATACTCCTTGCAACTGAAATGCGTCAGTATCTAAGCCTTGACACTTTAATTTTTAATAAACTGATTCTGCTGTCATCAATAAATGCTCTCAACTCATTAGTAGAAATTGTGTATGCTTGTGTCAGAAGCCAGACACAGGCATGTAAGATTGTGAACAAATGGGAGTCCAGAGGTACACATGCTGTGGATTCCATCTCACATTGGTCCTTCAGATTAATTACAGAACTGATAAACTGGATAAGCTGTATGCGTTCAAAGAGCGGGTAGATTACAATCTTGGTTTGTCAGCTACAGTTGAAGAACAATACGAAAGAACTTAAACTGGAATTTTAATTGACTTTAAGAACTCTGGGTGATTGACACAAGTCTGTCCATCTAATCATCATTCATCACGCAGGAGGAGCCACATGTCCTTGGTGCAGCCACAAAATAAGCAGACTCTTGGATGTCACTACCGCTCGCCCCGGCTGGGTTACAAGTATATTTGGCAGGTAAATCATCACCACCAGAATGTAGACCAAACGAAATATTCTCACCCTGAGGTCTTTATGTACTGGAGTGTATTAAATTCAATAATGAATTCCAGAGACAACTCGCTCAGAATGTTCAAGATATGTCAAAATATTTTTGGACAGTGTTATTTACAGACCATTCTGAAAAATACTCTGATATGCACTCTGTAAAAAAGGATTACCACGGTGTGTGTGTGTGCGTGTGTGTGTGTGTGGTGCTTGTTTGCGTGTGGATTTGTGTACGCCGTACAGCATGAGTGTGTGTGCTCCGGGTGTGTATGTACGCTCGTGTTGTGTGTGTGTGTGGACTCATCCTATTTTTGTGTGTGTGTGGGTGCGTGGTGTGTTTTGAGACCAACAATTAATCTTTGCACTGAAAACTCTTCATTACAGATGTGACCGGGTGTGGGATGTGTGAATTGCTCATAAATTTATAATTTTGTTCATGACGGTAACCACGTATATACTAAGTACATTTACTTACATTATTCTTAGTTTTGTAACTTGTGAATCATTACCTTTGTTACCTTGTTCACCTGTCCAGGACTTTGGGGCCCAGTCCCCTGACCCTTATGTACCTCTTTTGACTACACGCACAGGATGGGAATGGAGTAGTGAAACGCGGCGGGTGATACCCGTAGACTTTGTCACGTTTCACCTCCTTAAATTAACATTCTTCATGATAGTCAGACTGTTTTCTAGCGTGTTTACATGTCCGTTTCTAATTCTAAACGATCGAAAAAAATACCTGGGAAATTTTCTATTCGATATGTAACTTTAACCTAGATTTTTCCTAATTAAAATCTTAGTAAGAGCGCAAATTAACGAGATTAAATAATTGAAGAAAGGACAAGCACAGCAGTGCGACGAACTCAGGTAGGTGTTTTAATCCTCAGACTACAGTATCTGTAATTCTTTCTACCAAGAAACTGTTCTAATTGTGTACCTGTCTCTGGTTGTATATATTTACATGCAAGCAATATTTCTAAATATATTTACATTTGTAAGTATAAAATTTGTAAATTTTGACAAATATTCTTCCCCTAAATCTGTTTATTAATTAATGGACTATTTTTATGAAGAACCATCACCGACTAAATCATCTCACGTTTATGAAGCAAAACTCACACCCTCGAACATTGGGTGTGAGTTTTACCCATAAAAGTTCTCGGACGAAAACGTGTTGGTGGAGTTGTTTCACTCGATGAATTCACCACGGAAAGTTGCCTGGGTAGTTTCAGACACAAAGTTCCCATTATTGAACGACACAAAAATTCATTAATGGAACGTGTTGATTAGTTTTTTTTTCCATTTAAATGTAGGGTAAAACAGGTTTCTGTTGCATTTGAAAACATTTTCCACAAACTTAATCATGGCCTCGTGAACACCAGGGGAAGTCACTGTTCCTAGATTAACCAATAATTAAGTACCTCAGGTTTCGCCATAGAGTTGTGGAACTTTAACAGTGTTTATAAAAAGTGCTCAAAAAGTGTTTATAAACATTGATCAGATTGTTGTAAATAAAGGTTTCAAGAGTGTTAAATAAGTTTTCAGAGCCAGGTCTAACAGTGCGACAACATGGTTTTAAAAAACCTGTGGTTGTTTAAGTTAGGTTTAGTTTAATATGTTATTGTCAGTGGAACGCCTTCCAACTGAACAAAAGAAATGAATGGAAAAATAAATAAATAAAGAAATAACTTAGGAAAAATGAGAATAATGGTTTTTGAGAATTGTACTTAAATTTAAATATAATAAAAAAAAATGGCCTTCAGTTCTTTGAGTTAGCGCAGGAGTAGGTATGGCCTGGGTGGATAGTTCCTCTGATGTTATTTATGTAGGTTATCCTGGGCAGAATGGTAACAATCGATGTGTTCTGGAATCTCCTACATTTGGATGGAGCCACAAGTAGTATTAGGTAAGGGGGCCGGTAGTAGTAGAATAATGTTAATAGTATTTATTAACACACGTCTTGCTCCTTTATCTGGCGTTCTATCCTGAAGACTCAGCCAGGAACAGTGCTGGGTAATTAGAAAAATAAATAAATTGGTTACCCATAGTCATGATATATATACAGTTAAGAAAGAAAAGAATAATGGCCAAAAATCATTATGGTAACCAGCAAACACTAGAAAAGAACAACATTATACTCCTGGTAGATCACCTACCTGATTAGGAGAAAGAGTGGAGGTGAAGTGACTCTCCAAACTTCAACCACACAAGGTAAGGTTCAATATTACCAGAGTAGGAAACTTTAACAAATCGGCACCAGGAACTAAAAGGGAGTGGGTTTTGCCCCAGCCCGCCAGAGGGGGGGGGGGTGCGCGCGACGTAACTCTCTAATGGTTCCTGGTTGCCCGAACAACCTTAACCCCACTTACACTTACTTTTCCCTCACATTATAATATGGCACCCCATACCCATCTGTGGGCGTAGTCTAACTGATTACAGGGTACATTAATTTGGTCCAGGGACTGGACTCCAAAGTTTGATAGCCTGAGAAAAGTTACAGAAGGTAATGACTCACAATTTAAAAGTATTGAACTCACAATTTTCAAAGGTAATGAGCTCCAGGTAGGTCGGGTCACAATCATGACAAGTTACAAAGATACGTATGGGTCCAGGGACTGGGCCCCCAAAGTTTTGATAGCTGAACTAGGTACAAAGGTAATGAACTCACAAGTCACAAAGGTAATGAATCCTGTAAGCATGGTTACTTACGTTTATACATCGCTACAATCATGAACAAATTATAGAGTAATGAGCAATTCACACTTCCACACCTCATTGTTCGCATCGCTGTTGGGCCGTGCGGACGCACTGTGCAGTAGCTCCCACTACAACTGGTTTCTGCGCAGTTTTCACTGTTCAGACATGGCGGAGTACACCGGCAGGAGGATAAATACAGTTTGCATTGAGCTGTTGAGGGGTTCTCTGAGCCCTGCTACTATGAACGTCGTTCTACCTGCAATTATTAGGGATTTATATGGTATCCCTAATGAGGAACTGTATGGTGTGGCCCTTAATGGGATGAAACGAGTATTTGTAAAGTTCCTGAGGAATAGCTACTACAGCAGTGTGGTGGAGGAGTATCAGGAACGGCGAATGTGTCCAACTCGACGATGGATGTGTGCTTGCATGACGTATCTACATTCAAACCGTGGGTACGAGTGAGGAATGTACCCTTCGAGGCAACGCATTTTGGTATACAGGAAGTTTTTGGGCAAGTATGGTGTCATTCATGAAGCCAGAGGTGGGGTTTGGCGGGATGGACCATATGTGGGCCCCCCGGAAGGGTCATACAATATCAAGATGACTTTAAAGACGCCTATACCTTCGTATGTAATGTTCCCAGGCACCAAAAACCAGGTATATGTGTCGTATGTGGGGCAAAGGAGAACGTGTCGTCTTTGTGGCTTTTTTGACCATATAGCGGCACAATGTCCCACGTTAGAGTTGACCGGGGGTGTCAGTCCCGGTGGAGGACATCCAGCAGGCGATTTGGGGTGGGGGCGGCGAAGAATGGGACACTCTATGGAGTGAGGAGGTGGAGAAGGAGGGTGAACAGATGGACGTGTGTCACCCCTCCCGGGGGAGGAGGAAGTTCCTTCTCCAACATCTGAGGTGGTGGAGGAAGTGGTGGAGACGACACAGGAAAGGGGTCCTTGGAGTCAGTGCTCCAGGAATTCTTGGAGGAGGCGTTGGTTAGAAGGGGACATAGATGAACGGATCAATGAAAAGCAGCAATTGCAAGGCCTGAGTGAGAAGTCGGAAGTAGTAGGGAACACTGGAAAGGATACACTTGTGTGGCAGAGGTACACAGGGAGGATGTACCTGAGGAAGAGGTGGCTTTGGGAGGGAGCTCTAGGAAGAGACCCAGCGGGGCTGACTGAATTAAAATTTATGTTTTAAAAACCTGGGCAAAGACCAGGTAAGAAGGTTTGGGCGGAGGTGGGCCGCAATTCACCTACAGGGGGGGAGAACAGGGAAAATCGGGGGAGAGACAAGGGGGGTAGGAAGTTCTATTAAAAGAGTAATAAGGAAAGTGTAAGCAGCTTGAAGGGAAGTGTGAGCAAGCCACAGCGGCATAGGGGTAAGCCGCCTCTCCTTGACCATTCAGGTGTGTAACGATAAATGCTAATGGCTTAAAAAACTGAGGTTAAAAGGGTGTGGTTGGAGTTGGTTCCTAAAAGGTACGATGTTGATGTTGGTTTCCTACAGGAGCATAACTATAAGTCAGGTAGTGAGTTGAGATTGAGAGGATATAAGTTGTTTGTGAGCATGGCAACGCTTTTAAAGGCGGAGTGGCTGTTTTAGTAAAAGGAGACCAGTCCCTTGCAAGTCATGGTGGTGGGAGGACGGCGGGGTTGGGGGGAGGGTAGTTCGGGTGGATGTGGAGGGTGGTGGGGGAGAGTAGGGTATGTTTTGTGGGAGTAGTTTAATGCCCTGCGATTGGTAACATAAGGATAAAATCAGATTTTGTTTCGTGACGTTTTGTTCTATCATCACAGGGGTTTTCCTGCCATAGCGATAATTGGAGGTGATTGGAATTGTTTGATTAGGCATGTAGACGTTTAGTTTCCTAGGGGGGCGGAGGTGTTGTGTGGGTGTTTTAAGGGATGGCATTGGTGATGTCGGGGTGGTAGATGTGGGTTGGAGGGGGCGGGGGGTAAGGTTGAGTATACCTATGTACAGGGGATTATGAGGCAAGGTTCGGATAGGATTTATGTGAGGCAGGGGATCAGGGTGAGAGGTGAGTTAGAACAGTAGACGTGGGTTTTTCAGGGACCACAGTGCAGTGTTGGCTGATCTTAGGGTGACTGGTATTCCGAGATATATCAGGGCTATTGAATTAAATGTGAGGCTTTTACAGGAGGAGATCAAGGTCGGTCTTTCAGTCATGTGGAAAGGGCTTTGGGAGGCTAGGGATGAGGAGGTGGATTTGTTAGATTGGTGGGAGTTGCAGGCAAGGTGGAAAATTGTAGAATTTTTAGGAAAGGGCTGGCAGGGAAAGGTGCACGTCTGGAGGTTTGCATTGCGAATTATTTAGAGGGTCGTTGAATGATTGTTAATGCGGGTGGGGAGTAGGGAGGGAGGGGAAGGAGTTATGGGGTAACTTAGGAGTCGTTTAGTAGAGATGCATAATGATCGTTTTGATGCAACTCAGGGTCAGGGAGGATTGGAGGAGTACTAAAGGGTGATAAGCCAACCGGGTATGTTCGCAGAAAATTCAAGGACAGGAACGTTGAGGACTACCGTGGCGCATATTGTTGTGGAGGGGTGCGGAGGGGTATGTGAGGGGACAGGGTTCTCACTGACACAGATTCTATTAGTAGGTATGCTGATGATTTGGTTTACGGAGAAAATGGAAAAGAAGACAGGGGAGGGGTAGGTGGGATAGAACATTTAGTGGGTTAGGGTTACCTGCAGGGTATGGGGAAGGGGATAGGGAGTTAGTTGGAGGGAGGCCATACGGGCGGGAGGAGGTGGGGAAGTGGTGAATGGGTTGAGTCAGGGGAAGGCCACCCAGAATGATGGTTACCTAATGATTTTACAAAGCGCATTGGGAGGTTCTGAGGGATGTGCCTAGTGGAGGTTCTGAATTAATGTTGAAATGGGGCAGAATGGCAAACACAAGAACTGGGGTCGTGTCTTGGTGCCAAGAAGGGAGGAGAGGAGAAGGGTTTGGCGAGATTATCGTCCGTTGTCGTTAATGTGTACGGATTACAAATTTTTTGCGAAGGTATTGGGGAACAGATTTTAAGAGGTTAATTGGGAGTAGAGTACATGGGGACAGGTATGGGATATCCGGGATGGACTTGAAGGATGGGCATAGGTGCGATAAGGGATTTTATAGAGAACCTGTCAGGAGGGGGCGTCGTCCTTGGCTTGGATTGGGCTCAGGCATATGATCGTGTGAAGAGGGGACTTTTTGTGGGGATGTTAGGAGAAAAATTGGTTTTGGAGGGGGGGTGTGAGGTGGGTGCGCACGCTGTATGAGGGGGCTGTAATGAGGGTGCTAGTTAAAGGTGAGTGGGGGGGGCGGGGTGCTATGAGAAACGGGGATTAAGGCAGGGTTGTCCGCTGATCACGTTGCTTTTTGCATGCGATGCAACATCCTTTCTTTGTACGCCTGTGGACGAGGATTGGGGGAGGTGGGGGGGGGGGGGGAAGTATTGGGGGGCATAGATAGGTTTGTGGATGATACAACTGTGTTAGTTCACGAGTGGGGAGGCTTTACGTAGGGTGCGCAGAGGTCATTAGGAGCTTTGGGTATGTTTCAGGAATGGTAGTTATTTAGCAAAGTCTAGGTTATTAGAAGTAGGAAATGGGTTGGGGTGGGAGGGAAAAGAAGGTATTGATTGGGGGGGGAAATGCAACGTGGATTGAATTTAAATTGGGGTTTAAAAAACAAAGAGGGACCTTAAAATGTTTTTAAATGTTTGATTATGGATTTTGGGGGGTTAAAAATTTTTTTGGTTGTTAAAATTTTATTTTTTTGTTAAATGAGGGGGGTTTTAATTGGGAGAAGTATTTATTCTTTCATTTTGGAAGGTGGGGTTAGATTAAAGGTTAAGGCCCTTGGGATCCCGGGGGGGGGGGGAATTGGAAGGGATTTAGGGGGAGGGATTTTAGGAGGTGCTCGCAACTTTTGGGGGAGGAATTTATTTAGAGGATATTGGTTTAAGAGGAAAGTTTGGAGGTGTTTGGGTGGGTGTTTTGGGGGGTTGTAAAGGGGGCAGTTAAAGGGGAGGGGGGGGGAAAATTGGGGTTTAAGTGAAAGCACAAAAAATTTTGTAGGGAATTTAAGGTTTGGGGAAATGAGGAGATTAGGGAAATTGTGGGGAATTTTGAGTAAGGATTTAGTAGGGGAAAGTAAGTGGTATGGAATGGAGTAAGGGGCCCCCAGGTTGGGGGCCCTTAAAAATGGGTTTGGGAGTTAAAGAAGATGATTTTGTTTGGGATAGGATTATTTTGTTCTAGGAGAAAGGAAGGGGGTTATAAAATTATTTAAAGGGTTTAAAATTGGGGGGGTTTAACAAGGGGAATCCCTAGTAAAAGGTTAGGTTTTTTTATGTGTAAAAGTGAGGGGGGGTTTTTTTGGAAAGGGTTGGGGTTTTTTAGGGACCAATGAAGCAATTGGGGGGGGGGGTTGTGGAAGGGAATTTTGGGTTACCAAGGAAAAGCTTTTAAAGGTTTATGAATAGGGAAGGTCTGAATTGTGGGGGTCCAGGGTTTAAAATTAAAAATTTTGGGGGGATAGGGTTAGGAACAGTTGGTGGAATTATGCAAACGTCAACCTTTTGGGGTCCGGTTAAGGCCCCTGTTATTAAAGTAATTGGGATTGGTCATTCCCCCTTGGTGTCAAAGTTATTGAAATAAGTTGGGAAAAAGCAAAAGGGGTTTTTTAAAAAGGGAGTAAAAGGGGGGGGTTTTTTTTTTTTAATAAATTTTTCTTTTAAACTTTGGGGAAAACCCCCCAAATTTAAAATTTTTTAAAAAAAAAAATTTAGAAACACCCCAAAAAAAAACCCCCTTTTACCCAATTTA
>NC_069446.1:38955583-38985845 GCF_026875155.1 Cherax quadricarinatus | reverse complement strand
AATCCCCAGAATAATAGCACTCACAGAAACAAAAACTCACCAGAATAATAACAGATTCAATCTTTCCATCGGATACCAAATCCTCAGGAAAGACAGAGGGAGGAGAGGGGGAGGAGGAGTTGCACTGCTCATTAAAAACCAGTGGGATTTTGAGAAAATGGAAGGAATGGATGGCATGGGCGAAAGGGACTACTTAGTAGGAACAATCCAGTCTGAGGGACATAAGGTGATAATTGCAGTAATGTACAACCCACCACAGAACTACAGGAGGCCAAGAGAAGAATATGATGAGAGCAACAGAGCAATGATCGACACACTAGCCGAGGTGGCCAGGAGAGCACACATGGGAGGAGCAAAGTTACTAGTTATGGGTGATTTCAATCACAAGGAGATTGACTGGGAAAACCTGGAGCCCCATGGGGGTCCCGAAACATGGAGAGCCAAGATGATGGATGTGGTACTGGAAAACCTCATGCATCAAATGTTAAAGACACTACCAGAGAGAGAGGAGAGGATGAACCAGCAAGACTGGACCTTGTATTCACCATGAGTAGTTCGGACATCGAGGGTATCATGTATGAAAGGCCTCTGGGAGCTAGTGATCATGTGGTTCTGTGCTTCGACTACATAGTTGAGCTCCAAGTGGAGAGAGAAGCAGGAATAGGCTGGGAAAAACCAAACTACAAAAGGGGGAATTACTCAGGCATGAGGAACTTCCTTCAAGACATTCAGTGGGAGAGGGAACTGACAGGAAAACCAGTACAAGAAATGATGGACTATGTAGCAACAAAATGCAAGGAGGCAGAGGAGAGGTTTGTTCCCAAGGGAAACAGAAATAATGGGAAGAACAGAACGAGTCCTTGGTTCACCCAAAGGTGTAGGGAGGCAAAAACTAGGTGTACTAGAGAATGGAAAAGGTACAGAAGACAGAGAACTCAGGAAAATAAAGAAATCAGCCGAAGAGCCAGAAACGAATATGCACAGATAAGAAGGGAGGCTCAGAGACAATATGAAAATGACATAGCATCAAAAGTAAAGACTGACCCGAAGCTGTTGTACAGCCACATCAGGAGGAAAACAACAGTCAAGGACCAGGTAATCAGATTGAGGAAGGGTGATGGGGAATTCACAAGAAACGACCAAGAGGTATGTCAGGAGCTCAACACAAGATTTAAGGAGGTATTTACAGTGGAACCCAGTTGGACTCCAGGAAATCAGAACAGGGGGGCACACCCGCAAGTGCTGGATGAGGTACATATAACCAAGGAGGAGGTGAAGAAGCTGCTATGCGAACTTGACACCTCAAAGGCGGGGGGGACCAGACAACATCTCTCCATGGATCCTTAAAGAGGGAGCAGAGATATTGTGTGAGCCATTAACAAAGATCTTCAACACATCACTTGAAACTGGGCAACTCCCTGAGGTATGGAAAATGGCAAATGTATTCCCAATTTTTAAAAAGGGAGACAGACATGAGGCACTAAACTACAGACCTGTATCACTAGCGTGTATAGTATGCAAGGTCATGGAGAAGATCATCAGGAGGAGAGGGGTGGGGCACCTGGAAAGAAACAAGTGTATAATTGACAACCAGCACGGTTTCAGGGAAGGAAAATCCTGTGTCACAAACCTACTAGAGTTTATGACAAGGTGACAGAAGTAAGACAAGAGAGAGAGGGGTGGATCGACTGCATATTTTTGGACTGCAAGAAGGCCTTCGACACAGTTCCTCACAAGAGGTTACTGCAAAAGCTAGAGGATCAGGCACACATAACAGGAAAGGCACTGCAATGGATCAGAGAATACCTGTCAGGGAGGCAACAACGAGTCATGGTAAGCTACGAGGTGTCAGAGTGGGCGCCTGTGACAAGCGGGGTTCCACAGGGGTCAGTCCCTAGGACCTGTGCTGTCTTGGTATATGTGAACGACATAACTAAAGGGGATAGATCAGAAGTGTCCTTGTTTGCAGATGATGCGAAGTTAATGAGAAGAATCAAATCGGATGAGGATCAGGCAGGACTACAAAGAGACCTGGACAGGCTACAAGCCTGGTCCAGCAACTGGCTCCTTGAATTTAACCCTGCCAAATGCAAAGTCATGAAGATTGGGGAAGGACAAAGAGACTGCAGACACAATATAGTTTAGATGGCCAAAGACTGCAAACCTCACTCAAGGAAAAAGATCTGGGGGTGAGTATAACACCGAGCATATCTCCTGAGGCGCACATCAATCAGATAACTGCTGCAGCATACGGGCGCCTGGCAAACCTACGGATAGCGTTCCCGATACCTCAGTAAGGATTCGTTTAAGACTCTGTATACCATTTATGTCAGGCCCATACTGGAGTATGCAGCACCAGTTTTTGGGAAACCACACCTATCAAGCACGTCAAGAAATTGGAGAAAGTGCAAAGGTTTGCAACAAGACTAGTCCCAGAGCTACGGGATTGTCCTACGAAGAAAGGTTGAGGGAAATCGGCCTGACAACACTGGAGGACAGGAGGGTCAGGGGAGACATGATAACGACATATAAAATACTGCGCGGAATAGACAAGGGGGACAAAGACGGGATGTTCCAGAGATGGGACACAGACACAAGAGGTCACAATTGGAAGTTGAAGACTCAGATAATCAAAGGATGTTAGGAAGTATTTCTTCAGTCATAGAGTAGTCAGGCCGGGGAATAGCGTAGAAAGTGACGTAGTGGAGGCGGGAAACCATACATAGTTTTAAGGCGAGGTATGATAGGCTCATGGGGCAGGGAGAGAGAGGACTAGTAGCAATCAGCGAAGAGGCGGGGCCGGAGCTGTGACTCGACCCCTGCAACACAAATAGGTGAGTACAAATAGGTGAGTACACACACCCCACACACACACACACACCCCAAAACACACAGAACAACACACACACAAAAGACACACACCAAAAGACACACACACACACACACCCCCCACAGACACACAAAACACCCCACACACAAAACACACACACACACACACACACACACACACACACACACACACACACAGCACCACACACACATGCACACACACACACCCGACACACACACACAGTAAAGGACCAGGTAATCAGATGAGGAAGGGTATGGGAATTCACAAGAAACGACCGAGAGTATGTCAGAGCTCAACACAAGATTTAAAGAGGTATTTACAGTGGAAACCTGTAGGACTCCAAGAAATCAGAACAGGGGGGCACGCCAGCAAGTGCTGGATGAGGTACATATAAACCAAGGAGGAGGTGAAGAAGCTGCTATGCGAACTTGACACCTCAAAGGCGGTGGGACCAGACAACATCTTCCTGGGTCCTTAAAGAGGGAGCAGAGATATTTTTGTAAAGCCATTAACAAAGATCTTCAAAAACATCATTTAAAAACGGGGAAAACTCCCTGAGGTATGGAAAAGGGGCAAATGTAGGTCCCAATTTTTTAAAAAGGGACGGGACATGAGGCACTAAACTACAGACCTGTATCTCTAACGTGTATAGTATGCAAGGTCATGGAGAGATCATCAGGAGGAGAGTGGTGGGGCACCTGGAAAGAAAAAGTGTATAATTGACAACCAGCACGGTTTCAGGGAAGGAAAATCCTGTGTCACAAACCTACTAGGTTTTATGACAAGGTGACAGAAGTAAGACAAGAGAGAGAGGGGTGGATCGAAATGCGTATTTTTGGACTGCAAGAAGGCTTTCGACACAGTTCCTCCAAGAGGTTACTGCAAAAGTAGAGGACCAGGCACACATAACAGAAAAAGGCACTGCAATGGATCAGAGAAATATCTGACAGGGAGGAAACAACGAGTCATGGTACGCGACGGGGGTGTCAGAGTGGGCGCCCGTGACAAACGGGGTTCCACAGGGGTCAGTCCCAGGACCTGTGCTGTTCTTGGTATACGTGAACGACATAACGGAAAAGGGGTAGACTCAGAAGTGTCCTTGTTTGCAGACGATGTGAAGTTAATGAGAAGAATCGAATCGGACGAGGGTCAGGCAGGATACAAAGAGATCTGGACAGGCTACAAGCCTGGGCCAGCAACTGGCTCCTTGAATTTAACCCTGCCAAAAAGCAAAGTCATGAAAATTGGGGAAGGGCAAAGAAGACCGCAGACACAATATAGTTTAGATGGGCCCAAAAACTGCAAACCTCACTAAAGGAAAAAGATCTGGGGGTGAGTATAACACCGAGCATATTTTCCTGAGGCGCACCATCAATCAGATAACTGCTGCAGCATACGGGGCCCTGGCAAACCTACGGATAGCGTTCCGATACCTCAGTAAGGATTCGTTTAAGACTCTGTACACCATCTACGTCAGGGCCCATACTGGAGTATGCAAGCACCAGTTTGGAATCCACACCTAGTCAAGCTCGTCAAGAAATTAGAGAAAGTGCAAAGGTTTTTGCAACAAGACTAGTCCCAGAAGCTACGAGGGATTGTCCTATGAAGAAAGGTTGAGGAATTCTAGGCTGTCGACACTGGAGGCCAGGAGGGTCAGGGGAGGACATGATAACGACATATAATTTACTGCGCGGAATAGACGAGGTGGACAAAGACGGGTTGTTCCAGAATGGTACACAGGACACAAGAGGTACAATTGGAAGTTGAAGACTCAGATGAATCAAAGGAGATGTTAGGAAGTATTCTTCGTCATAGAGTAGTCAGCCATGGAATAGCCTAGAAAGTGATGTGGTGGAGGTCAGGAACCATACATAGTTTTAAGGAGAGGTTGATAGAGCTACATGGGAGGGAGGAGAGGACCTAGTAGCAAATCTGCGAAGAGGGGGGCCAGGAGCTGTGATCGACCCTCAACCACAAATAGGTAGTACCAAATAGGTGAGTACTCACACACACTCGCACACACACACACACACACACACACACACACACACACACACACACCACACACACACACACACACTCACACATGCACACACACACACACACACGGTGGGTGCTGACGTGGGTACACAAGGCTACGAGGTTGGGTGCTTACGACGGACGTTCGGTCCGATTGGACCATTTACAAAGTACACTAACGAGAAGTTAGAGCAGGAACGGGTATATATAGACAGGATGAGGTAGTGTTGTAGTAGTAGTAGTAGTAGTAGTAGTAGTAGAGCAGTAGTGGCAGTTTAGTGTAGACAGTGGTAAGTAGTAATGGCGGAGGGAAGGAGGAAGAAATAATGGTGAAAGTAAGGAGGAAGGAGCATGTCAAATAACAAAGAAAAGGGGAGCACTGCAAGGGAGTAGGTGCCACACAGAGGGGAAGCAAGAAAACGACCGAAACGTCGTCGTAGCTCCTCTCTTCTGTGTGCGGGTCTTATCCCTAGTGTATTGAAAGAAAGCTTATTCCGATGGTTTTAAACTTTCATTATGCCTCATCTGAATGGTTTTTTCGATATTATGAGTGATAGTCTTAAAGATTCAGCCTGCGTAGGTCAAAATTGCCAGTAATAGCAAAGTTGAGAAACATTGAAATCAAAGAGACTCACTGATGTAACTGAAGTTCGTCATCTTTTGATCACTTTTCAAAATCTTATCGCCTGATGTTTTTCACACGATGGAAAGGTTGATTTTGTTTTGGACATATTATGGTAAACATATTGTGATAATGATTTCAGTCAACATGTGAGAATGTTCTTGTGACACCTCACAACTTTAACACTGATGCTGACTGAATGAGGAGGATGATCCTGCACAACTCACGGTCTACCTGGAAAACTGAAGAAAAAAAAATTGTTTTAAAAGTGGAACTATATATGGATAACGCCTCTTACTGTCAGTTTCAAATTTTTTAATACATGACAAAAATACACCGCACATAGATGAGAGGAGCTACCGACGACGTTTCGGTCCTATTTGTGTATTGTTGCAGTCACGGTATTGTGCCTTTTTGTACATTTTTAGTACCAGTGTTTTGTTCCCTGGAAGGTTCACATTTTCTTTGTGACATTGATTTTCTTTTAAGACCAAGTGAATGTCTTCTCTTATTGTCTTCCAACTTTACTCTGGATGTTATCATAGAGGTGAGTCTGGTCAGATGGACTTTGTGTTGGTCAGATGGACTTTGTGTATGCGACAAACTAGTCAGATGGACTTTGTGTCTGGTCAGATGGACTTTGTGTCTGGTCAGATGGACTTTGTGTCTGGTCAGATGGACTTTGTGTCTGGTCAGATGGACTTTGTGTCTGGTCAGATGGACTTTGTGTCTGGTCAGATGGACTTTGTGTCTGGTCAGTTGGACTTTGTGTCTGGTCAGATGGACTTGGTGTCTGGACAGATGGACTTTGTGTTGGTCAGTGGACTTTGAGTCTGGTCAAGATGGACTTTGTAAGTTCTGGTCAGATGGACTTTGTGTCCTGGTCAGATGGACTTTGAGTTCTGCGTCAAGATGGACTTTGTGTCTGGTCAGATGGACTTTGTGTCTGGTAGATGGACTTTGAGTCTGGTCAGATTGGAATTTGTGTTGGTCAGATGGACTTTGTGTCTGGTCAGATGGTCTTTGTTGTCAGGTCAGTTGGACTTTGTGTCTGGTCAGATGGTATTTGTGTATGGTCTGATGGACTTTGTGTCCTCGGTCAGATGGACTTTGTGTCTAGGTCATAGGTCTTTGTGTCTGGTCAGATGGATCTATGTGGTCTGGTAGTGGGACTTTGTTGTCTGGTCAGTGGGACTTTGAGTCTGGTTCAGATGGGGGGATCTTTACCCCTATTGTGTCTGGTAAGATGGACTTTGTGTCTGGTCAAGATGGACTTTGAGTCTGGTCAGATGGAATTTGTGTCTAGTTCAGATGGACCTTTGTGTATGGTCAGATGGAAATTTGAGTTGGTCAGATTGGACTTTGTTGTTATGGTAGATTGAGACTTTATACGCGTTGGTCAGATGGACTTTTGTGTCTGGTCAGTTGGACTTTGTGTCTGGTAGATGGACTTTGTGTCTGGTCAGATGGACTTTGTGTCTGGTCAGATGATTTGTGTCTGTTCAGATGGACTTTGTGTCTGGATCAGATGGACTTTGAGTTCCTGGACAGATGGACTTTGTGTCTGGTCAGTTGGACTTTGAGTTGGTCAGTTGGACTCTACTTTGGAGTGGTCAGTTGGACTTTGAGTCTGGTCAGATGACTTTGAGTCTGGTCAGTTGGAATTTTGATTCAGGTCAGTTGGACTTTGAGTCTGGTCAGATAGGACTTTGAGTCTGGTACAGATGACTTTGAGTCTGCGTCAGATGGACTTTGGAGTTGGTCAGATGGACTTTGAGTCTGGTCAGATGGACTTTGAGTCTCGGTTCAGATGGACTTTGAGTCTAGGTCAGTTGGACTTGTGTCTGAGTCAGTGGCTTTGTGTACTGGTCAGATGGACTTTGAGGTTGGTCAGTTGAGACTTTGAGGCTGGGTCAGATGGACTTTGTGTATGGTCAGATGGACTTTGAGTCTGGTCAGATGGACTTGAGTCTGGTCAGATGGGGACTTTGAGTTGGTCAGTTGGACTTTTGTGTTTGGTCAGATGGACTTTGAGTCTGGTCCGATGGACCTTTTAGTCTGCTCAGTTGGACTTTGAGTCATGGTCAGATGACTTGATCTGGTCAGATGGACTTTGAGTCTGGTTCAGATGGTCTTTGAGTCTGGTCAGATGGACTTGGGATCTTTACTACAAAATTGCCAGTTTAAATAATGTGGGTAATATAATTACATGGGAATATATTACATGGGTAATTAATTAACATGGGTTAATATAATTTAGATCTGCTGGAGATGGCTCTTCTTGTCAGTTACAAACTTTCGACATAAATTTACGACATAAATTTGCGAATTTCGTAAAAAAAAGTTGTTTGGGTTATCATAGGTTCTTCTGAAACAACTAAACAAAGTAAACCTACACACCACCTTTTTTTTTAGGGCGTTTAAAGATACTATTTTTTTTCTAAAACCTTAAACAAATAATAAATATTAAATATGGAATTAATAGTATTGAGCCATGGTTTTCTGTGTCCTTTAAAAGGAGGACAAATTGAGTCTCATCAAAATCCCATTACAGGTGTTCTCGATATAAACGGAGAAGATACCTCCCTGAGAGGTTAGTTATAAAAACCCTCTGAACACTGGTTGAGAGAGTGGTGACCGTGATATAACTAGTGTAACACTGGAAAAATAGCGTTTCCGTGTTTTGATGCCTCTACTGCCCTCATCAGCTACCCTCTTCTTGCATTTTAACTCAGCCGTTTGCCCTCTATCAGCTGGTTCTCGAATATCTGAGTTCCGACCAGTAGTCACATCTGCCTACCTGATAAATACGAGACGAATCTTCCATTCCTGCGTGAGTGGTTGATACCAGGACCTGACTGAAGGCCTGTTTCAGAATGAATCCGACTGTGCCACTTGTACAAAATGTGTTACATTCTCTAAATGAGGAAGATGTACCTGTTTATTCTTCTATATGCACTGAGTGTTTTGGGAGGCGTAATGCTGCATAGCTGGAACAAAACAAGAGTGGTTAAGAACATTTAACGAGCATTGGCGAAGTACATGGTAATCCCCCATTGGGAGATGGCTTTTTAACTGTAACTTGCCAGAGGTTTTCTATAATCATAGTAAGTTCGTGGCTGATTTGTTTGTACACAGAGTGAATAATTTGTTCTGTCAAATCCAATTCACGGTGCCACCTGTGTTAAGTGCTGCGGGTTTGGATAATTAACGAGTATAGTGCAGTGTTTGTAATCTCGAGAGACTGTGGCCAGGTGAATACCTTGATAATATCACACTGAGACCGCAGGCACTAACCCATATTGCCTTTGTCTAGCGAGGTGAATTCAACTTCCCTTGTCCTTCTATCAACGGCATCCTTTAATCATCGCCATGTGTTTGAACTCCTCCTGTCAGCTATGAATAAGCTGATGGTGTTGCGTAGATGATGGTGAGGCTTGTTTGAAACAAATTTTAGTAAACAGGCTCGGGAAAAAAAGGAAGGGGGTTCCAGGAAGTTGCTGCAAGAACATACAGTGGGCGCACACTCCTCCCAAAGCTTGTCAGGTTAGATTTCACAACAACATGATCAAGAGACCAATGATAACTGGTTTTTCGAAGCTAGTGTAGACAATCATGAGGAAAACGATTAGTTTCTCCACATGAGGATACTACGTTTTTGTGCCTAATTGATTCAGCATTTATTGACAAACTTCTCAAATCACGAATATGCCAACATCAAAACTCGAGCTGCCCCACAAGGGCACCTAAAGTGCTTATTTGTCATCTACAACGTAACAAGCACTGGAATCCTCAATATCTGGGTGTCAGGCAAGTTGCAAGCTTCGTTGACCTTTCCACGGTCTGATATTAGCGAGTGGACTGGCCAGGGGACTCTGACACGCTATATTCACGCCCGTGCAGCCCTCAACAGACGCTATACATGCATTGTACAGAAACACTTCTCAACGTCTATGTTATAAGTGTCAACGCATGGGGCCACCATTGCCGATGCCATTCTAAGTCTCAATGGTGTGCAGTGTGTGCCCAACCGCCTCATTTCTGAACGGTGTTATGTATTATCAAATCATTCACAGACTGTGCTAAATAATGTATCAATGTTAAGACCTAAGGAGTTACAGCAGCTCTTGGTGTACTGCAGTCGTGAGGGTGCCCAACATCGCAGCCACGCACCTCATCACCCTGTACCCCCATTATGATCCCACGGGACTAACCAGGTATTCGAAGAGTCCTGAATACTGGCATAATGCTACCCTCAGACAATGGGCATGAGCTCCGCACCTGGGGAGCACGTCATACAGACTCATCACGTCGGCTGTCAATACCAGCCTAGCTGAGTTCAGCTGACGTCAGCCAACGAGCTCAGATGACCGGGACTTACGTCTCCAGATGTTCAAAGAAGTCTTGTCTTGTGGTATACAATACTGATGTCAGCGCATAAGGGTATGGAAACACAACAAATTTATCCTGAAACAACAACTTGAGCATCACAAGGAAAGAAGTGTTAGAGCTGGACCAAATAAATGATTGTCACAATTTGTGAGTAAAGCTAGTGTAATATGGTTGCTGACATGGTGGTGGTGGTAGTGGTGGTGTTCTTAATTACAGTAATGACGAATTTAATACTTGTGTTGTAACTATAGTGAGAATCATAAATGAAGGCAATGGTTGTCTAAGATGTTAGTATATGTTGAACGTAATATAAGTGGTGGTGCTAAGTGTTGATGAGGGCAGTGGTGTCTTTAATGTTAGTAATAGTGAATGGTGTATATTAAGTGGTGGTGCTGAGTGTGATGAGGTTAATCCACCTAACATTGTTGCTTGAATACAATACTGTGATAAATGTAATGAACAACAATGTTTGGTAATGGTGTTGGTGATGACAGTTTTTAGTGATACTTGTAATGTTAGCGGGAGGAGGGAATGTAGTGGTGGTGTCACCTATATACATTCCACACATGAACTGCATCGTGCTCATGAGTAAACAAAGAATCCCACGAGGCCTGACAACTGGAAGTGCTCTTAAAGAAATTCATGGGACAGGGGTAACACTTTGACTTGATAAGGTCTGCTATTTACATGAAATTTTTTTTTTTATTATGCTGAGAAACATCGTATAAATCGTATTTATTAAAACTTTCTATATTAAGCTGGAATATTGCATCACTTAGAAAAGACTTTCTGACCTTCATCATAAAGTAAACACTCGAAACCATGGTTGTGTTTGTCTACAAGAGTGCAGATCCCGGGAAAAATCCCAAACCCAGATAATTGCCATCATTGGTTGCATCATAACCTCAAATCTACTAACTCTTGTGTTCTATATATTAAAAAATTACACTTCCCCATCAACTTCTTACACATAATCAAACAGAGAGGGCTACAATACCACGGGTGTTAGGATTTATATAGGGAAACTCTGCTCTCAACCTAGTTTAACTTGTATATTAGTCCTTGCTGATAAGTTTAATTACTTGGAGCTCCAAATTGTGCTCAGTCTGAGCCCACCTTCGTATTATTGCAATTATAATGCGTGGACACTAAAGCATTGGAAACTCCACAGTTTGGTATCGTAATGGTAATCAACTGTTGTCATTCTTAAACAGTCATGATATATGTGCAAATTGTAGGTGACCTTGAACCCCACACATATCTATGGAGGAGTCCTTGATTCTGTGCCTGGGCTTCAAATTTATTCATGCCAGCGGTGAGGTCTTCCATTGTAACAGTATACGTCTGATCATTTCCCTAGATAACCTCAACTAGATATTGGTAATTACTATTCCTTCCTCGGTAGGATTATTCAAACGGAATCGTTTTAGTGTTCCCACAGCATCTGCATCGTGACTGTGCTTGCACATGTAAACTGATGGTATAATTCCTACGAATGTTCCTCTGTAGAGACCTTTAACAATGACCTGGTGTGAGCAGTATTCAGAACTACTTAGAGCCGCATACTGAAACCTTTTGTTCTCTAAACCCAACAAACTTCCATAAGAATCATACCTACTTTTAAAAACCACATCTTATTACATTGATTCTAAATATTCGTACACTAAAACGTTACTGCTCGCAGACTAGGCCTGACCTATAAGACAACATCGTACCCATGAAATGCTGAGCCTATTACAAAACTGCCCTTGCTGCTGCCAGAGAGCGTATGACAGAGCTGCGGCAAAACAGACTGGGAACAATTGTCAACGGTCTTAATGTCACAAACCCACTTGCCGGGCATGGAGGGAGATGAGAGTTAAATAGAATTAAGGGTAACAGAAATGGCAAATCGGCACCCTCTTCCCTTACATAGGGCGAAAGGTGTTAGTCAGGTGCTTGGGCTGGACATCTAGCTTAGACTATACTTCCCAGTACCACACAGGCAAAATTAATTGACAAAATATGATGCAGGGGAGAGACTTGTTTGCTATAAGACTAGATGGGGATAAAAATAAGTTCACTGCAACATTCCTTTCAATAATTATAATACTTGATGCAGCACTAACTAAGGGCAACCTCCACGTCGCCTGGTGAGGATGGTTTTACTTACAACATTCTCAGATTGCTGTTGTCGTGTAACAGGTTATCCATTTACTTGAATTATATAACATGAGCTATGTAAACTGGGGAGCTCCATCAATCTTGGGATCCACTACCTCATCTTTCCAATTTCCTAAGCCAATCAACAAAATGCTCATTTCGCCCAATCAGCTCTTACTACCCGCTTGTGTAAAGGCATTGAGAGAAGATTCTTAATCGTCTCATGTAACAGTAATCATACATAACATTCTTGTCTCCCGGTTGCATGGTGTCATGCATGGAAGGAGTAGCATCATCTGCATAGCCCCTTTCTCACTATCACATTGACAGCTATACACTAACCTTCCTTGACCTTTAAACCAATTTTGATGTAGCCATACCGACATGTAATTTCATTATGTGAACTTGCCAGAATGGATGTTGGAGGATGGCTCTCTTCCAATGGATTTAAATGCTACCGTCCAACAGAAAGTCCCGTCTGGTTTGTTTCCAGGTCATAGAAGTGTAACATAATGACTTTGAATTAGAAACCCCACAGGGAGGTGTGTGCTTTAGTTCACCACACTATTCAATATTCTAATTAATGCCTTACTTTAATGCTTATGCCTAGTCAGCCCCAGCATTATATGTTTAGGTTTGCTGATGATATAATGATTAACACCACCGGATTCTCAACACCCAAAACATTCTTAAATCATGAACTAGCCTCGTCGTGTCAGGACGTGGGGTTGATATCATAGGCTTTGAGGGTTCCACTGCTTGGACCTGTTGTTAACAAGACTTTTTGTTCGCCAATACAATAAGGGAAAGACTGAGAGCACTTAAAGTTGATGGCTGGGTTTCACCCCTGGTATGGTGCTAATGTTTGAAATTTGTGGTAAATGATGTACTTGCTTATATTAGTCATGGTGATTATTGCTGCGCAAACTACTTGACTCTTGTGTCTGATGTAGCTTGGAGGGTGGAAAAACTGCAGACGAGCATTGAGGATTCATTTTGGATGCCCTCGTACTGACCAAAATTTTAAATAGGCAAAAAGAACTTGATATTCCATGTACAGAGATGTGTTACTGAAAGAAATACCCTAAATTTGGGGTTTTACAGGCTTCAGGCAAGCCCATTCAAACCCTGCACAGAAGCCCTCCAAACTTTCCTCACACCAATGGCGAAACATCTCCAGATGGTCGAATAAAACTGGAACCGACCGCCCGCATGAATTCAGATACTGATCTATGTCAAAGTATCGGCAAAGCGGCACTTCTCCGCTACATGGGTTTTTACCCCATTCCAAGATACCATTCCTCCATTTTCATCCCAAGACTACTTCTTAAATCACAACCAAAACTTGCCTTGAAGCCAAAATGATCCGTAAGCTGTATTGATAATTAGTCACACAGCACACACTCTCGCAAATTATTTACGTTGGAATGGTTTACTGTTCACCAATCCACCAGTGCAGCTGGTTTGAGATGCTGTTGTCGTACAGAGTGATGGCTCTCTTAAAGAAATTGGATGCACTCATCCAATAATTGGGCCTCTACCCTTCAGAACAGAAACTGTTTGCCATACTCCTTTGCACTGAAATGCATCTATGTATCAAAGATTGACAGTTTAATTTGTAACTGATTACTCTGTATCCATAATTGCTTAACTCATTAGCTTAAATTGTGGCATGCTTGTGTCAGAGCCAGACACGGTAATGGTAAGATTTGTGGAACAGTGGGGGGTCAGAGTTGCACATGCTGTGGATTCCATCTCACATTGGTCTTCAGATGACTGATATAAACTGATAAATGGATAAGCTATATGCTTTCAAAGAGGGCGTAGATTACCTTTTCGCTTGTCAGGTAGTAGTTTGAGAACATAAATTCGAAAAAGAACTTCAAATGAATTTTATTGACATTTAGATCTGAGTGAGACATGCACCCAGTCTGTCCATTCTATAATGATTCTATCATGGCAGGAGGAGCCACATGACTATGTGCATCCAACAAATATAAGCGACTCTTGGATGTAACTACCGACCGGACTCGGCCCTGGGTGGTTACAAGTATCTATGGCAGGTTTTAAATCACCACCACCAAATGTTAGACCAAACGAAATGTAAACTTGGCACGGATGGACTTATTGTCATACCCTGCGTCATTATGATACTGGAGTGCGATTAAAATTAATGATTTTAGGACAACTCACTCAGAAAATGTTCAAGAGTTGGCAAAGTATTTTATCCACTGTCTGTATATTGCAGAACAATTTGGAGAAAACACCTGACTTTGCTAGCTGTATATAAGCTTTACCTCGGTGGTGTGTGTGTGTGATGTGTGTGTGTGTCTCTACCTATTTGTTCTCACCTATTGGTGGTTGCCAGGGGTTTGAGTTTAGCTCCTGGGCCCCGCCTCTTCACCGGTTGCTACTGGGCCCTCTCTCTCCCCGCCTCCATGGCTTTATCAAACCTCGTCTTAAAATCTGTGAAATGGTTCCAGCCTCCACTAGTTATTTTCTAGCTATTACACTGCTTACAACTCTATGACTGAAGAAATACTTCCTTAAATATCTCTCATGGACTCTTTGTGTCTTCAAAACTTCCAACTGTGTGGGTGTGTTGTGTTTGTGTGTGTGTTTGTGTTGTGTGTAGTGTGTGTGTTGTGTGTGCTTTTTAGTGGGTGTGTGTGTGTGTGTGTTGTGTGTGGCCTGTGTGTGTTTGTGTGTTGTTTGTGTGGGTGTGTTTGTGTGTGGGGTGGTGTGTGTGTGTGTACTCACCAAGCTGAGGTTGCAGATGTATCGAGTCCAAGATCCTGTGGTGTGTGTGTACCTTTTTTTCTCCTAATTGTGGTTGCAGGGGTCGATACTCAGCTCCTGGCGCCCCGTAGTGTGTGTGTGTTTGTGTTTGTGTGCGTGTGTGTGTGTGTGTGTGTGTGTGTGTGTGTGTGTGTGACTCTCAACAATCAATATTTGTCAACCAATAACATCATTACAGTTGTGAAGGGATAGTGGAAAGTGTGAATTGCTCTTTACTTCATATAGTTTGTTTCATGATTTGTAGCGATGGTTATACGTATGTATCCATGCTTACAGGATTCATTACTTAGTGACTTGTGAGTCATTAACCTTTGTACCTAGTTCAGCTATCAAAATTTGGGGGGCCCAGTCCCTGGACCCAATACTATCTTTGTGACTTGTCATGATTGTGACCCGACCTACCTGGAGCTCATTACCTTTGAAAATTCTTGAGTTTCATAACCTTTGAATTGTGAGGTCATTACCTCTGTAACTTTCTCAGCTATATAAAAACTTTGGAGTCCAGTCCCTGACCATTTATGTACCTCTGTAATCTTTAGAATACCGCCCACTGGAGGGTATGGGGTGCATTAATATACATATTAAACTAACTTAAACTAACAAGGTTTTTTAAAACATTTTGACCAATGTTAGACGCTTGAAAACTATTTAAACCATCTGATACCACAGTTATTTAAATCACTCTGAACACCTGTTATTTAAAACAAATCTGATCAACTGTTTTTAAACACCTTTTGAGCACTTTTTATTAAACATGTTTAAAGTTCCACAACTCTATGGCGGAACTGAGGTATTAATTATTGTTAATCTAGGGAACAGTGACTTTCCTGGTGTTCACGAGGCACATGATTGAGTTGTGGAAATGTTTCAAATGCATACAGAAACCTGTTTTACATACATTAAATGGAAAAATAAACTTAATCACACGTTCCATAATGAAATTTTTGTGTGTCGTTCAATAATGGAACCTTTTGTGTCTGATAACTACCCGCTGGACTTTCGTGGTTGGAATTCATCGAGGAAAAAACTTCACCAACACGTTTCGTCCGTGTGTGAACTTTTTTGGGGTTAATACACACACCCAATGTTCCAGGGTGTGAGTTTTGCTTCATAAAAGTGAGATTATTTAAGTCAGGTGATGGTTCTCATAAAAAATAGTCCTAATTAATAAACAGATTTAGGGAGAATTTTTGTCAAAAATTATTACAATTTGATACTTCTAATGTAAATATATTTAGAAATATGCATGCATGTTAATATATATGCAGAGACAGGTACACAAAATTAGAAGAGTTTATTGGTAGAAGAATAAAGGATACTGTTAGTATGAGATAATACAACTACCTGCAGCTCGTCGCACCTGCTACTGCCTGTTCTCTTACATTATTTAATCTCGTTATTTGCGCTTAACTAAGATTTAATAGGAAAAATCTAGGTTAAACGATACATATCGAATATAAATTTCCAGGTATTTTTTGCGATCGGTTTAGAAAACGACATGGTATAAACACGCTAGGAAAACAGTATGACTATTCATGAAGAATGTTAATTTTAAGGAGAAAACGCTGACAAAGTCTACGGATATCACCCGCCGCATTTCACAACTCATTCCCATCCTTGTGCGTGGGAGTCAAAAGAGGTACATTAAAGGGTCCAGGACTGGGGCCCCAAAAGTCCTGACAGTGTGAAACAAGGTTCAAAGGTAATGAATTCACAAGTTACATAAAATAATGAATATGTTAAGTAAATTTACTTATGTTTATACGTGGTTACGTCATGAACAAATTATAAATATTAATGAGCAATTCAAACATCACACGGTCACATCTGTAAGAGTTTTCAGTGCAAATAATAATTGTTGGGTACACCACCACACACACACACACATAATAGGTGAGTCACACACACACACGAGCGTACTTACACACACGAGCACACACACTCATGCATGGTATGAGTCACAAATACACACGCAAACAAGCACACAAGACACACACACACAAAACACACACCACCCCCCCCCCCCACCACACACACACACACACACAAACACACACACACACACACACACACACACACGTGTAAATCCTTATTTACAGAGTGCATATCAGAGTATTTTTCCCGAATGGTCTGTAATATACCACTGTGGATCAAATATTTTGACATATCTGGAACAATTTCTGAGTTGAGTTGTCTCTGAATTCATTAATTTAATACCACTCATGTACTTAATGACGCAGGGTGAGATATTTCGCTTGTCTACATCTGGTGGTGGAGATTTAACCTGCCAAAGTACTTGTAACCCAGCGGTGGCAGGGCCGGTAGTGACATCCGGAGTCTGCCTTATTTTGTTGGAATGCACCATAGACATTTGGCTCCTCCTGCATGATAGAATGATGATAGATGGACTGACTTGTGTCAGTCTCCCAGAGTCTTAAACAATAAAAATTTAGTTGAAGTTTCTTTTTGTATTGTTCCAATGTTGGCAAACCAAAATTGTAAACTACCTCTTTGAAAACATCAGCTTTCCGTTTATTTCTGTAACTTGAAAAACCCTTGAGTGGAAACACAGATGTGTACTCTGCTCCTGTCACAATCTACCATGCCCGGTTTTGGCTTTACCAAACATACCCCAATTATCTTATGAGTGGAGCATTTTTATTTTGACGAGAATCAGTTAAATTAAAGTGTCAAGCTTAAACTGGACGATTTAGTGCAAGGAGATGACAAATAGTTCTGTTTTAAAGGTAGGGCCAGATTGATGGGTGCTCCAATTTTTTTTGGAGCCATCCTTGTACGCAACAGCAGCCCTACCAGCTGCACCGTGGATTTGGGGAAAGAACCATCAACGAATATAATTTGGTGGTTGTGTAGCTAGTTTTAATACACTTAAGGCATCTTTTTTGGCTTCAAGGCGAAAAAATTTGGTTGTGACTGGGAAGTATTTTGTGGGGAAAAAGGGGGAATGGTAGTTTGGAAAAGGGTAATATCCCATGGAGGGAGAGGTGCCGTGTTGCCTTTCTAACACAATCTGATTGGTTCATGTGGATGTGGTTCCAAATTTTTTCGATTCATTGGAGGGGGTTTTTACGAGTGTGAGGAAAGTTTGGAGGGCTTCTGTCCATGGATTTGAATGGGCCTCCTGAACATATTAGCACCAGTTAGGTTATTTCTTTCAGTAACAGGGATTTCTGAAGCTTGGAATTTTCCAGCTCTTCCGCATATTTTAAAATTTTGGCATTACGAGAGCGTCCTAGAATGATCCTCATTGCTTCGTTCCAGCGTTTTTCCAGCCCTCCATCAAGCTTCCAGTCAGACACAAGAGCAAGTAGTGGCGCAGCTTAAATCAACCATCATCTAATATAAGCAAGATAAGCTATTTTCATCACTTGTCCAGTCTTTTTAATTTTTCCTCCTCCTCTCTAACCTGTCTTCTTTTTTCTTCTTACTCTGTGGCATGATAACTGTCAGTAATTACCGAAATTTCATCAGAGGTTCCCCATCAAGTTAAATACAAATAGGACTGAGTGTCACACTAAAGACCCAAATAGACAGTGAATTGTACCTTCACACCGTGTGGAGCTGCATAGCTCCCAAGGGGTTTAGCGCTTCACTGCAAAATTATATTTTAAAACTGATGTGTTGATAATTTCGTGAATTTTAAATTGTCAGTTTATTTGTCCAGAACAACTGATTAAATTACATCTTTTATGTATGTTAATTAATTGCAAAGTAATATATAACTTGATGTAGTAGGATATATAATGTAGTTTTAATGTAGCGAAGGAAAGTTTCATGCGTATATATTAAGTTAGCTTTATAATTCAATAACTGACAATATTTTAGTCGCGACGTAACATTTTAGAGAAGGCTAATTCTTGTTTTTATTTATTTTTTGCTTAAAGTTGTTTTCTAAAAACATTAACATTCATCTTGGGTATGTTGACCACAACATTAAAGAACAAGTGTTTAGTGGGGCTCGTTTTGTGGGGCTACGTTTTTTAGTGGGGCTACGTTTTAGTGGGGCTACGTTAGTGGCGCTACGTTTAGTGGGGGCTACGTTTAGTGGTGGCTACGTTTAGTGGGGGCTAGTTTAGTGGCGCTTACGTTTAGTGGCGCTACGTTTAGTGGGGCTACGTTTTGTTAAGGAATTAAGTTCACTAGACTCAATAATAGACGTGAATAAATTATCTATGAACAGTCTTACTTGCTGCTATGACCACTCTACATGTAATATTCGTCTCTTATTATTATTATGCAGTGATTTCACGAATTTTAAGAACTTCAACAAAAATGGATCCATTCGTCAAGTAGCGTTAACACTCTCACCAGGTCCAAACTACACTCACCAGGTCCAAACTACACTCACCAGGTCCAAACTACACTCACCAGGTCCAAACTACACTCACCAGGTCCACACTACACTCTCACCAGGTCCACACTACACTCACCAGGTCCAAACTACACTCACAGGTCCACACACACTCTCACCAGGTCCACACTACACTCACCAGGTCCAAACTACACTCACCAGGTCCACACTACACTCACCAGGTCCACACTACACTCACCAGGTCCACACTACACTCTCACCATGTCCAGACTACATTCTCACCAGGTCCAGACTACACTCTCACCAGGTCCAAACTACACTCACCAGGTCCACACTACACTCTCAGCAGGTCTACACTACACTCTCACCAGGTCCACACTACACTCTCACCAGGTCTACACTACACTCTCACCATGTCCAGACTACATTCTCACCAGGTCCAGACTACACTCTCACCAGGTCCAGACTACAATCTCGCCAGGTCCAAACTACACTCTCACCAGGTCCAGACTACACTCTCACCAGGTCCAGACTACACTCTCACCAGGTCCAGACTACACTCTCACCAGATCCACACTACACTTTCACCAGGTCCAGACTACACTCTCACCAGGTCCACACTACACTCTCACTAGGTCCAGACTACACTCTCAACAGGTCCAGACTACACTCTCACCAGGTCCAGACTACACTCTCACCAGGTCCAGACTACACTCTCACCAGGTCCACACTACACTCTCACCAGGTGCAGACTATCTCTCACCAGGTGCAGACTACACTCTCACCAGGTCCACATTACACTCTCACCAGGTTCAGACTACACTCTCACCAGGTCCAGACTACACTCTCACCAGGTCCACACTACACTCTCACGAGGTTCACACTACACCCTCACCAGGTCCCACTACTCTGTCACAGGCCCACACTACACTACAGAGTCCATACTAACTCTCACCAGGTCCAGACACACCTCTCACCAGGGTCGACAATACACTATCACCCAGGATCCACACTCACTCACCAGGTCCACATACACCTTCACCAGCGTCCAGACTACACTTCTCACCAGCGTCCCACACTACACTATCACCAGGGTCCACCTACCCCCCCCCTCCCCCCCTAAAACTATCACCAAGCTTCACACTACACCTTTCACCAGGTCCACACAACACTATCACCAGGTCCACACTACACTATAACCCAGGTCACACTACACTATCACAGATCCACACACACTATCCCAGGTGCAACACCTTCAATCTCACCTGGTCCACACTACACTATCACCAGGTCAACATACACTATCACCAGTCCACACTACTCTTAAACAGCAGTATATAATACACTCACTTGGTCGAGGACTTCACTCTCACCGGGGTCCACACTACACTCTCCACCAGGTCCAGGGACACACTTCACCAGGTTCCAGACTACACTCTCACCAGGTCACACTACACTTTCTCTGGATCCTACTACACTCACTAGAGTCGAGACTCACTCTCACCGGGTCCACCACTACACTCTCACCATCGGATCACAGACTAAACTTCAACCTGATCCACACTACACATTTCAACAGGTCCCACACTATTCTCTCACCAAGTCCACACACACTTACGAGTTCCCAGACTACACTCCTCCACCATGTCCACACTACACTTCACCATGTCACACTACACTCTCACCCAGATCCACATTACACAATCAGAGGTTCAAATACACTTCCACAAGGTCCAGACTACACTTTTCACTAGGTTCAGACTACATCTACCAGGTCCACACTACACTATCACGAGGTTCACACTACTCTCACCAGGTCCACACTACACTTTCACCAGGTCCAGACTACACTCTCACCAGGTCCACACTACACTCTCACCAGGTCCACACTACACCATCACTAGGTTCACACTACACTCTCACCAGGTTCAGACTACACTCTCACCAGGTCCAAACTACACTCACCAGGTCCAGACTACACACTCACTAGGCTCATACTACACTCTCACCTGGTCCACACTACACTCACCAGGTCCAGCCTACATTCTTACCAGGTCCACACTTCACACTCTCAAGGTCCACACTACACTCTCACCAGGTCCAGACTACACTCTCACCAGGTTCAATCTCTACTATCACCAGGTCCACATTACACTCTCACCAGGTCCACACTACGCTCTCACCAGGTCCACACTACACTCTCAACAGGTCCTCACTTCATTCTCACCAGGTCCACTCTACACTCTTTCCAAGACCACACTACATTCTCACAGATTCTACACTACACTCTCACCAGGTCCAGACTATAATCTCACGAGCTCCACTCTACACTCTCACCAGGTCCACACTACACTCTCACCAGGTACACACTACACTCTCACCAGGTACACACTACACTCTCACCAGGTACACACTACACTCTCACCAGGTCCACACTAAACTCTCACAAGGTCAAATCTACACTCTCACCAGGTCCACACAACACTCTCACCAGGTCCAGACTACACTCTCACCAGGTCCACTACACTCACCAGGTCCACATTACACTCACCAGGTCCACACTACACTCTTACCAGGTCCAGACTACACTCTCACCAGATCCACACTACACTCACCAGGTCCACACTACACTCACCAGGTCCACACTACACTCTCACCAGGTCCACACTACACTCTCACCAGGTCCACACTACACCCACCAGGTCCACACTACACTCTCACCAGGTCCAGACTACACTCTCACCAGGTCCACACTACACTCACCAGGTCCACACTACACTCACCGGTCCACATACACTCTCACCAGGTCCCCCTCTTACTCTCATCAGGTCCACTACCACTCACTAGGTCCACCAATACACTCACCAGGTCCACCCACTACACTATCACCAGGGACCACACTACATCACCAGCGTCCACATACACTCTCACCAGGTGCACACTTACACTCTCGCAAGGTCCACACTACAATATCACCAGTGTCCACACTTACACTCTAACCAGGTCCACACTACACTCTCACCTGGTCCACACTACCACTCTCACCAGGTCACACTACACTCTCACCAGGTCACACTACACTCACCAGAGATCCACACTAACACTTCTCACCAGGATCCACCACTACACTCACCAGGTCCACAATCCACTCTCACCAGGTCCACACTACATCTCACAGGTCCACATTACACTCACCAGGGTCCACACTGCACTCTCACAGGTCCACCATTAACTACCAGGTCCACACTCCCACTCTCACCAGGTCCACACTACACTCTCACGAGGTCCACACTACACTCTCACAGGTCCACAGTACACTCTCACCAGGTCCCACACTACACTCACCAGGGTCCACACTTACCACTCTCACCAGGTCCACACTACACTCTCCACTTTGAGCTGTTACGTCCACACTTACACTCTCACCAGGTCCACACTACACTCCACCAGGTCACACTACACTCTCACCAGGTCACATACCTCACCAGGTCCACACTCCACTTCCACCAGGTGCACAACTACACTTCACGAGGTCCACACTACACTCTTCACCAGGTCCACTACACTCCCACCAGGTCCACACTACACTCACCAGGTCCACACTACACTCTCACCAGGTCCAGACTACACTCTCACCAGGTCGACACTACACTCACCAGGTCCACATACACTCAACCCAGGTCCACTCTACACTCCTCACCAGGCTCCACATACACTCTCACCAGGTCTCACACTACACCCACCAGGTACCACTTCACTCTCACAGGTCAGACTACAACTCTCACCAGGTCGACATACACTCACCAGGTCACACTACATCTCACCAGGTCAACTGCTACACTCACCAGGTCCACTCTATATTCTCATCAGGTCCACTACACTCACTAGGTCCACACTACACTCACCAGGTCCACACTACACTCTCACCAGGTCCACACTACACTCACCAGGTCCACACTACACTCTCGTGCTAGGTCCACACTCACTATCACCAGGTCCACACTTACACTCTCATCCAGGTCCACACTACACTCATCACAGGTCCACACTACACTCTCACCAGGTCCACACTACACTCTCACCAGGTCCACACTACTCTCTCACCAGGTCCACACTACACTCACCAGATCCACACTACACTCTCACCAGGTCCACACTACACTCATCAGGTCCACACTACACTCTCACCAGGTCCACACTACACTCACCAGGTCCACACTCCACTCTCACCAGGTCCACACTCCACTCTCACCAGGTCCACACTACACTCTCACCAGGTCCACACTACACTCACCAGGTCCACACTGCACTCTCACCAGGTCCACACTACACTCACCAGGTCCACACTCCACTCTCACCAGGTCCACCTTACACTCTCACCAGGTCCACACTACACTCACCAGGTCCACACTACACTCTCACCAGGTCCACACTACACTCACCAGGTTCATACTCCACTCTCACCAGGTCCACACTACACTCTCACGAGGTCCACACTACGGTAATAAATGGTATAAAATACCGACACAATGGAAATATAAACACAAATGCAGTATAATGTGATCCTTTATTGACAACGTTTCACCCACACAGTGGGCTTTTTCAAGTCACACACGGATCTACCTGGGGTTGGAAGGTACGAGAGTATTTATAGTCAGAATGTTGAGGTCAGGTGAAGAATGCTGCATCTGATGATCTACCGGGTGGGGTTATAGAGTATTGGGTAGTTGGCAGGCGGTGATTGGACATGTTGTAGACCTTCTGCATTGTTCTATGTTCTTATGTGGGGATAGCGAATGAAGAAGTTTCTTGGAGAGAAGTGGTTCAGCTATGTTATAGAAGCCATTGTTATGCGTTGAAATTGTTGGTTTTAGAGATAGCGATGATTTCCAGGATTCTTCTGATTTGAGTGTAGTCTTTCTGTGGCTATAAGTCTTGGGAGTTTCTGTAGTTAATTAAATGGTTGTGTGAATTGCGATGTGTGCACAGGCATCCTTGTATCGTCTGTCCTGCTTGCATTTGGTGTTCTGAAATGCGTGTTTGGAAAGTCTCTTGATTGTTTCGCACACATATAATTTGTTGCAGTCATTAACAAGGGATATGTATAACCCTGCAGAGGGATGGAGGCTTGTCTGCCTACTACTGGTGATGTCCTCGTAGGTCGTGGTTGTGGAGGTGGATCTTGGGAATGATGTTTTGGCAAAGATGTTGGAACATGTTTGGTAATGGAGTTGTTGGGGAGGGACAATGTATCTCTTCTCGGCCAGTGTCTTCTTGGGTGTGTTTAGAAAGGAAAATACCTTGTTCAATTATAGTAGAATTCTTCCTCAAGGAACATTGCTGCAGATTCTGAGTGCTCGTAGGAAGAAGCCTATAATCACACCACGTTGGTTTTGGTTTCGTGGTTGAGTGTAGTGAGGTGATGTGGAGAAGATCGTTTTGGTTGGTGGGTTTTCGATAGAATTTAAAACGAGTTCGTGGTACAGCTTTGCAGAGCAGAACATACAAGGAAAGGAAGAGTGTTGTCGAACCTTCTTCTTCAAGTGTGAATGGATTGAAGGCTCGTCCTGGTTGAGCTTGTCTTGGAGAGCTTGAACGTTGAAGCGTTTAGGAGTTATGAGGAGAATGTGTCAACATAACGGAGCCAGGTGACAGACGAAGGATTAATTGTGGAGAAAGAAACGTTCGGATTCTAGATGTTACATGTTTAAGTTCGCCAGGATCTGCACTGATTGGCGATACCCATGGGTAGTCCAAAAGTCTGCCTGAAAGAGGTGATTTTCGAAGGAAGAAACACCGTAAAGCACATACATAGTTCAACAAGGTCGATTGAAAAAAGCTGGCTGGACATGGGAAGATGTTAGGAAGATCAAAGTGAATCGTCAATTTTTCCTGCGCTAGAGATCGATGGCTTGTGTAGTTGGTACTTTGGTGAATAGGAAGTCACGTCAAGGGCTGGAAAAGTTTCTTTGTCCCTGATGTTGATGTTGCGAATGCGATGAGAAGATCACCGAGTGTTGAGATGGGCTGGACTGATTCGTGCCCTAAGTTTTAGAGAGAGTGTTTGGCGAGAATTCCTGAGAGCTGGGTAGATCAGGTAGGATCCGTGTGTTGACTTGAAAAAGCCCACTGTGATGGGTGAAACGTTTTGTCAACTAAAGGATCAATTCTACTGCATTTGTGTTTTATATTTCCAGGTCCACATACACTATCACCAGGTTAACTAGTACACTCTTCCAGGTCACACAATACACTCTCACCAAGTCCACACTCACTCACCAGGTCCACACTACACCTAACCAGGTCCACATCCTCTCCACACAAGGTCCTCACTACACTCTAACGAGTCCACATTACACTTCACCAGGTTCCACACTACACTTCTATCCAGCGGTTCCACACTACTCTCTCACCATATTCCCACACTACACTCACTGGTCCACACAACACTCTCCCAGGTCCACCACTAACTCTCTTCATTCCTTTCTGCTCTTTTTAAACATTGTTTCTTTACGGGTTTCGTTTCATATTTCCTTGTTTGGTACGGGTGTCCCTTCTCATATTTCCTTTTTCTGGATGGGGATTTCCTTTGCATATTAATTTTTGGAAAGCGGTTTCCTTCTCATATTTCGAATTGTTCTGGAAGGGGTCCTCCATGTCATATTCATTGTTCTGGACGGGTTTCCCCTGTCATATTTCATTGTTCTTGACTGGTTTCCCTGTCACATTTCAGTGTTCTGGACGGGTTTCCCTGTCATATTTCATTTCTGGAGGGTTTCCCTGTCATATTTTCATTGTTTTCTTGAAGTTTTTCTTCTCATCTTTCATTCCTTCGGGAGGGTTTCCCTCTCATACTTCTTTGTTCTGGTCGGTTTCCTTCTCAAATTTCATTGTTATGGACGCGGTTTTCCTTCTCTCATTAATTTCGTTGTTCTTAAACTGGTTTCCCTGTCATATTTCATTGTTCAGGCCGGGTTTCCCGGCCATAATTCACATTTTTCTGGTTGACGGGTTTCCTTCTCATATTTCATTGTTTCTTGAGGGGTTCGTTGTTATATTTCTCTTGTTCTTTGACGTGTTTCGTTCTCATAATTCATTGTTTTACGGGTTTCGTTCTCATATATCTTTGTTTATTCTGGACTGGTTTCCCTTTCTTGAGTTCATTGTTTGGACGGGTTCCCTGTCATATTTCAATTTTCTTGGACAGTTTCCCTTCATCTGTCATTTGATCGAGGGTTTCCTTATTATCTTTCGTATGTTATGGACTGGTTTCCTTCATTATTTCATGTTCTGGACGGGGTTTCCTTCTCATATTTCCATTGATATGGAGGGTTTCTCTGTTCATATTTTCTTTGTTCTTGACGAGTTTTCCTTCTCATATTTCTTGTTTGGACGGGTTTCCCTGTCATATTTCAATTCTTCTGGACGGGGTTCCTTCCAACTGTTTCATTGCTCTGGAGAGGTTTCCCTGTCATATTGCATTGTTCTGGATGGTTTCCTTGTCATATTTCATTGTTCTGGACGGTTTCCCTGTAATATCGCATGGATCTGGACTGGTTTCTTTGTCATATTTCATTGTTTGGCAGGTTTCCCTGTCACATTTCATTGTTCTGGACGGGTTTCCTTGTCATATTTCATTCTTCTGGACGGGTTTCCCTGTCATATTTCATTCTTGTGGATGGGTTTCCCTCTCATACTTCATCGTTTTGGACTTGTTTGCTTCTCATATTTCATTGTTAGGGACGGGTTTCCCTCTCATATTTCATTGTTCTGGACGGGTTTCCCTGTTTTCCATATTTCTATGTCTGGAGGAGGTTTTTCACTCTCATATTTAAATTGTTCTGGGCTGTTTTCCCTGTCATATTTCATTGTTCTGGCCGACTTTCCCGGCCATATTTCATTGTTCTGGACGGGTTTCCTTCTCATATTTCATTGTTCTTGAGGGGTTTCGTTCTCATATTTCATTGTTCTTTACGGGTTTCTTTCTCATATTTCCTTGTTCTGGACGGGTTTCCTTCACATATTTCATTGTTCTGGACGGGTTTCCCTCTTATATTCTCATTGTTCTGGACGAGTTTCCCTCTCATGTTTCATTGTTGTGGACGGGTTTCTTTCTCATATTTCATTGTTCTGGACGGATTTCCTACTCATATTTCATTGTTCTTTACGGGTTTCGTTCTCACATTTCCTTGTTCTGGACGGGTTTCCTTCTCATATTTCCTTGTTCTGGAAGGGTTTTCCTATTCATATTTCATTTTTATGGGACTGGTTTCCTTCTCATATTTCATTGTTCTTGGAGGGTTTCCCTGTCTTATTTTCAAATGTTCGGACCGGTTTTCCATGTCATATTTCAATTGTTATGGAACATTTTATCTGTCATATCGCATTTTTCTGTCTGGTTTCCCTGTCATATTTCATGTTATGGCACGGGTTTCCAATGGTCATTTTTCATTGTTCTGGACGGGGTTTCCCTGTTCATATTTCTATTGTTCCTGAATGGTTTCCTTGCCATATTTCTCTGTTCTGGAGGGTTTTCCATGTCATATTTCATTGTTCTTGACGAGTTTCTTTCTCAATTTGCATATTTGTTCTGGACGGGTTTCCCTGTCATTTTCATTTTCTTGCCAAGAGTTCCCTTCTCATATTTCATTGTTCTGCACGGGTTTTCCTGACATATTTCATTGTTGTGGACGGTTTCCCTGCCATATTTCATTGTTCTTGACGAGTTTCTTCTCAATTTTCGTTGGTCCTGACACGGGTTTTCGTGTCCATATTTCATTGTTCTGGGCGGGTTTCGTTTCTCTTATTTCATTGATTCTTTACGGGTTTCGTTCCTCATTATTTTCATTGTTCCTTTACGGTGTTTCGTTCTCATATTTCTTTGTTGTGGACTGGTTTCCCTGTCATATTTCATTGTTCTTGCCGGGTTTCCCTGTCATATTTCATTGTTATGGACAGGTTTCCTCCCATATTTCATTGTTCTGGCACCGGGTTTCCTTACGTATATTTCGTTGTTCTGGACTGGATTTTCGTGTCATATTTCATCTTTTCTGGGCGGGTTTTCGTTTCTAATATTTCATTGTTCTTCTACGGTTTCGTTTCTTATTTCTTTGTTGTGGACTGGTTACCATGTAGATTTACTGGTTCTGGACGGGTTTCACTCTTCATATTTATTGTTCTGGATGGTTCACTGTCTATCATTTCATTGTTTGTAGGACGGGTTTCCTTCTCACCTTTTAGTGTTTTGAGGGTTTCTTTTATATTTCATTGTTCTTTACGGGCTCCTCGTTTTCTCATATTTCCTTGTTCTGGACGGGTTTCCTTCTCATATTTCATTTTTCTAGACGGGTTTCCTTCTCATATTTCATTGTTCTGGACGGGTTTTCTTGTCATATTTCATCGTTCTGGACGGGTTTCCCTTTCATATATCATTGCTCTGGACGGGTTTCCCTGTCATATATCATGGTTCTGGACGGGTTTCCTTCTCATTTTTCATTGTTCTGGACGGATTTCCGTTTCTTATTTCAATGTTCAGGACCGGTTTTCCTGTCATGTTTCATTGTTCTGGACGGTTTCCCTTTCATATCGCATGGTTCTGGAACGGTTTCCTTGTCATATTTCATTGTCATGGACGGGTTTCCCTGTCATGTTTCATAGTCATGGACGGGTTTTCCTGTAATATTTCATTGTTTTGGACGGATTTCCTTGTCATATTTCATTGTTCTGGACGGTTTTCCCTGTCATATTTCATTGTTCTTGACGAGTTTCCTTCTCTAATTTCATGTTCTGGAAAGGATTTCCCTCTCATATTTCATGTTCTGGACGGATTGCCTGTAATTTTTCATTGTTTTTGTCGAGTTTCTTTCTCATATTCATTGTTTGGAGGGGGTTTTTTTGTTATATTTCATTCTTCTGGCGGGTTTCCATGTCAATTTCTTTTTTTGGAGGGGTTTCCCTGTCATTTTTCATTTTTTTTTGAGGGTTTTCCCCGTCACTTTCTTTTGTTCGGGGACGGGTTTCCCTGTCATAGTCATTTTTTTGCGGGGGTTTCCCTGTCATATTCATGTTTGGAGGGTTTCCCTTTCATTTTTTCATTTTTTAGGGAGGGGTTTTTTCCATCTCATTTTCGTTGTTCGGGGACGGGTTTCCCTGTTTTTTCATTGTTAGGCCCGGGTTTCCCGGCCAATTTCATTGTTTTGGACTTTTGTTTCCTTCTCATATTTCAGTGTTCTGGAGGTGTTTCGTTGTTTATTTCATTGTTCTTTAGGGGTTTCGTTCTATTTCATTGTTTTTGGGTTCGTTCTTTTTTTCCCTTTTCGGACTCTTTTCCCTGTCATATTTCATTGTTCGGGCCCCGGGTTTCCCTGTCATTTTCTTTGTTATGGACGGGTTTCCCTCTCATTTTCTATTTCTGGACGGGTTTCATTTCATTTTTTCTTTTTCTGAGGGGTTTTCCCCTCTCATATTTCTTTGTTCGGGGACGGGTTTCCCTGTCTATTTCATGTTCTGGACGTGTTTTCTTCTCATATTTCCTTGTCGAAGGGTTTCTTCTAATTTCTTTTCTTGAGGGGTTTTCCTGTATTTTCATTGTCCTGGACGGGTTCCCTGTCATATTATTTTTTGACGGGTTTCCCTGTCGTATTTCTTTTTTGGACTGGTTTCATGTCATATATAATGGTTCTGGAGGGTTTTTCCTTCTAAATTTTCATTGTTTGGCCGGTTTCCTTTCATCTTTTGTTGTTCTGGAGCTTTTTCGCTCTTATATCTCATTGTTGTGGGGGTTTCCCCTCTCATTTTTTCATTGTTCGGGACGGGTTTTTTTTATTTTCAATGTTCTGGAGGGTTTTTCTTCTATTTTTCATTTTCTGACGGGTTTCGGGCCTATTTATTGGTCTTAGGGTTTCCATCTCATTTTCATTTTTTCTTATGGGTTTCGTTTCATATTTCATTGTTCTTTACGGGTTTCTTTCTCTATTTCATTTTTTTTTACGGGTTTCGTTTATATTTCTTTGTTGTGGACTCGTTTCCCTGTCATATTTCTTTTTTGGCCGGGTTTCCCCCGTCATATTTCTTGTTATGGAAGGGTTTCCCTCTTTCATATTTA
>NC_069446.1:38906277-38955083 GCF_026875155.1 Cherax quadricarinatus | reverse complement strand
AAACACCTTTCCCCTTTTCCACCCAAACTCTTTTTTAAAATCACAACCAAAACTTCCCCTTGAAGCCAAACATGATGCCTTAACTGTATTGATAATTTGTCACACAGCACACACTCTCGCAAATTATTTACTTTGATTTTTCTGTTCACCAATCCACCAGTCGCGGGAGTCTCTGTCGCAGATTTAGGCTCTTTTAAAAAGAAATTGGAGCACTCACATAACTGGGCCTTTCTCGCCCAGCTGCCGGGAGGGTGGACTTTTTTGCTACTCCTTGACAGGCCAAGTGCAACCCAGGCGTCAAAAAGGGTGGTTGGGGTAGACGCAGTTTTAACACGTCGGCATAGAATTACGAGAGGTACAATTAATAAAGATTCGGCGTTGACGTTGTTGCCTCGTTTTTCGAGGACATAGGAATTGAGGATTGCGATTTTTCGGTGTACCCTTTAAATGGAAACTACCGAATTTTCGTGAAACTGCTGTCTCACACGGGTATGGGGATCAATTTGCCAAATCGGGGATTTGCATCGAGGTTAACGGGGGCATCCTGGTAAAGATGGTCGATTTTCGAGTCAATTTAGATTAAAGTTACGTAATGGGGCCTTCGAGCAAATAAAATGACCTAATTTGGTGTTCGGAAGTTGGACTGTCACGTAGCTAAACCCAGGCAATTTTGGACGGGGGGGCTTATTGGGTTACCCGGAAGGTATTTAAAACCTAAAGATACTCGGGGCAACTATACCTTGTATTGTTTTAGATGAATTTAGGACAAAATATCGAATTTACGCTGGCCAACGAGAACTTTTGGGTAGCTGTGTGATGGTTATGATCACATAGCGGCAAATGGTCGGCGGAGGATGGCCAGGGAATACCAAAAAAGTGACTTTAGGGAGGGCCCTACAGTACAGATCAGAACCGCCGGGAGGACGTAGGCGTGGGGGTTTGTGGAGTGGGGAAAGTGGAGGAAATGAAACGTGGGGGAGCAGAGGGTGCAGTGCAGAAATTGATTTTGGTCTGAGGGGAATGTGACCCACGAGGGGACAAGGACGACCAAATGACGTTAAATTGACGTAGTGCTTGAGACATTTTTGCAGGAGATGTTCCCTAAATGGAGGAACCCTGACAGAGGTAACGACGGGAGACCAGGTACAGGGGACAAGGGGAAGCAGCGGGTTGAAAAAAGGGAAAATGTAATGTCGGCTTGGCCCAAGTAGTGAGAAGGGGGAATGGGTGATAGAGGTGGGGGTGCAAAATGAGGGGGGGTCAGGAGACTACATGGCGGAAGGGAAGGTCGAGGAAAGCGGGGCAGCGTCACGTCTGACTCGAATGACGTCCTCACTCCACAAAAAGACCGGGGGAAAAAGGCGGGGATTGAAGGTGTGGTAGAGGCACAGAGAAAAAAAAAAACGCCAGAAAGGGGTTAGGATGGAGGGGATGGGTTGAGTGCCAAGGACGGTTTTATGGGTTACTGGACAGCAAAAAAATGTGGGGGGGGGAAAAGGGGGTGGAAAAACAAGCAGGCCTAAGGTGTATGACAAATTAATGTTAAGGGTTTTTTATGTAAGAGTGGAAAGTGGTTTGGTTCGAGGAGCTGTATCGTTAAAGTAGATGTTGTCTTTATACAAGAGCTAACTTAAAATGGGAAAAATTGCGGGAGGGGGATGGATATAGGGCTTTCGTAACTCCAACGACCGTTTAAAAGGGGGGAGTAGGTGTTTTAATTCGGGGGGAAAAGCCCGTTGTTTTGAAAAGGGGTTTTGAGGGGGGGTGAGGGAAGAATAATGAGAGTGGACGGGTGGTGGATGCGTAAAAGGTTCCTTTTTTTGGAGTGTATCCCCGGGCGGAAATGATGCGGGGGTAAAATGGGTTTTTGTAAGGGTGATCTGGTGTATTTTCTTAGAGCACTCCCCCAGGGTTCTTTGATTGGGGGAGATTGGAATTGTTTTAATACGGGTTTTTGTGTGTCCCAGCGGGGGCAGGATATTTTTCAAAGTGTTGCGAGCCTGTGTAGAGATTTGGGGTCGAATGCATTTTGGGGTGGAATAGGTGAAGTGCAACATATACGTAAGGGGGGAATACGCACTAGACGGATAGGATCTATAAACGCAAGGGGTTTCAGTGGAGTCTTTTAACACAAAAAGCAATTTTATTCAGATCACGGGAGGGTGGGGGGGGGGGGTAGCATGGGACTCTTTAGTTAAACTTTTAAACAACTGAAATTAAACCGCGATCCTTGAGGAGAGGAAGTGGAGGAAGGTTTGCTTCGCGGGGAGGAAGCAAGGAGGAGGCAAAAAGGGTTAAAAGTTGTACGTTGTGGGACAAGTGGCCAGGAGAGGATTCGTGGGTTTACGTGGTGAGGGGAAGGGGAAAATGCTGAATTGGTTTTAACAAATTTTTTGGAAAGTAAAAAGGGAAAATTAACCATAAAACAAGGAGTAGTGGGGGGGTATTCCAAAACAAGGCAATAGATACTGAAGAGCAGGTAAGAAGGTGCAGGGGAGAGTTTTTCATGCGGTGGGGGCAGGCGGGTGTGGGGGAAGTGTTTTGGGGGGGATAAGCCATGGGCATGTGTGTTGAGGAGACAAACAGAGGGGGGAACGCCCACAATAGCAGATTTTGGAAGTGCACACTGAGGTGAAAGGGTTAGGGAGGGGCAGGTGTTAAAAACAACGGAGGTGATGTATAATTCGCGGATGCGTGGTATGGGCTTTTTGGGAAAAAGAAAAGGGATTAAAGGGAGGATCTGATGGGGTGTGTGCTGTAGAGCCCGTAGCTCGGGGAATGGACGGGAAGCTTTGGGGGGGGAGATTGAAGGGGGGATATGAGAGCGCTTGTAGACATGTGCAGAGGCAAAGCCCCGGGTATTGATGGACTCCTTTGAATTTTATTTTAAAAAACTTTGGGGATCTGTTAAGGGTTTTTTTTAGTAACGCTGTTCAACAGAATGAAAGATGGGGGAAAATTGGCGAAAAGCAAAGTAAAGGGGTCGAGTGCTTGTCCCCAAAGGGGTAAGGGGGAGTACACTTAAGGTTTACGGGCGATTATCTCATGGGCGGACTATAAATTGTTCGCGAAGATTTTTGGGGAAAAGGTTAAAAAGTGTATGGGACTTTTAGTTTCAAAAGGTCAAATAGGGGTTCGGACGGTCGAGGTCATGGGGCACGGAATTCTAAAGGGGGTTTTTTGAGAGTTTTGAGGGGCCAGGGAAGGGGGGGGTATGGTGGCTTGATTGGAGGGTGCTTATGATCAGGTGGAAAGGGAGGGTTTTAAAACAGACCTTTAAAAAACAAGGTTTTGGGGATGAGATTGTGGGGGGGGTTGAAACGTTTTATAAGGGGGAAAAGCGAGAATTTCAACAAAGGGCTGGGGAGGTGTGGTGAACTGATAGGGGCTTAGGGAGGTTTCCCCCTACAAGTTTTTATTCGCATGTTGCAAGATCCTTTTATGGTTGGTTTAGACCAGAGGTGTGGTGGGGGGGGGTCGGGGAGGCTTGATTAGGCATCATGTGGTAGGTTACGTGGGTGACACGAACCCAGTCCGAAGGGGCAAGATTGGGAAGTTGGAGGGTGGTTTGGCTGTTTGGGGGGCGACAGGCATACGGTAAACGTTTGAGAAAAAAAGATCATGGGGCTAGGGGGGGGTGGAGAGACAGAGTTGATTGGGGGCGTGAGTGGTGAAAGGAGGAAGGTCATTATTAATATTGGGATTTCGTAAAAAGCACCATACGGGGGGGCTGGGAGGGAATTCGTTGAGAAGGTGGAACGCGTGGAAAACGGTTGGGGGTTTGCGGTCTTATCACTTGACATTGTTGCAACGGGCGATTGTTATTAACGTATTTCTTACATAAGGTATGGATGGCAGCTTTTTTTCCATTTCTGAGGCTGCATCCCGTACCTTAGAATTTTTTGGTTCTTATGGGGCCAGGTGTGAAGGATGAAGAGGGAGGTGGTGACTTTTGCCGGGAGAAGGGGGTTTTTGGTCTTTTGGCCTGGGAAAAGGGGGGTGAAATGCATTTTTTTCAGGGGATTTAAAAAAATTTGGGGGCAGAGGGGGCATCATCAAAGGTTTTCATATATTTTGAGGGGGAAAGGTGGGTGGGAATGGAGGGATGGAGATTTGTTGAGGCACTTTTGTGGGCCCGGGAGCCGACAAAATTAAAAGGTGAGGGATTTTTATCGAAAATTGAGGGGAGGAGACGGCCCCCGTTGAGGGGCTGTTTTCCCGAGTACATGGGGACTATATGGATCTGTTTTTGGTAAACTAAAAATAGGGCCCCGGGGCGAGGTCATTTTAATTTTTACAGGGGATTTGCCTACTGGATCAGTCCTCAAAACAGACGTGTGGGTAAGGGGGGGGTTGTGTGGGTTATTGGGGGGGTGGAAACAGCCCATCACTGGTAAAAATTTTGCGATTTTTTGGGGGAGTGTGAGGGAAGGCTGGGGAAAGTGGTCAGGGGGATAGGAGGAACTGGGGGTCAGTGTTGAGAGCGCTGATCTTGATTAGGGGGGGTGGGGGAGAAGTGGGCCCGGGGGGTGCTTAATCATGGGGTTTTTGGGACAACGTGGGGAAAGGAGGGGTGGATAAGGGGAGACGAGGAAAAGATTTTAGCGAGAAATTTTTTTTTAGGACAATGAATAGGAATCGGGGGGAAATTTAGGGAGGAGAGGGGGGGAGCTTTTACTGAGGGGTTTCAGTCCTAACTGTTGGGGAGTTTTCCAAGGGTTTTGGGGGGGGGGGGGAAGTGGTTTAGATTGTTGTTAAAGCATTAGATAAAAAAACGGGGGTAAAACGGGCTTGCCAAACGAAAGATGGGTTTGGTGTGCATGTGCGTGGGGAGGATAATGCAAAAAGAACGATTTTGTGAATTGGGGTGTGCATGGGGAGTGCTGAGTTCAGCATTCTTATATTATTTTAATATTTTTAAATTTGCCTTCGCAAGGCTATCGTAGTAGCGTAAAGAGTAAAGTCTGGAATGCTGCATGGACGCAATAAATTAGGATTTGACTCCCTTGTAAACAAGTCAGTTTTTAAGTAAAATACATATGTATAATAAATAATATTAGACAGCAGGGTGGCGTTTTTTTTCCCACTGTGAGTTGTTTTTTTTTCAAATTTAATATGTTCTTAAGTTTAATTTAGTAGGTTTTTTATAAATTACTAAACAACGGTGAAATGCTGTACATTTTGGGAGCTTGGGGGGAAAAAGGGGGGGGGGGGGTTTTACTGCTTGCATTTTTGCGGTATTATTTTTGTGTGTGGGTATTAAATTAGCATCGGGAAGGAGTCGAGATTTTTTATTTTGTATTTTTGAATATTTTTATTTTTTAGAAAAATTATGTAAGGCAGTATTCCCTATCAGCGCGCATATTAGCTATTGCAGGTATAGAAATTGAGAATTTTTAAAAATTTTCTGTCGATGCCTCATATGTATGCTTTTTTTCATGTATTGTATGTTTTTAATAAAATAAAAAAAAAAAAAAAAACTGGGCCTTACCCTTTAGACAGAACTGTTTGCCTACTCCTTGCACCAAATGCACAATGTATCAAAAAATTGACATTTAATTGTAACTGATTTTCTGTCATCCATAATTGGTTCCAACTCATTTAACATAATTTTGGATGCTTGTTCAAACCAGACACAGGTATGGTAAGATTTGGACAGTGGGTTTAAGGACACTGTGGATTCCATCTCACATTGGGCTTCAGATCATGATATAAAGATAAATTTGGCTAAGTTAGCTTTCAAAAGGGAGTAGTTACATCTTCGCATGTCAGGTATTGTTTAGAAAAATAAACGAAAAAACTTCAAATGAATTTTATTGACTTAAGACTGGAGAACTGACCCAGCAGTCCATCTTTATGATTCTATCATGCAGGGGGAGCCACAGTCTATGGTGCATCCAACAAAATAAAACAGACTCTTTGGGTGTAACTACCGCCCGGCTCCGGCTGGGTTACAATATCTATGGCGGGAAAAAAAAAATAAACCACCACCAAATTAACCAAACGAAATGTAAACTTTGCCGGATGGACTATTTTTCATACCCTGCGTCAATATGTACGGAGTGGTAAAAATTAAATGAATTTAGAGACAACTCATTTAAAGAAATTTCAAGAGAAGGCCAAAAAATTTTTTCCACCGTTGTATATTACAGACCATACTGGAGAAAACCCTGACTTTTTGCTGTAAAAAAAACATTACCACGTGTTGGGGGTTTTTGTTAAAGTGGGTGTGTACCACCCATTTTTTACTCACCTATTTGTGGTTGCAAGGGTTGAGTCTTAAACTCCTGGCCCCGCCTCTTTTCCCCCGGTTTTCACTGGGCCCTCTCTCCCCGCTCCCTGACTTTATCAAAAACCCCTTTTTTAAAACTGGTATGGGGTTTCCCGCCTCCACAAAGTTAAATTTTTTAGGCTATTCCCCCTTAAAAAACTCTAAAGACTGAAGAAATACTTTTCCCAATATTTTCTCTGACTCAATTTTTGTCCCTTCCCAAATTCCCCAAAAGGGGTGTTGTGTGGGTTTTGGTGTGTGTGTTTTGTGGTGGTGTTTGTGTGTGTGTGGTGTGTGGGGTGTGTGTGTGTGTGTGTGTGTGGTGTGGGTTTTTTTGCCCTGTGTGGGGTTTTGTGTGTGTTTTGTGTGTGTTTTGTTTTGTGTGGGGTGTGTGTTTTGGTACCACCCAAACTGGGTTTTCCCGGGGTTTGAGTCCCCAAACTCCTTTTGGGTGTAAAACCCCTAATTTGGGAGGGGTTTTTTGGGTCGAAACTCAGCTCCTGGCCCCTTTGGGGTGTGTTTTTGGTTTTGTGGTTTTTTTGGTGTGGGTTTTGTGTGTTGTTTTTGTGGGGTGTTTTGTGTGGGTTTTTGTGTTGTGTGTGGGGGTGTGTGGTGTGTGTGTGGGGTGTGGACTCAACAATCAATTTTTTGCACCAATAACTCCCTTTTTCAGTTTTGACCCCGGGGGGTGGAAGTGTGAATTGCCAAATTTCTCTATAATTTGTTCAGATTGTAGCGGGTGTATAAAAAGTAAGTTTAAACCCTGCTTAAAAAAAAGATTCATTACCTTTGGGGACTTGGGGAGTTCAAAACCTTTTTACCTAGTTTTAGCTATCAAAACTTTGGGGGCCCATTTCCCCCCACCCAATACGAAACTTTGTAACTTGTCCCTGATTGTTTACCCGACCCCACCGGAGCTCATTACCTTTGAAAAATTGTGAGTTCATTACTTTTGAAATTGTGAGGTCATTACCTCTGTAACTTTCTCAGCTATCAAAACTTTGGAGTCCAGTCCCTGGACCAATTATGTACCTCTGTAATCTTTAGACTACCGCCCACAGGATGGGTATGGGGTGCATAATATATGTGAGGGAAAAGTAAGTGTAAGTGGGGTTAAGGTTGTTCGGGCAACAGGAACCATTAGAGAGTTACGTCGCGCGCACCCCCCCCCCCCTCTGGCGGGCTGGGGCAAAACTAGTTCCTGGTGTCCGATTTGTTAAAGTTTCTACTCCTGGTAATATTGACCTTACCTGGTGTGGGTTGAAGTTTGGAGAGTCACTTCACCTCCACTCTTCTCCTAATCAGGTAGGGTGATCTACCAGGAGTATTACTGTTTGTTTTCTTTTCTAGTGTTTGCTGGTTACCAGTAATGTTTTTGGGCATTTATTCTTTTTTTTTCTTAAATGTTATATTATCATGACTATGGGTAACCAGTTTTTTTTTTTTTCTTATTACCAGCTCTTTTTCCTGGCGTGGTCTTCCAGGATAGACGCCAGATAAAGGAGCAAGACGTGTGTTAATAATACTTATTAACATTATTCTACTACTACCGGCCCTTACCTATTCTACTTGTGCTCCATCCAAGTGGTAGGAGATTCCAGAACATCGGATTGTTACCATCTGCCCAGGATAACCTACATAAATAACATCAGAGGAACTATCCAGGGCCATACCTACTCCTGCCCAACTCAAAGAACTGAAGGCCATTTTTTTTTTATTATATTTAAATTTTAAGTAAAATTCTCAAAAATCATTATTCTCATTTTTCCTAAGTTATTTCTTTATTTATTTATTTTTCCATTAATTTCTTTTGTTCAGTTGGAAGGCGTTCCACTGACAATATACATATTAAACTAACTTAAACTAACACAGGTTTTTAAACATTTTGACCACTGTTAGACCTGCTCTGAAAACTTATTTAAACACACTGAACACAGTTATTTAAACACTCTGAACACTGTTATTTAAACAATCTGATCAATGTTTTTAAACACTTTTGAGCACTTTTTATTAAACACTGTTAAAGTTCCACAACTCTATGGCGGAAACCTGAGGTACTTAATTATTGGTTAATCTAGGGAACAGTGACTTTCCTGGTGTTCACGAGGCACATGATTATAGTTGTGGAAAATGTTTTCAAATGCAACAGAAACCTGTTTTACTACATTAAATGGAAAAATAAACTAATCACACGTTCCATAATGAAATTTTTGTGTCGTTCAATAATGGAACTTTTGTGTCTGAAACTACCCAGCAGACTTTCCGTGGTGGAATTCATCGAGGAAACAACTTCCACCAACACGTTTCGTCCGAGAACTTTTATGGGGTAAAACTCACACCCAAATGTTCCAGGGTGTGAGTTTTGCTTCATAAACGTGAGATTATTTAGTCGGTGATGGTTCTCATAAAAATAGTCCATAATTAATAAACAGATTTAGGGAAGAATATTTGTCAAAAAACAATTTATACAATTTTATACTTACAAATGTAAATATATTTAGAAATATGCATGCATGTAAATATATAAGCAGAGACAGGTACACAATTAGAACAGTTTCTTGGTAGAAAGAATACAGATACTGTTAGTCTGAGGATAAAACACCTACCTGCAGTTCGTCGCACTGCTGCTGCTTGTTCCTCTTCACATTATTTAATCTCGTTATTTGCGCTTAACTAAGATTTAATTAGGAAAAATCTAGGTTAAACGTTACATAACGAATATAAAATTCCAGGTATTTTTTGCGATCGTTTAGAAACGGACATGTAAACACGCTAGAAAACAGTATGACTATCATGAAGAATGTTAATTTAAGGAGAAACGCTGACAAAGTCTACGGGTATCACCCGCCGCGTTTCACTACTCCATTCCCATCCTGTGCGTGGTAGTCAAAAGAGGTACATAAAGGGTCCAGGGACTGGGGCCCCAAAGTCCTGACAGGTGAACAAGGTACAAAGGTAATGAATTCACAAGTTACAAAAATAATGAATCATGTAAGTAAATTTACTTATGTTTATACGTGGTTACCGTCATGAACAAATTATAAATTAATGAGCAATTCACACATCCACACCCGGTCACATCTGTAATGAGTTTTCAGTGCAAATATTAATTGTTGGGTCACACACACACACACACACACACACACACACACACACACACCACACACACACACACACAAAATAGGCGAGTCCACACACACACACGAGCGTACATACACACACGAGCACACACACTCATGCATGTATGAGTACACAAATACACACGCAAACAAGCACACACACACACACACACACACACACACACACACACACACACACGTGGTAATCCTTATTTACAGAGTGCATATCAGAGTATTTTTCCAGAATGGTCTGTAATATACCACTGTGAATAAAATATTTTGACATATCTTGAACATTTCTGAGCGAGTTGTCTCTGAATTCATTAATTTAATCACACTCCAGTACATAATGACGCAGGGTGAGATATTTCGTTTGGTCTACATCTGGTGGTGATGATTTAACCTGCCAAAGATACTTGTAACCCAGCCGGGGCCGAGCGGTAGTGACATCCAAGAGTCTGCTTATTTTGTTGGATGCACCATAGACATGTGGCTCCTCCTGCGTGATAGAATGATGATAGATGGACAGACTTGTGTCAATCTCCCAGAGTCTTAAGTCAATAAAATTCAGTTGAAGTTCTTTTCGTATTGTTCTCAAACTGCTAGCTGACAAGCCAAGATTGTAATCTACCCGCTCTTTGAAAGCATACAGCTTATCCAGTTTATCAGTTCTGTCATACATCTGAAGACCAATGTGAGATGGAATCCACAGCATGTGTACTCTGACTCCATTGTTCACAATCCTACCATGCCTGTGTCTGGCTTCTGACACAAGCATACCACAATTTATACTTAATGAGTTGAGAGCATTTATTGATGACAGAGAATCAGTTAAAATTAAAGTGTCAAGCTTAGATACATGGACGCATTTCAGTGCAAGGAGTATGACAAATAGTTCTGTTTGAAAGGTAGAGGCCCAGTTATTGATGGGTGCTCCAATTTCTTCATGAGAGCCATCTCTCTGTACGACAACAGCAGCACTACCAGCTGCACCAGTGGATTGGTGAACAGAACCATCAACGAATATAATTTGTGTAAGAGTGTGCTGTATGACTAAGTTATCAATACAGCTTAAGGCATCATGTTTGGCTTCAAGGCGAAGCTTTGGTTGTGACTGAAGAAGTATTTTGTGGGGAAATGGAGGAATGGTAGTTTGGAATGGGGTAATATCCCATGGAGCGGAGAGGTGCCGCTGTTGCCTTACCTAACACAGATCATGTATCTGGTTCATGTGGATGTCGGTTCCAATTTGTTCGATTCATCTGGAGGGTTGTTCACGAGTGCTGAGGAAAGTTTGGAGGGCTTCTGTCCATGGATTTGAATGGGCCTCCCTGAACATATTAGCACCAGTTAGGTTATTTCTTTAAGTAACACGATTTCTGAAGCTTGGAATATCCAGCTCTTTCCGCATATTTAAAATTTTGGCATTACGAGAGCGTCCTAGAATGATCCTCATTGCTTCGTCCAGCAGTTTTTCCAGCCCTCCATCAAGCTTCCAGTCAGACACAAGAGCAAGTAGTGGCGCAGCCTTAATCAACCAATCTTCTAATATAAGCGAGATAAGCTATTTATCAGCACTTGTCCAGTCTTTTTATTTTTCATCCTCACTCTACCTGATCTTTTTCTTTCTTTTCTTCTTACTCTCGTGGGCATGATAACAGTTCAGAATTACCGAAATTTCATCAGAGGTTCCCCATCAAGTTAAATACAATTAGGAACTGGTGTCACACTAAGAGTAAAATTAGACAGTGAAAATGTACCTCATCACACCGTGGTGGAGCTGCATAGCTCCCCATGGTTTAGCGCTTCACATGCCAAAATTATATTAAATCTGAGTGTTGACTACTTACGTGAATTAAGTTGTCAGTTTATTTGTCCAGGAAAAATGATTAATATTAAATTTTTATGTATGTTAATTAATTGACCAAGTATTATATAACTTGATGTAGTAGGATATATAATGTAGTTTAAAAGTAGCGAAGGAAAGTTTCATGGTATATATTAAGTTAGCTATTATAAATTCAATTTAACTGACAATATATTAGCCGTGACTGCTACAAATTTTAGAGAGTGGCTAATTCTTGTTTTATTTATTTTTTTGCTAACGTTGTTTTCTAAAAACATTAACATTCATCTTGGTATGATGACAAACATTCAGAACAAAGTGTTTAGTGGGGCTACGTTTGTTAAGGAAATAGTTATTTAGGACTCAATATAGACGTGAGTAAATTATCTTGTGAAACAGTGTTACTTGCTGCTTGACCACTCTACATGTAATATCGTCTCTTATTTTATTATTCAGTGATTTCACGAATTTTAAGAACTCACAAAATATGGATCAATTCTGTCAAGTAGCTTTAACACTCTCACCAGTCCAAAAACTACTACTCACCAGGTCCAAACTTACACTCACCAGGTCCACACTACACTCTCACCAGGTCCACACTACACTCACCAGGTCCAAACTACACTCACCAGGTCCACACTACACTCACCAGGTCCACACTACACTCACCAGGTCCACACTACACTCTCACCATGATTCCGACTACATTCTCACCAGGTCTTCAGACTACACTCTCACAGTCCAAACTACACTCACCAGGTCCACACTACACTTCAGCAGGGTCTACATAACTCTCCACCAGGTCCCACACTACCACTCTCACCAGGTCTACACCTACACTCTCACCATGTCCCAGACTACATTCTACCAGGTCCAGACTACACTCTCACCAGGTCAGACTACAATCTCGCCAGGCCCCAAACTACCACTCTCACAGGTCCAGACTACCTCTCACCAGGGTCCAGACTACACTTCACAGGTCCAGCTACACTCTCACCAGATCCACACTACACTTTCAACCAGGTCCAGACTACACCTCTCACCAGGTTCCACACTACACTCCCTCACTAGTCCAGACTACAATCTCAACAGGTCACCAGACAACACTCTCACCAGGTCCAGAACTCACTCTCCCAGGTGACTACACTCTCTCCAGGTCCACACTACACTCTCACCAGGTGCAGACTACACTCTCACCAGGTGCAGACTACACTCTCACCAGGTCCACATTACACTCTCACCAGGTTCAGACTACACTCTCACCAGGTCCAGACTACACTCTCACCAGGTCCACACTACACTCTCCCAGGTCCACACTACACTCTTCACGAGGGTTCACACTACACCCTCACAGGTCCACACTACACTATACACCAGGTCCACTCTACACTCACCAAGGTCCATACTTTCACTCTCACCGGTCCAGACTACACTCTCACCAGGTCGACACTACACTATCACCAGATCCACACTACACTCACCAGGTCCACACTACACCTTCACCAGGTCCAGACTACACTCTCACCAGGTCCACACTACACTATCACCAGGTCAACAATAATCTATCACCAGCGCGACTTCACACTACACTATCACCAGGTCCCCACAACACTATCACCAGGTCCCACACTACACTATCACAGGTCCACTACTACCTATCACCAGATCCACCTACACTATCCCAGGTGCACACTTTCTTCTCACCAGTCCACACTAACACTATCACCAGCGTCAACACTACACTATCACAGGTCCACACTACTCTTCACAGGTTAAATACACTCCACTAGGGGTCGAGATACACTCTCACCGGTGTCCACACTACACTCTCACAGGTCCAGAATACACTCTCACCAGTTCAGACTACACTCTCACCAGGTCCACACTACCACTTTCACCAGATTCCATACTACACTCACTAGGTCGGACTACACTCTCACGGGTCCACAACTACCTCTCACCAGGTACAGACTACACTCTCACCAGATCCACACTACACTTTCAAACCAGCGTCACACTACCACTCTCACCAGGTCAGACTACACTTCACCATGTCCACACTACACTCTCACCAGGTCCACACTACACTCTCACCAGATCCACATTACACAATCACGAGGTTCACACTACACTCTCACCAGGTCCAGGACTACACTTTACTTGGTTCAGACTACACTCTCACCAGGTCCACAATACACAAACATCGAGGTTACACTACTCTCACCAGGTCCACACTACACTTTCACCAGGTCCAGACTACACTCTCACCAGGTCCACACTACACTCTCACCAGGTCCACACTACACCATCACTAGGTTCACACTACACTCTCACCAGGTTCAGACTACACTCTCACCAGGTCCAAACTACACTCACCAGGTCCAGACTACACACTCACTAGGCTCATACTCACTTCACCTGGGTCCACCACTACACTCACCAGGGTCCAGCCTTAAATTCTTACCAGGTCCACAACTTTTTTTTTTTTCCCCCAACAACTCTCAAAAAAAAAAGGGGGGGGGGTTCCCACATACACTCTCACAGGTCCAGACTACACTCTCACCAGGTTCAATCTCTACTATCACCAGGTCCACATTACACTCTCACCAGGTCCACACTACGCTCTCACCAGGTCCACACTACACTCTCAACAGGTCCTCACTACATTCTCACCAGGTCCACTCTACACTCTTACCAAGTCCACACTACATTCTCAACAGATCTACACTACACTCTCACCAGGTCCAGACTATAATCTCACGAGCTCCACTCTACACTCTCACCAGGTCCACACTACACTCTCACCAGGTACACACTACACTCTCACCAGGTACACACTACACTCTCACCAGGTACACACTACACTCTCACCAGGTCCACACTAAACTCTCACAAGGTCAAATCTACACTCTCACCAGGTCCACACAACACTCTCACCAGGTCCAGACTACACTCTCACCAGGTCCACTACACTCACCAGGTCCACATTACACTCACCAGGTCCACACTACACTCTTACCAGGTCCAGACTACACTCTCACCAGATCCACACTACACTCACCAGGGGGTCTTCTTACACTACACTCACCAGGTCCACACTACACTCTACAGGTCCAACTACACTTCACCAGGTCACACTCACCACGTCCCACACTACACTCTCACCAGGTCCAGACTACACTCTCACCAGGTCCACACTACACTCACCAGGTCCACACTACACTCTCACCAGGTCCACTCTATACTCTCATCAGGTCCACTACACTCACTAGGTCCACACTACACTCACCAGGTCCACACTACACTCTCACCAGGTACCACACTACACTCACCAGGTCCACACTACACTCTCACCAGGTGCACACTACACTCTCGCCAGGTCCACACTACACTATCACCAGGTCCACACTACACTCTCACCAGGTCCACACTACACTCTCACCAGGTCCACACTACACTCTCACCAGGTCCACACTACACTCACCAGATCCACACTACACTCTCACCAGGTCCACACTACACTCGCCAGGCCAGGTTCCACACTCCACTCTACATTGTCCACCTACACTCTCACCAGGTCTCCACACTACATCAACAGGTCCACACTGCACTCTCACCAGGTCCACACTTCCACTCACCAGGGTCCAACACTCCACTCTCACAGGTCCACACTCCACTCTCACCAGGTCCACACTACACTCTCACGAGGTCCACACTACACTCTCACCAGGTCCACAGTACACTCTCACCAGGTCCACACTACACTCACCAGGTCCACACTCCACTCTCACCAGGTCCACACTACACTCTCACCAGGTCCACACTACACTCTCACCAGGTCCACACTACACCTCTCACCAGGTCACACTTCCTCTCACCAGGTCCACACTACACTCACCAGGTCCACACCTCCCACTCTCACCAGGTCCACACTACACTCACCAGGTCCACACTACACTCTCACCAGGTCCACACTACACTCACCAGGTCCACACTCCACTCTCACCAGGTGCACACTACACTCTCACGAGGTCCACACTACACTCTCACCAGGTCCACTACACTCACCAGGTCCACATTACACTCACCAGGTCCACACTACACTCTCACCAGGTCCAGACTACACTCTCACCAGATCCACACTACACTCACCAGGTCCACACTACACTCACCAGGTCCACACTACACTCTCACCAGGTCCACACTACACTCTCACCAGGTCCACACTACACCCACCAGGTCCACACTACACTCTCACCAGGTCCAGACTACACTCTCACCAGGTCGACATACATCACCAGGTCCACACTACATCAACAGGTCCACAAACTACACTCACATGTCCAATCTATATTCTCATCAGGTCCATTACACTCACTAGAGTCCACACTACACTCACCAGGTTCCACACTACCTCTCACCAGGTCACACTTACACTCAACCAGGTCCCACACTACACTACTCACCAGTGCACACTAACTCTTGCTAAGGTCCACATACCACTATCACCAGGTTCACATACACTCTCACCAGTCAAACCACTACACTCTCACAAGGTACACACTACACTCTACCAGGGTTAAACATACTCGCTCACCAGGTCTCCACACTACACTCACCAGATCCACAACTACACTCTCACCAGGTCCAACATTACACTCATCAGGTCCACACGTCACTCTCACCAGGTCACACCCTCCACTTCACCCATGTCTCAACTACACTCTCACAAGGTCCACACTACACGCACCAGGTCCACACTGACTCTCACCAGTGTCCACACTACACTCACAGGTCCACACTTCACTCTCACACAGGTCCACCTTACACTTTCACCTGTCCACACTACACTCACCAGGTCCACACTACACTCTCACCAGGTCCACACTACACTCACCAGGTTCATACTCCACTCTCACCAGGTCCACACTACACTCACCATGTCCACACTACACTCTCACCAGGTCCACACTACACTCTCACCAGGTCCACACTACACTCTCACCAGGTCCACACTCCACTCTCACCAGGTCCACACTACACTCTCACGAGGTCCACACTACGGTAATAAATGGTATAAAATACCGACACAATGGAAATATAAACACAAATGCAGTATAATGTGATCCTTTATTGACAACGTTTCACCCACACAGTGGGCTTTTTCAAGTCACACACGGATCTACCTGGGGTTGGAAGGTACGAGAGTATTTATAGTCAGAATGTTGAGGTCAGGTGAAGAATGCTGCATCTGATGATCTACCGGGTGGGGTTATAGAGTCTTGGGTAGCTTGGCAGGGGTATTGGACAAGTTGTAGACCTTCTGCAGTGTTCTATGTTCTTAGGTGGGATAGCGATGAAGAAGTTTCTTGGCGAGTGGTTTCAGCTATGTTATAGAAGCCATTGTTTCTGGTTTGAAAAAAAAAAAAAAAAAATTGTTGGTATAGAGATAAAGCGATGTAGAGATTCCAGGATTCTTCTGTATTGAGTTTTTGTCTTCTGTGGCTATAAGTCTTGAGTTTTGTAGTTAATTAAATGGTTGTGTGAATTGCGTTGCTGTTGCACAGGCATTCCTTGTATCGTCAGTCCTGCTTGCATATTTGTGTTCTGAAATGGGTGTTTGGAGGTCTCTTGATGTTTCGCCACATAAATTTGTTGCAGGCATTAACAAGGGATTATGGTATACCCTGAGAGGATGGAGGCTTGTCCTGCCTACTACTGGTGATGTCCTTTTTGGTCGTGGTTGTGGAGGTAGATAATTGGAATGATGTTTGGCAAAGATGTTGGAAAAATGTTTGGTAATGGAGTTTTGGGAGGACTATGTATCTCTTCTCGCAGTGTCTTCTCTGGGTAGTGTGTAGAAAATACTTGTTCAATTATAGTGCATTCTTCCTCAGGAAAACTATTGCTGCAAATCTCTGAGTGCACGTAGAAGGAAGCTATATCACACCACGTTTGGTTTGGTGTCGTGGGTGAGAGTTAGAAGAACTGGAGGAGATCGTTTTGGTTGGTGGAGTTTTCGATAGACTTTTAAAACGAAGTTCGTGGTCAGCTATTGCAGAGCAGAACAATCAAGGAAAGGAAAGAGTGTGTCGACTTCTTCTTCAAGTGTGAAAGGGGGGATTAAAGGCTGACCTGGTGAGTTGTCTTGGAGAGCTTGAAACGTTGAAGCGTTTAGGAGTTATGAGGAGTATGTTCGTCAAACATAACGCGAGCCAGGTGACAGACGAAGGAATAATTGTTGGAGAAACGTTCGGTTCTAGATGTTCCATGTATAAGTTCGCCAGGACTGCACTGAGTGGCGAACCCATGGGTAGTCCAAAAGTCTGCTGAAAGAGGTGATTTTCCGAAGGAGAAACACGTAAAGCCAACAACATTAGTTCAAACAAGGTCGATGAAATTCGCTGGCTGGAATGGGAGATCAAGTGAATCGTCAATTTTCCTGCGCAAGAGATCGATGGCTTGTGTAGTAGGTACTTTGGTGAATAGGGAAGTCACGTCAAGGCTGGAAAGTTTCTTGTTCCTGATGTTGATGTTGCGAATGCGATTGAGAAGATCACCCGAGTGTTTGAGATGTGCTGGACTGATAGTGCCCAAGAGTTTAGAGAGGTGTTTGGCGAGAATTCCTTAGAGCTGGTAGATCCCAGGTAGATCCGTGTGTGACTTGAAAAAGCCCACTGTGTGGGTGAAACGTTGTCAATAAAGGATCACATTATACTGCATTTGTGTTTATATTTCCAGGTCCACACTACACTCTCACCAGGTTCACAGTACACTCTCACCAGGTCCACACTACACTCTCACCAAGTCCACACTACACTCACCAGGTCCACACTACACTCACCAGGTCCACACTCCACTCTCACCAGGTCCACACTACACTCTCACGAGGTCCACACTACACTCTCACCAGGTCCACACTACACTCTCACCAGGTCCACACTACACTCTCACCTAGGTCCACACTACACTCCAGTCCACACTAACTCTCCCAGGTTCCACCACTACACTCTCTTCATTCCTTTTGCTCTTTGTAAACATTGTTCTTTACGGGTTTCGTCTCATATTTCTTGTTATGGACGGGTTTTCCTTTCATATTTCCTTTTTTCTGGATGGTTTTCCTTTTTCTATTTAATTTTTTGGAAGGGTTTCCTTCTCATATTATGTCTGGACGGGTCTCCTTATGTCATATTTCATTGTTCTGGACGGGCCTTTCCCTGGGTCATAGTTTCATTGTTCTTGATGTTTTTCCCTGTACATTTCAGTGTTCTGGACGGTTTCCTGTCATATTTCATTGTTCTTGAAGAGTTTTCTTTCAATCTTCTTTCTTCGGGACGGGTTTCCCTCTCATACTTCATTGTTTGGTCTGGTTTTCCTTCTCATAATTCATTGTTATGGACGGGTTTCCTTCTCATATTTCGTTTCGTTCTTAACTGGTTTCCTGTCATATTTCATTGTTCAGGCGGGTTTCCGGCCATATTTCATTGTTCTGGGCGGGTTTCCTTTATTTTTATTGTTCTTGAGGGGTTCGTTGTTTTTATTTCTTTTTTTCTTAACGGGTTTCGTTTCTCATATTTCATTGTTCTTTACGGGGTTTCGTTTCTCATATATCTTGTTCCTGGACGGTTTCCCTTTCATATTCTCATTGTTCTGGGAGGGTTTTCCCTGTATATTTCATTGTCCATGGACAGGGTTTCCCCTCTCATATTTCATTGATCTGGACGGGTTTCCTTCTTTTATTTCGTTGTTCTGACTGGTTTCCGTCATATTTCATAGTTCTGGGACGGGTTTCCTTCTCACATTTCATTGTTTTCCAGGGGTTTCGTTCTCATATTTTCATTGTCTGGAACGTGTTTCCTTCCTCATATTTCCTTGTTCTGAACGGGTTTTCCTTTCGTATTTCATTGTTCTGGACGGGCAGAGTTTTCCTGTCATATTTCAATTGTTTCTGGACGGGGTTTCCCTGTCATTATATCATTTTTCTTGACGGGTCGGTTTTCCTGTCGTATCATTGTGCTGGACTGGTTTCACTTGTCATATTTCTTGTTCTGGACGCATTTCCCTCTTATTTTTATCTCATTGCTGTATACGGGTTCCCTCTCATGTTTCATTGTTCTGGAACGGGTTTCTTCTCTATTTCATTGTTCTGGACGGTTTCAATTGTCATATTTCGTTGTTCTGAGCGGTTCCTCTTATATCTCATTGCTGTATACGGGTTTCCCTCTCATGTTTCATTGTTCTGGACGGGTTTCCTTCTCTTATTTCAATGTTCTGGACGGGTTTCCTTCTCATATTTCATTATTCTGAACGGGTTTCGCGGCCATATTTCAATGTTCTGGACGGGTTTCCTTCTCATATTTCATTGTTCTTTATGGGTTTCGTTCTCATATTTCATTTTGTTCTTTACGGGTGTTTCCGTTCTCATATTTCCTTGTTATGAACGGGTTTCCTCTCATATTTCCTTTTGTGGATTGGGTTTCCTTCCTCTATTTAACTTTTATGCACGGGTTTCTTCTCATATTTCATTGTTCTGGACGGGGTCTCCGCTGTCTATTTCATTGTTCTGGGCGGGATCCCTGTCATGTTTCATTGTTCTGGACGGGTTTCCTTCTCATATTTCATTGATCTGGACGGTTTTCCCTGTCATATTTCATTGTTCTTGACGAGTTTCCTTCTCATATTTCATTGTTCTGGACGGGTTTCCCCGTCATATTTCATTGTTCTGGACGGGATCCCTTTCATATTTCATTGTTCTGGACGGGTTTCCTTCTCATATTTCATTGATCTGGAGGGTTTTCCCTGTCATATTTCTTTGTTCTTGACGAGTTTCCTTCTCATATTTCATTGTTCTGGACGGGTTTCCCTGTCATATTTCATTCTTCTGGACGGGTTTCCTTCCCATATTTCATTGCTCTGGAGAGGTTTCCCTGTCATATTGCATTGTTCTGGATGGTTTCCTTGTTTCATATTTTTTTTTCATTGTTCTCTGGAACGAGTTTCCCTGTAATATCGCATGGATCTGGACTGGTTTCTTTGTCATATTTCATTGTTTGGACGGTTTCCCTGTCACATTTCATTGTTCTGGACGGGTTTCCTTGTCATATTTCATTCTTCTGGAAGGGTTTCCCGTCATATTTATTCTTGTGGATGGGTTTCCCTCTCATAACTTCATCGTTTTGACTTGTTTTGCTTCTACTATTTCATTGTTAGGGAGGGTTTCCCTCTCATATTTATTGTTATGGACGGGTTTCCCTGTATATTTCTATGTTCTGGACGGGTTTCACTCTCAATATTTCATTGTTCTGGGACCTGGTTTCCCTGTTCATATTTAATTGTTCTGCCGACTTTCCCGGCCATTATTTCATGTTTTGGACGGGGTTTCCTTCTAATATTTCATTGTTCTTGAAGGCGGTTTCGTTCTCATTTTTCATTGTTCTTTACGGTTTCTTCTCATATTTCCTTGTTCTGGAACGGGGTTTCCTTCACATATTTCATTGTTTGCGACCGGTTTCCCTGTCATTTTCGTTGGATGTATTGGCACGCGTTTCCCTCTTATTCTATTTCAATTGTGTTGCTGGACGAGTGTCCCTCTCATGTTTCATTGTTGTGGACGGGTTTCTTTCTCATATTTCATTGTTCTGGACGGATTTCCTACTCATATTTCATTGTTCTTTACGGGTTTCGTTCACGCACATTTCCTTGTTGCTGGACGGGTTTCCTTCGATATTTCCTTGTTCTGGACGGGTTTCCTTCTCATATTTCATTTTTCTGGACTGGTTTCCTTCTCATATTTCATTGTTCTGGACGGGTTTCCCTGTCTTATTTCAATGTTCTGGACCGGTTTCCATGTCATATTTCATTGTTCTGGACATTTTAACTGTCATATCGCATTTTTCTGGTCTGGTTTCCCTGTCATATTTCATTGTTATGGACGGGTTTCCTTGTCATATTTTGCATTGTTCTGGACGGGGTTCCCTGACTATTTCATTTGTCTGGACTGTTTTCCTTGCCATATTTCTCTGTTCTGGAGGGTTTTCCCTGTCATATTTCATTGTTCTTGACGAGTTTCCTTCTCATATTTCATTGTTCTGGACGGGTTTCCCTGTCATATTTCATTGTTCTTGAAGATTTCCCTTATCTATATTTTCATTGTTTGCACGGTTTTCCTGACATATTTCATTGTTGTGGACGGTTTCCCTGCCATATTTCATTGTTCTTGACGAGTTTCCTTCTCATTTTTCGTTGTTCTGCACGGGTTTTCGTGTCATATTTCATTGTTCTGGGCGGGTTTCGTTCTCATATTTCATTGTTCTTTACGGGTTTCGTTCTCATATTTCTTTGTTGTGGACTGGTTTCCCTGTCATATTTCATTGTTCTTGCCGGGTTTCCCTGTCATATTTCATTGTTATGGACAGGTTTCCCTCCCATATTTCATTGTTCTGGACGGGTTTCCTTCTTATATTTCGTTGTTCTGGACGGGTTTTCGTGTCATATTTCATTGTTCTGGGCGGGTTTCGTTCTCATATTTCATTTTTCCGCGGCTCCGGATTTCGCGCGCATCAAATTTCTTTGTTGTGGACTGGTTTCCATGTCATATTCTTGCGGTTCTGGACGGTTTTCCTACTCACCCTCTTTCCATTGTTTTGAGGCGGTTTCTTTCACATTATTTTCATTGTTCTTTACGGGTCTCGTTCTCATATTTCCTTGTTCTGGACGGGTTTCCTTCTCATATTTCATTTTTCTAGACGGGTTTCCTTCTCATATTTCATTGTTCTGGACGGGTATTTCTTGTCATATTTCATCGTATTCCAGGACGGGTTTCCCTTTCAATATATCATTGCTTGGACGGTTTCCCTGTCATAATATCATGGTTTCTGGACGGGTTTCCTTCTCATTTTTCATTGTTCTGGACGGATATTTTCACGTTTCTTATTTCAATGTTCAGGCCGTTTTCTTTTTTTTCCCTGTTCCTGAGGTTTTCATTGGGACGGTTTTTTTTCCCTTTCATACGCATGTTCTGCGACCGGGTTTCCTTGTCTATTTCCTTGTCAGGACGGGTTTCCCTGTCATGTTTCATAGTCATGGACGGGTTGTTCCTGTAATAATTTCATTGTTTTGACGGATTCCCGGTCATATTTCATTGTTCTGGACGGGTTTTCCCTGTCATATTTCATGTTTGGGACGAGTTTCCTTCATATTTTCAATGTTCTGGACGGATTTCCCTCTCATATTTCATTGTTTTATTTCTTGGGGGGGGGGGAGGGGGAACCGGGAATTTTTTTTTTGCCTGTCATATCGTCATTGTTGTCTGTGTCGAGTTTCGTTTCTTATTTCATTGTTCTGGACGGGTTTTCTTTGTTATTTTCATTCTTCTGGACGGGTTTCCATGTCACATTTCATTGTTCTGGACGGGTTTCCTGTCATATGTCTTTGTTCTGCAGGGGTTTTCCCTGTAATACTTCATTGTTCTGGAACTGGTTTCCTTCTCATATTTCATTGTTCTTATGGACGGGTTTTTCCATCTCATATTTCGTGTTGTTCTGGACTGGTTTCCCTGTCATATTTCATTGTTCAGGCCGGGTTTCCCGGCCATATTTCATTGTTCTGGACGTGTTTCCTTCTCATATTTCAGTTGTTTCTTGAGGGTTTCGTTGTTATATGCGCATTGTTCTTTACGTGGTTTGTTTCTCATATTTCATTTGTTATTTACGTGTGTAGTGTAGTGTTTCTCATAATTTCTTTGTTCTGGACTCGTTTCCCTGTCATTATTTCATTGTTCTCGCGCCGGGGTTTCCCTGTCATAGTTCATTGTTATGGACAGGTTCCCTCTCATGCTCGCGCGCTCGCTCGCTTCTGGACGGGTTTCCTTATCATTATTTCGTTGTTTCTGACGGGTTTCCCTCTCATAATTTCTTTGTTCTGGATGGTTTCCCTGTCATATGTCATTGGTTCTGGACGTGTTTCCTTTATATTTCCTTGTTCTGAACGGGTTTACTCTCAAATTTCATTGTTCTACGGGTTTTCCTGTCATATTTTCATTGTCCTGGACGGGTTTCCCTCGCGCGCATATATCATTTTTCTGGCTCGGTTTCCTCTGTCGTATTCATTGTTCTGGACTGGTTTCACTGTCATATATAACGGTTTGGACGGGTTTCCTTCTCATATTTCATTTCTGGACCGGTTTTCCCTTTCCATTTTTTCGTTGTTCTGGACGCGTTTCGCTCTTATATCTCATTGTTGTGGACGGGTTCTTCATGTTTCATTGTTCCTGGACGGGTTTTTTTCTCATATTTCAAGGTTCTGGACGGAGTCCTTCTATATTTCATTATTCTCGACGGGTTTCGCGGCCATAATTCATTGGTATGGACGGTTTCTCCATCTCATATTTCATTGTTTCTTTATGGGTTTCGTTCTCATATTTGGCATTGTTCTTTAGGGATTTCGTTCTCTTATTTCCCTTGTTATGGAGGGGTTTCCTTCTCATATTTCCTTTTTCTGGATGGGTTTCTTTCTCATATTTCATTGTTCTGGACGGGTCTCCCTCTCATATTTCATTGTTCTGGACGGGATCCCTGTAATATTTCATTGTTCTGCGCTCGGGATCCCTGTCATTGTTTTTCATGTTTGGACGATTTCCTTTCTCATATTTTTCATTGGATCTGGACGGTTTTCCCTGACATATTTCGTTGTTCTTGACGAGTTTCCTTCTCATATTTCATTGTTCAGGACGGGTTTCCCTGTCATATTTCATTGTTCTGGACGGGATCCCTGTCATATTTAAAGTTCTGGATGGGTTTCCTTCTCATATTCATTGATCTGGACGGTTTTCCTGGTCATATTTCAATGTTCTTGACGAGTTTCCCGCGCCTCCATATTTCATTCTTCTGGACGGGTTTCCCTTTCAAATATATTCATTGTTGTGGACGGGTTTCCACTGTCTTATTTCATTGTTCTGGACGGGTTTTCCATGTGACATTTTCATTCTTCTGGACGGGATTTTCTTTCATATTTCATTGCTCTGGAGAGGTTTCCCTGTCTATTTCATTGTTTCTTGGACTGTTGTCCCTGTCATAGCCCCACGCGCCCTCCCTGACTCCTGGACTGGTTTCTTTGTCATATTTCATTGTTTGGACGGTTTCCCTGTCATATTTCATTGTTCTGGACGGGTTTCCCTGTCATATTTCATTGTTCTGGACGGGTTTCACTCTCATATTTCATTGTTCTGGACTGGTTTCCCTGTCATATTTCATTGTTCTGGCCGGCTTTCCCGGCCATATTTCATTGTTCTGGACGGGTTTCCTTCTCATATTTCATTCTTCTTGAGGGGTTTCCTTCACATATTTCATTGTTCTGGACCGGCTTCCCTGTCATATTTCTTTGATCTGGACGCGTTTCCCTCTTATATCTCATTGTTCTGGACGAGTTTCCCTTTCATGTTTCATTGTTTTGGACCGGTTTCTTTCTCATATTTCATTGTTCTGGACGGATTTCCTTCTCATATTTCATTGTTCTTTACGGGTTTCGTTCTCACATTTCATTGTTCTGGACGGGTTTCCTTCTCATATTTCATTTTTCTGGACTGGTTTCCCTCTCATATTTCATTGTTCTGGCTGGGTTTCCCGGCCATATTTCATTGTTCTGGACGGGTTTATTCTCATATTTCATTGTTCTTGAGGAGTTTCGTTCTCATATTTCATTGTTCTTTACGGGTTTCATTCTCATATTTCATTGTAATTTACGGATTCGTTCCAATATTTCTTTGTTCTGTACTGGTTTCCCTGTCATATTTCGTTGTTCTGGACGGGTTTCCCAGTCATATTTCATTGTTTTGGACGGGTTCACTCACATATTTCATTGTTCTGGACTGGCTTCCATGTCATATTTCATTGTTCTGGACGGGTTTCCTTCTCACATTTCATTGTTTTGAGGGGTTTAGTTCCCATATTTCATTGTTCTTTACGGGTTTCGTTCTCATATTTCCATGTTCTGGACGGGTTTCCTTCTCATATTTCATTGTTCTGGACGGGTTTTCCTGTCATATTTCATTGTTCTGGACGGGTTTCCCTGTCATATGTCATTGTCTGGACTGGTTTCCCCCTTGGCCCCCGTATTTTATTGTTATGGATGTTTAACTCTCCTTTTATATGTTCTGGATGGTGTTTCCTTCTCATTTCATTGTTCTTGACGGGTTTCCCTGTCATATTTCATTGTTCTGGACCGGTTTCCCAGTCATATTTCGTTGTTCTGGACGGGTTTCCTTCTAATATTTCAATGTTCTGGACGGGTTTCCTTCTCATATTTCATTGTTCTGGACGTGGTTTTCGCGGCCATATTTCCAGTGTTATGGAAGCGGTTTCCTTCTCATATTTCATTTTTCTGGGTGGGTTTTCGTTCTAACATTTTCTTTGTTCTGGACTGGTTTCCTTCTCATATTTCATTGTTCTGGACGGGTTTCGTTCTCATATTTCATTGTTCTGGACGGGTTTCCTTCTCATATTTCCTTGTTCTGGACTGGTTTCCTTCTCATATTTCCTTGTTCTGGACGGGTTTCCTTCTCATATTTCGTTGTTCTGGACGGGTTTCCCTCTCATATTTCTTGTTCTGCGTTTCCTATGTCATTTCACTTTCTTATATTTCATTGTTTGGACGGTTTCCTTCTCATATTTCATTGTTCTGACGGGTTTTCTTCTCATATTTCATTGTTCTGGACTGTTTCTTCATATTTCATTGTTCTGGACGGTTTTCCTCTCATATTTCATTGTTCTGGACGGTTTCCTCTCATATTTCATTGTTCTTGGACGGTTTCCCTTCATATTTCATTGTTCTGGACGGGTTTCCTTCTATGTTTCCCATTGTTCTGGACGGTTTCCTTCTCATATTTCATTGTTCTGGACTGGTTTCCTTCTCATATTTCATTGTTCTGGACGGTTTCCTTCTCATATTTCATTGTTCTGGACGGTTTCTGCATATTTCATTGTTCTGGACAGGTTTCCTCTCATATTTCATTGTTCTGGACGGGTTTCCTTCTCATATTTCCTTGTTCTGGACTGGTTTCCCTATCATTTTTCATTGTTCTGGACGGGTTTCCCTGTCATATTTCATTGTTCTGGACGTGTTTCCCTATCATTTTTCATTGTTATGGACGGGTTTCCCTGTCATATTTCATTGTTCTGGACCGGTTTATCTGTCATATTTCGTTGTTCTGGACGCGTTTCCCTCTTATATTTCATTGTTCTGGACGGGATTCCTTCTCATATTTCAATGTTCTAGACTGGTTTCCTTCTCATATTTCATTGTTCTGGACGGGTTTCGCGGCCATATTTCATTGTTCTGGACGGATTTCCTTCTCATAGGTAGGTAGTAGGTTGGTAGACAGCAACCACCCAGGGAAGTACTACCATCCTGCCAAATGACTGTGAAACAAAAACCTGTAACTGTTTTGCATGATGGTAGGATTGCTGGTTTCTTTTTCTGTCTCATAAACATGCTAGATAACAGGGATATCTTGCTACTCCTACTTACACTTTGGTCACACTTCACAGACACGCACATGCATATATATATACATACATCTAGGTTTTTCTCCTTTTTCTAAATAGCTCTTGTTCTTCTTTATTTCTTCTATTGTCCATGGGGAAGTGGAAAAGAATCTTTCCTCCGTAAGCCATGCGTGTCGTATGAGGCGACTAAAATGCCGGGAGCAATGGGCTAGTAACCCCTTCTCCTGTAGACATTTACTAAAAAAAGAGAAGAAGAAAAACTTTATAAAACTGGGATGCTTAAATGTGCGTGGATGTAGTGCGGATGACAAGAAACAGATGATTGCTGATGTTATGAATGAAAAGAAGTTGGATGTCCTGGCCCTAAGCGAAACAAAGCTGAAGGGGTAGGAGAGTTTCAGTGGGGGAAATAAATGGGATTAAATCTGGAGTATCTGAGAGAGTTAGAGCAAAGGAAGGGGTAGCAGTAATGTTAAATGATCAGTTAAGGAAGGAGAAAAGAGAATATGAATGTGTAAATTCAAGAATTATGTGGATTAAAGTAAAGGTTGGATGCGAGAAGTGGGTCATAATAAGCGTGTATGCACCTGGAGAAGAGAGGAATGCAGAGGAGAGAGAGAGATTTTGGGAGATGTTAAGTGAATGTATAGGAGCCTTTGAACCAAGTGAGAGAGTAATTGTGGTAGGGGACCTGAATGCTAAAGTAGGAGAAACTTTTAGAGAGGGTGCGGTAGGTAATTTTGGGGGTTTGCCATGTGTAAATGATAATGGGAGCCCTTTGATTGAACTTTGTTATAGAAAGGGGTTAGTTATAGGTAATACATATTTTAAGAAAAAGAGGATAAATAAGTATACAAGATATGATGTAGGGCGAAATGACAGTAGTTTGTTGGATTATGTATTGGTAGATAAAAGACTGTTGAGTAGACTTCAGGATGTACATGTTTATAGAGGGGCCACAGATATATCAGATCACTTTCTAGTTGTAGCTACACTGAGAGTAAAAGGTAGATGGGATACAAGGAGAATAGAAGCATCAGTTAAGAGAGAGGTGAAGGGTTTATAAACTAAAAGAGGAGGCAGTTAGGGTAAGATATAAACAGCTATTGGAGGATTGATGGCTAATGAGAGTATAGGCAATGGGGTCGAAGAGGTTGGGGTAGGTTTTAAAAATGTAGTGTTAGAGTGTTCAGCAGAAGTTTGTGGTTACAGGAAAGTGGGTGCAGGAGGGAAGAGGAGCGATTGGTGGAATGATGATGTAAAGAGAGTAGTAAGGGAGAAAAAGTTAGCATATGAGAAGTTTTTACAAAGTAGAAGTGATGCAAGGAGGAAGAGTACATGGAGAAAAAGAGAGAGGTTAAGAGAGTGGTGAAGCAATGTAAAAAGAGAGCAAATGAGAGAGTGGGTGAGATGTTATCAACAAATTTTGTTGAAAATAAGAAAAAGTTTTGGAGTGAGATAAACAAGTTAAGAAAGCCTAGAGAACAAATGGATTTGTCAGTTAAAAATAGGAGAGGAGAGTTATTAAATGGAGAGTTAGAGGTATTGGGAAGATGGGGGGAATATTTTGAGGAATTGTTAAATGTTGTGAAGATAGGGAAGCTGTGATTTCGTGTATAGGGCAAGGAGGAATAACATCTTGTAGGAGTGAGGAAGAGCCAGTTGTGAGTGTGGGGGAAGTTCGTGAGGCAGTAGGTAAAATGAAAGGGGGTAAGGCAGCTGGGATTGATGGGATAAGATAGAAATGTTAAAAGCAGTGGGGATATAGTTTTGGAGTGGTTGGTGCAATTATTTAATAAATGTATGGAAGAGGGTAAGGTACCTAGGGATTGGCAGAGAGCATGCATAGTTCCTTTGTATAAAGGCAAAGGGGATAAAAGAGAGTGCAAAAATTATAGGGGGATAAGTCTGTTGAGTATACCTGGTAAAGTGTATGGTAGAGTTATAATTGAAAGAATTAAGAGTAAGACGGAAAATAGGATAGCAGATGAACAAGGAGGCTTTAGGAAAGGTAGGGGGTGTGTGGACCAGGTGTTTACAGTGAAACATATAAGTGAACAGTATTTAGATAAGGCTAAGAGGTCTTTGTGGCATTTATGGATTTGGAAAGGCGTATGACAGGGTGGATAGGGGGCCAATGTGGCAGATGTTGCAAGTGTATGGTGTAGGAGGTAGGTTACTGAAAGCAGTGAAGAGTTTTTACGAGGATAGTGAGGCTCAAGTTAGAGTATGTAGGAAAGAGGGAAATTTTTTCCAGTAAAAGTAGGCCTTAGACAAGGATGTGTGATGTCACCGTGGTTGTTTAATATATTTATAGATGGGGTTGTAAGAGAAGTAAATGCGAGGGTCTTGGCAAGAGGCGTGGAGTTAAAAGATAAAGAATCACACACAAAGTGGGAGTTGTCACAGCTGCTCTTTGCTGATGACACTGTGCTCTTGGGAGATTCTGAAGAGAAGTTGCAGAGATTGGTGGATGAATTTGGTAGGGTGTGCAAAAGAAGAAAATTAAAGGTGAATACAGGAAAGAGTAAGGTTATGAGGATAAAAAGATTAGGTGATGAAAGATTGAATATCAGATTGGAGGGAGAGAGTATGGAGGTGAACGTATTCAGATATTTGGGAGTGGACGTGTCAGCAGATGGGTCTATGAAAGATGAGGTGAATCATAGAATTGATGAGGGAAAAAGAGTGAGTGGTGCACTTAGGAGTCTGTGGAGACAAAGAACTTTGTCCTTGGAGGCAAAGAGGGGAATGTATGAGAGTATAGTTTTACCAACGCTCTTATATGGGTGTGAAGCATGGGTGATGAATGTTGCAGCGAGGAGAAGGCTGGAGGCAGTGGAGATGTCATGTCTGAGGGCAATGTGTGGTGTGAATATAATGCAGAGAATTCGTAGTTTGGAAGTTAGGAGGAGGTGCGGGATTACCAAAACTGTTGTCCACAGGGCTGAGGAAGGGTTGTTGAGGTGGTTCGGACATGTAGAGAGAATGGAGCGAAACAGAATGACTTCAAGAGTGTATCAGTCTGTAGTGGAAGAAGGCGGGGTAGGGAGTCTGCCTAGGAAAGGTTGGAGGGAGAGGGGTAAGGGAGGTTTTGTGTTGCGAAGGGCTTGGACTTCCAGTTAGGCATTGCGTGAGCGTGTTTGTTAGGAGTGGAGATGGAGACACTGGTTTTTAACATTGACCGTGCTGTTGGAGTGTGAGCCAAAGTAACATTTATGAAGGAATCAGGGAAAAAACCCCCACCCAGGCAGGCCGGACTTGGAAGTCTGTAGATGGGAAGTACAGTTGCATGCACTCTGAAGGAGGGGTTGTTACATGTTGCAGTTTAAAAACTGTAGTGTAAAGCACCCTTCTGGCAAGACAGTGATGGAGTGAATGATGGTGAAAGTTTTTCTTTTTCGGGCCGCCCTGCCTTGGTGGGAATCGGCCAGTGTGATAATAAAAAAAAAATAAAAAATATTTCTTTACGGGTTTCGTTCGCATATTTCCTTGTTCTGGGGGTTTTCTTTCATATTTCCTTGTTCTGGTGACTGGTTCCCTATCATTTTTCATTGTTCTGGACGGTTTTCCCTGTCATATTTCATTGTTCTGGACGGGTTTCCTTCTCATATTTCCTTGTTCTGGACTGGTTTCCCTATCATTTTTCATTGTTCTGGACGGTTTTCCCTGTCATATTTCATTGTTCTGGACGTGTTTCCCTATCATTTTTCATTGTTCTGGACGGGTTTCCCTGTCATATTCATTGTTCTGGGGAGTGTTTTCCTGTATATTTCATTGTCTGGATGTGTTTTCCCTGTATTTATCATTGTTCTGGACTGGTTTCCCTGTCATAATGGTTATGGGACGGGTTTCCTTACTCATATTTCATTGTTCTTGACGGGTTTCCCTGTCATATTTCGTTGTTCTGGACGGTTTCCCTGTCATACTCCGTTGACCTGGACGCGTTTCCTCTCATGTTTCATTGTTTGGACTGGTTTCCTTCTCCATATTTCCAATATCTGGGACGGGTTTCCTTCTCATATTTCTTTATTCAGGACGGTTTCACGGCCATTTTCATTGATTTCTGGACGGGTTTCTTCTCATATGTCATTGTGCTATACGGGTTTCGTTCTCATATTTCCTTGTTCTGGACTGGTTTTCTTCTCATATTTCCTTGTTTGGACGGGTTTCTTCTAAATCTTTTTTCTGAAAACGGGTTTCTTCTCATTTTTCACTGTCTGGACGGGTTTTCCTGATCATATCTAGTTCTGGACGAGTTTCCCTTCTTTATATCATTGTTCTTGACGGGTTTCCCTGTCATATATCTTTATTTCTTGGACCCGTGTTTCCTTCTATATTTCATTGTTTCTGGACGGAGTTTCTCCTGTCTTATTTTCATTGTTTTGACCGGTTTCCCTGTCATATTTCATTGTTCTGGGCACGGGTTTTCCTGTCATTTTTCATTTGTTCTGGGACTGGTTTCCATGTCATATTTCATTGTTCTGGACGGGTTTTCTGTCATATCTCTTTGTTCTTGTGACGAGTATCTTCTCATATTTCATTCTTTGGACGGGTTTCCCTTTCATACTTCATTGTTTGGATGGTTTCCCTTTTCTTATTTCTTGTTATGGACGGGTTTCTCTCATATTTCTTGTTCCTTGACGGGTTCCTTGTCTAGTTCATTGTTCTGGACGGGTTTTCACTCGTATTTCATTGTTCTGGACTGGTTTCCCTGTTCATTTCTTTGTTCTGGCCGGGTTTCCGGCCTATTTCTTGTTCTGGACTGGGTTCCTCTTCTATATTTCATTGCTCTTGAGGGGTTTCGGTCCTCATTTTTCATTGTTCTTTACGGGTTTCTTTTCTCATATTTCTTGTCTGGACTTTTTCTTTCTCTATTTCCTTGTTCTGGACGGGTTTCCTTCTCATATTTCATTGTTTCTGGACGGTTTTCCTCTCATATATCATTGTTCTGGATGGTTATTCTTTTCATATATAATGGTTCTGGACGGGTTCCCTGTCATATTTCATTGTTTCTGGACGGTTTATCTGTCCATTTTCGTTGTTCTGGACGCGTTTCCCTATTATATCTCATTGTTTCTGGACGGGGGTGCGTGCTTTCCCTCTCATGTTTCATTGTTCTGGACGGGATTCCTTCTCATATATTCAATGTTTCCAGACAGGTTTTCCTTCTCATATTCATTGTTCTGGACGGGATTTCCTTCTCATTTCTTACGGGTTTCGTTCGCATATTCTCCTTGTTCTGGCGGGTTTCCTCTCATCATATTTCCTTGTTCTGACTCGGTTTCCCTAATCACGTTTCATTGTTCTGGACGGGTTTACCTTGTCAAATTTCATTGGTTCTTGACGGTGTTTCCCTATCATTTTTATTGTTCTGGAACGGGTTTCCTGTCATATTTATTGTTAAGGACGGGTTTCCCTGTCATATTTCATTGTTTTTGACGAGCTTCCCTGTCATTTTCATTGTTCTGGACGGGTCTTCATGTCATATTTCATTGTTCTGGACGTGTTTCCCTGTCGTATTTAAAGTTCTGGGACCGGTTTCCCTGTTATATTTCATTGTTCTGGACGGGTTTCCCTGTCATATTTCATTGTTATGGACGGGTTTCCCTGTCATATTTCATTGTTTTTGACGAGCTTCCCTGTCCTATTTCATTGTTTGGACGGTTTCCATTGTCATATTTCATTGTTCTGGACGGTTCTCCCTCTTCATATTTCATTGTTTTTGACGTAGCTTTCCTGTCATAATTTCGTTCTTCTGGACGGGGTTTCGCTCTTGATATATTTTCATGTTCAGGACGGGTTTCCTGTCACTTTTCATTGTTCTTGACGAGTTTCCTTCTCATATTTCATTGTTCTGGACGGGTTTCCCTGTCATACTGGTCACTTCTTCTGGACGGTATCCTTCTCATTTTTTCATGCTTGAACGAGGTTTCCTCCATATTTTCATTGTTCCTGCACGGTTTCCTTGTCATATCGATGTTCTGGATGGTTTCCCTGTCATATTTCATTGTTCTGGACGGGTTTCCTTTGTCACATTTCATTGTTCTGCACGGGTTTCCCTGTCATATTTCATTGTTCTGGACGGGTTTCCCTGTCATATTTCATTGTTCTGGACGGGTTTCCCTGTCATATTTCATTGTTCTTGACGAGTTTCCTTCTCATATTTCATTGTTCTGGACGGGATTCCCTGTCATATTTCATTCTTCTGGACTGGATTCCCTGTCCTATTTCATATCTCTGGAATGGTTTCTGTCATATTTCATTGTTCTGGACGAGTTCTCTATATTTCATTGTTCTGGACGGATTTCCCTAGTCAAATTTCATTGTCTTGACGAGTTCTTCTATATTTCATTTTTCTTGATGGTTTCCTGTCACATTCATCTTCTGGAGGGTTTCCTTCTCATATTTCATTGCTCTGGAGAGGTTTCCCTGACATATTTCATTGTTCGGGATGGGTTTCCCTCAAATTTCATTGTTCTGGACGGGTTTCATAAAAAAAAAAAAAACCAATATTGTTTCTTTTTTCTGGGTTGGGTTTCCGGTCATATTTACATTTTTCTCGACGGGTTTCCCTGTTTTATTTCCTTGTTGCCTGACGGGTTTCCGTCTCATTTTCCTTGTTCTTAAGGGTTTTCCTGTCATATTTCATTGTTCTGGACGGGTTTCCTTCTCATATTTCAATGTTCTGGACGGGTTTCCATCTCATATTTCATTATTCTGGACGGGTTTCGCGGCCATATTTCATTGTTCTGGGACAGGATTTCCTTCTCATAATCATTGTTCTTGATAGTTTCGTTCTAATATTTCGTTGTCTTTACTGGGTTTCGTTCTCATATTTCCTTGTTCTGGAAGGGTTTCCTTCTCATTTTTCCTTGTTCTTTACGGGTTTCCTTCTCATATTTCCTTGTTCTGGACGGGTTTCCTTCTCATATTTCATTTTTTGGAAGGGGTTTGGCTTCTCATATTTCATTGTTTGGACGGGTTTTTCCCTTTCATATTTCATCGTTCTGGACGGGTTTGTCTTTCATATATTTTGTTTTGGACGGGTTTCCCTCCTCATATATATGGTTCTGGACGGGTTTCCTTCTCTTATTTCATTGTTCTGGGACGGTTTCCCTCTCTTTTTTCAAGTTCTCTACCGGGTTTCCTGTCATATTTCGCATTGTTCTGGACGGTTTCCCTGTCATATTTCCACATCTTTGTACGGGTTTCCGTGTCATATTTCATTGGTTCTGGACGGATTCCTTGTCATATTTATTGTTCTGGACGGTTTTCCCTCGTCATATTTCATTCTTCTGGACGATTTTCTTCTCTTAATATTTCATTGTTCTGGGACGGGTTTCCCTGTCATATATCATTGTCTGGGACTGTTTCCCTGTCATATTTCATTGTTCTGGACGGGTTTCCTTTATGTTTCATTGTTCTGGACGGGTTTCATTCTCATATTTACATTGTTCTTGAGGGGTGTCGTTGTCCATATTTCCTTGTTTGGGCGGGTTTCCTTCTCATATTTCCTTGTTCTGGCGGGTTTCCTTCTATATTTCTTTGTTCTGGACGGGTTTCCTTCTCTTTTCATTGTTCTTTACGTGTTCCGTTCTCATACTTTATTGTTCTGGAAGGGTTTCCTTCTCATATTTTCCTTGTCTGTTCGGGTTTTTTCTCATATTTTTGTTCGGGACAGTTTTCCTCTTATTTCATCCGTTCTGGACGGGTTTCCTGTCATATTTCATTGTTTGGAACGGGTTTCTTTTCATATTTCATTGTTCTGGACGTGTGTTTCTTGTCTATAGCAATTGTTTCTGGACGCGTTTCCTGTCTTGTTTCTTGTTTTGGACGGTTTCCCTGTCACATTCATTGTTCTGGACCGTGTTTCCCTGTCACATTTCATTGTTTGGACGGGTTTCCCTGTAACAGTCATTGTTATGGACGGGTTTCCCTGTCATATTTTATTCTTCTGGACGGGTTTCCCTCTCATATTTCATTCTTCTGGACGGGTTTCCCTCTCATACTTCATTGTTCTGGACTGGTTTCCTTCTAATATTTCATTGTTATGGACGGGTTTCCCTCTCATATTTCATTGTTCTGGAACGGGTTTCCTTCTCATATTTCGTTGTTTTGGACGGGTTTCTCTGTCATATTTCTTTGTTCTGGACTGGTTTCACTCTCATATTTCATTGTTCTGGACTAGTTTCCCTGTCATATTTCATTGTTCTGGACGGGTTTCCTACTCATATTTCTTTGTTCTTCAAGGGTTTCGTTCTCATATTTCATTGTTCTTTTCGGGTTTCTTTCCCATATTTCCTTGTTCTCAACGGGTTTCCTTCTCATATTTCCTTGTTCTGGACGGGTTTCCTTCTCATGTTTCCTTGTTCTGGACGGGTTTCCCTCTCAAATTTCCTTGTTCTGGACGGGTTTCCTTCTCATGTTTCATTGTTTTGGACGGGTTTTCTTCTCATATTTCAATGTTCTGGACGGGATTCCTTCTCATATTTTTCATTCATTGTTCTGGACGGGGTTTCTTCTCATATTTCATTGTTATTGAGTGGTTTCGTTCTCATTATACATTGTTCTTTACGGGTTTCGTTCTCATATTTCTTTGTTCTGGACTGGTTTCCCTGTCATATTTCATTGTTATGGACAGGTTTCCCTCTAATATTTCGTTGTTCTGGACTGGTTTCCCTGTCATATTTCATTTTTCTGGACGGGTATCCTTCTCACATTTCATTGTTCTTGAGGGGTTTCGTTCTCATATTTCATTGTTCTTTACCGGTTTCCTTCTGATACTTCCTTGTTCTGGAGGGTTTCCTTCTCATTATCCTTGTTCTGGAGGGTTTCCTTACTCATATTTCATTGTTCTGGACGGGTTTTCCTGTCATATTTCATTGTTCTGAACGGGTTTCCCTGTCGTATTGCATTGTACTGGTACTGGTTCCCTGTCATAAACAGAATGGTTCTTGAAGGGTTTTCTTCTCATGTTTCATTGTCTGGATGGGTTTCCTTCTCATAGTTCAATATTCTGAAACGGGTTTCTTCTTCATTTTTTCATTGTTCTTGATGGGTTTCGTTCTCATATTTCCTTGTTATGGTCGGGGGTTTCCCTGTCTTATTCAATGTTCTGGATCGGTTTCCCCTGTCATATTTCATGTTCTGGACGATTTCACTGTATATCGCATGGTTACTGGACTGTCTTCTGTCATATTTCATTGTTAGGACGTGTTTCCTTTAATATTTCATTGTTTCGACGGGGTTTCCCTGTCATATTTCATGATTGAAGAGTTTCCTTTCCCATTTTTCATTGTCTGGATGGGTTTCCGGTCATATTTCATGGTCATCTTGACGGGTTTCCTGTCATATTTCGTTCATCTTGACGGGTTTTCCTTCATACTTCATTGTTCTGGACTGCCTCGGACGGCGGTGAGTATCCTTTTTCGTTTCTTTCCCAGGTCCAGTGAGTCCACTGGTCCCTCCAGGCATTTCTCCCTTCCCATTCCCCGGTAGTCTGCCCGTACGGCCGGTGAGTATCCTTTTTCGTCTCTCCAGGCCCAGGAGTCCGCCTCGGGTCCCCTCAGGCAATTCTCCCTTCCCCACTTCCCCTCGGGGTCGCCTCGACGGCGGTGAGTATCCTTTTTCGGCTCTCCCAGGCCAGGAGTCCGCCCTGTGTTCCCTCAGGCATTCTCCTCCTTGCCTCCACTATCACCCGGGGTCTGCCTCGACGGCGTTGATTTATCCTTTTTCGGCTCTCCCAGGTTCATGGAGTCCGCCTGGTGTCCCCTCAGGCATTCTCCCTTCCCCACTTCCCCGGGGGTCTGCCTCGACGGCCTGTGAGTATCCTTTTTCGGCTCTCCCAGGTCCAGGAGTCCGCCTGTGTCCCTCTGGCATTCTCCTTCCCACTTCACGGGGGTTAGCTCGACGGCCTTAGTGATATCCTTTTTTCGTCCATCCAAGGTCCAGGAGTCCGCCTGTGTCCCCCTCCAGGCAGTCTCCCTTCCCCATTCCCCAGGGTCTCTCGACGGCCGGTTGAGTATCCTTTTTCGTCTCTCCCAGGTCCAGGAGTCCGCCTGTGTCCCCTCAGGCATTCTCCCTTCCCCACTTCCCCGGGGTCTGCCTCGACGGACCGGTGAGAGGGAGTATCCTTTTTCGTCTCTCCCAGGTCCCAGGAGTCCACCTGTGTTCCCCTAGGCATTCTTCCTTCCCCACTTCCCCTCGGGGTCTGCCTCGAACGGCCGGTGGATCCTGTTCTCGTCTCTCCCAGGCCCGGAGCCGCCTGTGTCCACCTCAGGCATCCTCCCTTCCCACTTCCCCAGGGTCTGCCCTCGACGGTCCGGTGAGTTCTTTTTTCGTTCTCTCCCACGTTCCAGGACTCCGCCTGTGTCCCCTCAGGCATCCTTCCGTCCGTACTCCCCTAGGGTCTGCCTTTGACGGCCGGTGGAGTATCCTTTTTCGTCTTTCCCAGGTCCAGGGACTCCGCCTGTGTAACCCTAGGCATCCTCATTCCCCACTACCCCAGAGTCTGCCTCGACGGCCGGTGAGTATCCTTATCGTCTCTACCAGGTCCAGGACTCCGCCCTGTGTCCCTTCAGGCATTCCTCCCTTCCCCACTTCCCAGAGTCTGCCTCGACGGGCCGGTGAGTATCCTTTTTCGTCTCACCAGGTCCAGGGACTCCGCCTGTGTCCCTCAGGCATCCTCCCCTTCCCCACCTTCGCCAGAATTGCCTCGACGGCCGGTGGTATCCTTTTTTCGTCTCTCCCAGGTCCGCGTTGTCCAGGACTCCGCCTGTGTTCCCTCAGGCAATCCTCCCTACCCTTCCCAGGGTCTGCTCGACGGCCGGGTGTGTATCCTTTTTGATCTCCCCTTATGTTCCGCTTGTCCAGAGTTCCCGCCCTGTCCCCCTCAGGAATCCTCCTTCCCCACTTCCCAGGTTCTGCCTCGACGGGCCGGTGAGTTCGTTTTTTCGTCTCTCCGAGGTCCGCCGTGTCCATGGGAGTCCGCCTGATGTCCCCTCAGGCATCCTCCACTTCCCCACTTCCCAGGGTCTGCCTCGGACAACCACGTGAGTATCCATTTTGCGTCTCTCCCAGGTCCGCGTGTCCAGGATTCCGCCTGTGTCACCTTCAGGCATCCTCCCTTCCCCTCTTCCCCAGGGTCTGCCTCGACAACCAGTGAGTATCCTTTTTCGTCCTCTCCCAGGTCCGCGTGTCCAGGAGTTCCGCCTGTGTCCCTCAGGCATCCTCCTTCCCCCTTCCCCAGGGTCTGCCTCGACAAACAGTGAGTATCCTTTTTAGTGTCTGACCCAGGTCCGTGTGTCCAGGAGTCCGCCTGTGTCCCTCAGGCATCCTCCCTTCCCAACTTCCCCGCCCGGTCCGTGTGGTTCCAGGAGTCCCACCTACTGTGATGAAGGCCAGGTGCTTTCCCCCCCTTCCCACTTCCCCACACCCCCAACCTTGCACAACCCCCCCCCGGGTCCCGTGGTTCCAAGGAGTCACCTGTGCGAGAGAGAAAGGCTAGGTGCTCCCGCGTCCCCTCTTTCCCTCCCACCCCAACCTTGCACTACCCCCCGGGGTCCTGGTTCAGGAGTCCACCTGTGTGAAGGCATGTGCTCCCTTCCCCACTTCCCCCACACCCCACCTTGCTCAAACCCCCCCTCCCGCGGTCCGTTGGTCAGGAGTCCACCTGTGTGACGCCAGGTGCTCCCTTCCCAACTCTCCCATCACCCCAACCTTGCACCTTTCCCCGGGGCCGTGGTTCCAGGAGTCCACCTGGTGCGAAGGCCTGGTGCTTCCCCCTTCCCCACTTCCCCCAACCCCAACCTGCACAACCACCCCCCCGGGGTCCGTTTGTTCCAGGAGTCCACCTGTGCGGAAGGCAGGTGCTCCCCCTCCCACTTCCTCCACACCCCATCCTGCACAACCCCCCCCGGCCGGGTCCGTGGTTCAGGAGTCCACCTGTTGCGAAGGCCAGGTGCTCCCCCTTCCCCACTTCCCCCACACCCAACCTTGCACAACCACCCGCCCCCCCGGGTCCGTGGTTCCAGGAAGTCCACCTGTGCGAAGGCCAGGTGCTCCCCCTTCCCCACTTCCCCCAACCCCAAACCTTGCAAACCCCCCCCGGGTCCGTGTGGTTCCTGGAAGTCCACCTGTGCGAAGGCCAGCCAGGTGCTCCCCCTTACCCACTTCCCCCACACCAACAACCTTGCACCCCCCCCCCCGGAGTCGTGGTTCCAGGAGTCCACCTGTGTGCGCCAGGTTGCTCCCTCCTTCCCCCTTCCCCCACACCCCAACCTTGCACAACCTCCCCCCGGGGTCCGCGTGTCCAGGAGTCCATCTGTCCGCCTCAGATATTTTCCCTACCCCACTTCCCCAAGTTCCTCTCCTTTCCAGGTTCAATGGTCCAGGAATCCATCGTGGCCCCCGAATGTCTCCCTTCCTCACTTCCTTAGGATATCTTTCCAGCCTCAGCTTCCCAGGTTATGTATCCCTCCGTGATCTAGCCATGAGAACGAGGCCTTGTTTAGCTGGTCTACGGTTAGAGGACTGTCCAAGGTGTGGGTGGAATTAGCAGGAGGGGACACACAGAAACTGCTTCCTGTAAATACACCCACCAAGACAGTCCTAGACCGTAGTTCAGCACAGACGCAGCCAAGTACCGTCCAGGTTCGCCACAAGGCCTGGTCACTCAGTTGAAATTTGGGAGTTCTTTCTTATATTACACAATCATCAACATTAAATATAAGTTTCTTTTTGTGCTTAATAAGCCAGCTTAAGTGCATTTGTGAATGTTTTGTTGTTAATAACTGTAATAAGTTTTTAAACTTCGTTGTTTTTATTTTGTTAGTTTGTCTTATGTATTGGAAATACGAATCAGTTACAAGCGCCGCTCACAATGTTAATAAGTTCACTTTTATTCTGAATTTTTGGGTTTATCGCTGGGTATAATTACATATTCGTTAATATGTATGATAGATTTTGTAAGTGGTTTTACATGTACGTGTACTAAGTAAACTTATTTAACTTACTCATACACTTGTTTTTCACTCACGCATTTCATAAACGAAGATTGTTGAGTTCACCTCATTCATACACTCAATAAAAACTGCGCACATGAGCACACACACACCCCCCCCAAAACCCCCCCCCCAACCACACACACACACACACCCACACACACAACACACACCAACACACAACACACAGTATACATATACAACAGGCCTTGTGTCTAATCGAACATGTGCTTAGGGACAAAATGGTAACTCAACACACACACACACACACCACACACACAACATGTATAAACACACTCACTGCCTCTTACGCTATATATGTATGTAATCACAAATACACACACACACACACACACAACACACACACACACACAACACACACACACACACACACACACACACACCACACACACACACACACACAGTATGTACAAAATTTGTACCCATCCATGTATGCACTTTTCTAACTCACGGTTTGTTTAAAATTATGTTTGTCTTTTAAAATAAAATCGAAAACTTGGAAGTTGAGGAAATCAGTCTACTAAATGTTGGTGTAAATCAGGAACTTATATATTTCATATTGTGGGATGAATAATGTTGTGTTTTCGGTATTTTAAGACATCTATTATGAAAGGGTGTGAAAAGTTACAGTTTTAGACACTTGTGCGCGGTCAGGTAAAGTTACTAGTTTTAGACCTTGTGGGTCAGGTAAAAGTTACTAGTTTTACGACACTTGTGGGTCAGGTAAAGTTACTAGTTTTAGACACTTGTGGGTAAGGAATAGTTACTAGTTTTAGACATGTGGGTCAGGTAAAGTTACTAGTTTTAAGACACTTGTGGGTCAGGTAAAGTTATAGTTTTAGACACTGTGGGTCAGGTACAAGTTAACTAGTTTTAGACCACTTGTGTGGTCAGGTTAAAGTTTCTAGTTTTAGACACTTCGTGGCGTCTGGTAAAAGTTACTAGTTTTAGACACTTGTGGGTCAGGGTAAAGTACTAGTTTTAGACCCTTGTGGGTCAGTGTAAAAGAATTCAGGGAAACTGGTTAACCAAACTTGAGTCCTGGAGATGGGGCACTCTTAAGGAGTTGTTGGGATTTTGCAGATTGGCGTGGCAATTTATCTGTGATTGATGGTGGTGCGCAATTTGGCAAGAAACATCCAAAATGTTGATAATCAGAATGAAAAACGGTCATTAGCTAATGGAGCGAGCGGAATCTCTGCATGTTCCTTAAGGATCAATAATGCGAGCTCTGAACTGGTAGGAACCCTTCTGGTAAATGCCAGAAGGGTTACTGCCCAGATGGGTCTGCGAACCAGTGTCGTGTTGGTCAGTACACGGATTCAAGTAAAATAATCTCAAATACAAACCCCCCCCCCCCCAGATCAAAAATAACAAAAATAGGCACAATTCCGCGACTTGAAACAATAAAGAAAATTACCTGTTTTTGTTGACGTTTCGATCCCACCTGGGCCCTTTAAATGTCACACTAACACTCAAAGGTTCAGCTTCAGGTAGGTTTGCCAGGGTGGACCTGACCCAGGCCTTCTCCATGTGGTGACCGAAAATGGCTCCCGAAAGAGTGTCGGGTTTGTATAAGTGATATACCGTTTACAGCCCTATGGCAGGGGCACGGTGTGCATTCATGCCAAGTGGAGTTCCGTTTTACAGTCCTATGGAGTGGGCAGCCCTATGTCAAGGGCACGGTGAGTCTTATTCAAGTTAGGTGGAGTACAGTTTACAGCCCTATGACAAGGACACAAATAGTTTGCACGTCAGGCGGAGGACTGTTCACAACCCTATGGCAGGGACAGTCCTATAACAAGGGCATGGCGAGTCTTCTTCAGCACAAGTGGTGGAACAGTTAACTACAATCATCGTCAACGTTCTGTAGCTGGGGTACAGCACGACTTTGGTTCAAGTGGTGTCAGAGCTGGTGTTCTTGCTCTCTGCTCTCTAAAGTTCTGTTGCATTTAAGCCATTCCTGGCACTTGGGCCCCAGACTAAATCTTAGTCCTGGTTTTGTCTCTGTAGATGCCTACATTTCTCATTGCACTGTCAAATGCTCCAAACTTCAGAACACTCATGACTTGATCTTTTCTTCTCCTCCTCCTCCTTCTCCTCTCTCTACCTCTTCTCCTTTCCTGTTTTTCCTTTGATTTCCTTTTTTGTGCCCAGGTGTGTTCTGCCCTTCATCCCACCCCCCTGTGTTTTTGGTCCTAGTCTCGTGGGCCATTATAATGCTCTCCTGCAGTGCTCCTTTGTCTTGTCCTTTGACTTACTCCACTTCTACTACTACTACTACTACTACTACTACTACTACTACTACTTCTAGCTTTACTACTACTTTTGCCTCTCTTCATTTCCCTTTCTGTTTACCACTACTCCCCTACTTACTACTACCACTACTACTAACACTACTACTTCCACTACTACTTCCACTACTACTTCCACTACTACTTCCACTACTACTTCCACTACTACTTCCATTTATACTTCCACTACTAGCACATTACCTCTACCGTACTTCTCCACTTCAGTCTTTCTTCCTTTCTTTTTCCATCCTTGTCCCCTTCTTCTAAAATATACTGGCTCCCTCACCTTAGTGTGTTAGCGTGACTTGAAGTGGTCAATGGACCGAAAGTCGTCATAGCTTCTCTCCGAATGTGCAGGTTATCTTTATTAGATCACACTAACCACTTTAATTTACGAAATAGTAACACAAATACAATTCAGGGAACGGGTGGGATGTGAACCCTTGGCAAGTGAGTCCTGGCTTGTGCGTTCACCACTTGACGTAGTCTTAATTAGAGCTAGCGGCAGCTGGTGGCCGAGTGGTTAACACATTGGCCTGTGAGTTTCAGTAGTCACTTCCATGGGTTTAAGCCAAAACCAGTTCCCTGATGCAGGACTCGATTACGTGGATGTTCAAGATTCAAACTAGTCGAAGGGTAAAATTGCAGGCAGAAGAGGCACCACGAACGATGCAAACAGAACTGTAACACATAAATAAATTATTTTAATATTTACTGTAAGCGCAAAAAAAAAGAGCCGCTGAAGAAGATTTGCATGTATATAGCTTCAGCTAGCTATCATGGTGTCTAGTGGGGGTAGTCGGCCTACCTTAATGCAATATATATATATATATTATATATATTATATATATATATATATATATATATATATATATATATATATATATATTTTTATATATATGTCGTGCCGAATATGTAAAACTGGTCAATTAGCAAGAAACTCATTTAAAATTAAGTCCTTCTGAAATTTTCTTTTATATGTTTAAAGATTATTTTTTCATTAATTTAATGTAAAAATTTATAATTTTGCACCAAAGAATCTTGAAACTTACCTAACCTTATTATAGCAAGAACAATTTATTTTAGCTAACCCAACTAAATATATTTTAGATTTGTTTACAGTAATTTAATACTAAACAAACACAGTGAAATATATATTTTTCGTTAGGTTCAGAATGATTTTGGCTAAATTATTGCATACACAAATTTTCACTTGTCCTATATGGCAAGATGAGCGTTGCTATTTAAGCCAAGATCGCAAGTTCTGCCTATTCGGCACGTATATATTATATATATTTATATATATATATATATATATATATATATATATATTATATATATATATATATTATAATATATATATATATATAATTATTAACTATATAAATCAATATATAATCATATATATATAATATTCTATCCCACTGAAATAGGTTTTTTAATATCATAACATTTCCAGTGTGACATGAGGTAACCCGACCAGGGTTATTATCCACACCCTGGAATGGGTTGTTGCAATCATGTCATTACGATTTCGGAGTTGACATGAGGTAAAGCTTTGCAAACCAGGGGATTTATTAATCACAGAAAGTAAAATATACCCAAAATGTTGGATAAATTTATACTGGGAAATTTGCAGAGATGAAACTGGATGCATTCAAAGGCTAAAACCACCTCTACCAATAGTAAACCTTCAAGGAATCCTTGGTGGTGAGGGGCTCTTGATCTAGGGAATTGGATTTGTCTCCAGTTCCTGAATTAAAACCTGAATACTTTTCATCTCCCACAGGACTGTATAATCCAACGCATTTTAGCGCTTCCCCCTCGATTATAATAATACGAATTGCAGTTTCCATTTTAAACTGCTGTGTTGCTCAACTACCATCATAGTAGTGGGTACAAGTAGTTCTACGTACTTCTAGTTCTGTGTGCACCCCCTGCTGTAGTAATAACAGGATTGGTGGAAAACATAATCAACCTACTGGTACATGAAGCTCTGTGGATCACAGTGAAGTAACAGGTAGTTTAAGATAGAAACAGTACTGATTTCTTAGAGGTAGTTGTACATCACGTTTTTATTCATCTGTAAATTCCATGTCATTGTTCCCATATAATATTTTTCTTCCATTTTCATGTTTGGAGGGCATGGAGGGAGTGGAAATTTAGGGAGGAGAGAGTCTCCTGTTTTTCAAAGCTTGATTACTCACCATAGGTAATGTCCCGGTAGTCCCTAATTCTAAGAAATATGTAGCCTTGTCGATGACTTTCCGTGTAGATCCATGAACTCCGATGAACTCACTCTATTTCCTATCGACTTCACTTCTAGTCTGTACTCTCCTCTACCCTCTCTGTCTCCTTTCCTCTTCTCTCCCTCTTCTCTTCTCTGTCTCCCTCTTCTCTTCTCTCTCTCCTTTCCTTTCCTCTTCTCGTCTCTTCCTCTCCCTCTTCTCTCTCCCTCTCTCTACTTTGCTTATTCAACTTCTCTGTATGTGTTAATTACTTTTCGTCTTGTTAAAAGCTCATCGCCGGTTTTGAACATTCTGTTTCTTCCGTGCTCACCCAGGAGGTTCCTGAAGATAATGTTACCTGGTACTTGTCACCCCAACATACCTACTACGGTGTCACCCCGCAATACCTGCTACGGTGTCACCCCACAGTACCTTCTACGGTGTACCCATACCTTCATACGGTGTACACCACAACAGTACTTCTACGGTGTCACCCAGTACTGCTACGTGTACCGCACAGTACTGCTAGGTGTACCACAGATCAACTATGGTGTACCACAGCTCACTAGTGCACCCCACAGTACTTACCACGTGTCACCCACATACCTCTACTGTGTCAACCACAGTTCTGTCTACGTGTCACCCACAGTACCTGCTACGGTGTTCAACCCACAGGTAGTACGATGTACATGAATCGCTGTGTACCACGGTAATCTGTACGGTGCACCCAACGAGTAACTCTACGATGTCACCACGCAGAATACAGCCTACGTTACGCCAAGTAAGTATTGATACGGAAAGTAACCAAGTATAGCTACGAGTGTTCACCCGCAGTTCTAGCTACGGTGTCACTCCGTAGTATCTGCTACGTAGATCACCCACAGTATCACATACAGTGGTCACCAGTCCATAACATGTACTGATTAACTGAGTGTTATCCACAAGTATGTTCTAGAATGTTTCCCACAGTACCTGCATAAATGTTGTACGACCTTCATGTATTAGCAACTGACTTAGTAACACCCATAGATCTGCACGTGTCATGCACTCCTGTCTAGACTAGAGTCATCCACAGTCCTGCTATGGGAATCACACGGCGCCAGTATAAAACAAGCTCTTCCTAAACGCACATACATGCTACAGCTCGTCATCAAACTTTACTGTCTAACTGTCCCATCTGAACCAGTTACCATCATGACTGTTACGTCCCATGTACTGCTATTGACATCACTCCTTTGGAAAAAGATCAGGATATCCGACTTCAACTGCAGTTCACAGGCTCTGCACATGGTCTGTAACAGAAAATCCACGACATAAATCTGTAATACCGATGTTACAACAAGTTGACTGGCTACTCGGCACCGCAAGATCCTTAACCATGCCATGTTCTAACCTCTTATAACAGGAGTGACAACCTGGTCTTTTAACAGATTACGCTGTTTCATAGCACTGCTCCAGCCATCACGAACTGCTGGTGGAAACAATTGTCTCACTATCATATCAATATTTAACTGGATTACTTCATCAAAAAATGTTTCTTTTTCCCCAACATTATTGCTCTCCCTCAAAGCTATTGTTCACCAGTACTGCTGGTAACCAGAAGTATGCCCCCAATACTTGGCCAGAGTCATGCTCCCATTTGCTGGACCAGGGGGTCGTCCTAGTTACTAAAACACAGAAGCCCATCCACAAAGGGGGCGGTAAAGCATAGCAAGATACAGACCAATAGCACTACACCCCAAATATCATAAAAACTTTGAAAGGGTCCTAAGAAGCAAGTCACCACCATTTAGAAAACCCATCAGTTACACAACCAGGGCAACATGGTTTAAACAGGTCGTCCTGTCTGTCTAAACTATTGGATCACTACGACAAGGGTCCTAATGCACTAGAAGACAAAAGAATGCAGATGAATTTATACAGATTTGCAAAAGCCTGACAAGTGTGCCATGGCCGTAATAGCGCACAAAAGCGTGCTAAGGAATAACAGGAAAAGTCGGTCGATGGATCTATAAATTTCCTCACAAACAAAAAACACAGAAGTATTCAAAGACGATCTCAATAAGTAATGAATCGAACGAGGCTGTTAATGAATGACTTGTCACAAGGCCAGTACTAGCTCCATCTTGTTCTCATCCTCATTCGACATAGACAAGGATGTCAGCCACAGCACCGTTTTCTTTGCAGATGCACCGAATCTAGCTGACTTTGTTTTTGAGACATCAAGTCCAGGCGGAATCAACCAATCTTTGGGGTAGGGAAAATTTGGAGTTCAACGATGAGAAATTAATTAACAGATATGTAAACATGGAAATTAATCTTCATCAAGTACAAAAATTCGTCCTATATAATGACACAAAGTCAAAGACTCTGGGTGATTATGTCGGAGGATCTACCTTCAAACCATACATTGATCATGCATCCCTAGAAATGACCGATGATAATGAGACCTTAAACTAGGGAGGCAAGCCCATGATGAACTTCTCAGTCACTTGTTTTTCAGGCTGAATACTCACAGCACTTGCAATGGGGAAATGCCGACCTAGAAATGTACAGAAGATACTTTCAGCCCGCAAAACGGAGATAAAACCTCATTACTGGGAGCCGTTGGGTTTCTAAACCGTATTCCCGGAACGCAGGGGGGGTCATGATTTATACTGCGCAATATCCTAGAGGGACTACCGAACTTGCACCGAAAATCACTCCTAGAAAGCAAAGACTTGGCAGACGATGCACCATTCCCCCAAATAAAGCAGGTTTAGCACGTTAAGAGACCATACTAAATTTCAGGGCCCGAGACTGTTTCACTCCACAGCATTACATAAGGGGATAACCAACAGACCCTGCACCTAAGTGCATCTGAATACCAAAGTTCCCAGCTGGGCTGTGCTCACCTTCGGTTCTGAGCAGCAAGTCTGGTGATCAGAGGCTGCCACTCAGGCCATGGTCACAATCCGACCTGTCTGGGCGGCGTACCCAAGAAATTTCTCAGTTCTACAACTGTCTTTAAGGTACAGGCACTGTATAATCCAATCATTTGGCTTCCCCTCGATTATAATATAACTGAATTAGCATTTCCATTTTAATGCATCGTGTTGTCTCAACTACCATCATAGAGTGGGTACAAGTAGTTCTGTACTTTAGTTCTGTGTGCACCCCCCCCGGTAGTAATAACGTTGTGAAACAAATCACCTACTGGTACATGAAGCTCTGTGGATCACAGTGACAGTAAACAGGTAGTTTAAGATAGAAACAGTACTATTTTTTAGGGAGTTGTACATCACGTTTTCTATTCCTTTTATTCTTGTGTAAATTCCATGTCATTGTTCCCATATATATTTTTCTTCCATTTTCATGTTTGAGGATGGGGGAAAAGTAGGGAAGCCCTGTTTTTTAGCTGACTTCTCACCAGAATGTTCATGTACGTTTCCCCAATTTACCCAGCTCCACGTAAAACCTGTTTCCAACTCTTCGTTCTCTCCCCGGCAAAAACCCCCCATCTGTTACCACTCCCTCAGTTCCTTCTCTTTTACACCCACAGTAGTACCTCTACGTGTCCTCCCAGTACCTGTTACGTGTCACCTCAGTCCTCTACGTCTCACCAATCCTGATATTAACCCATCACGCTATGTGTACGTTGCTATTGTAATATTCGTCAGGTGTAACACAGTACCTTCTCGTTCACCACAGTATCTCGTGTCACACTCTCTACGTGCATACCACACCGCACTTGGTAAAATTCTACAAGTACTGCATGTGTACCAACGACGCTACTGTGTCACCCCACAGTACTATCACGTATATGTTCACCCGACAATACCTGCTACTGTTCACCCACAGTACATCTGTCTACGTGTCAACCCACAGTACCTGCTACGGTGTTACCCGCAACACGTTCACCATCTTCTGTGTCACCCACAGTATCTACTCTAGTCATCACAGTCCGACTAACACCAGGCTACCTATTTAACTGACAGTGAACAGACAGCGTGTCTTAAGGAAAATCAATGTCTCACCGTATGTACGAAACCGACCAAATGTGTGGCTGAGTGAGTTAGCAACTGAGTTATTTTTCATCCTCAGGGATCCAGAGATTCATAACTCCTGGCTGGCTGGGGAGGTCATTCAAATTTATGAGTTCCCAACTTAGCAGAAAATGCTGTCTCTATATACGAAAATCGATCCTAATTAAATCCTTCCAGTTGTCAGTCGAATAGCTTTTTTCTTTTTCTGTCTACACACAACTTTTCTCGAACCTTCTGTATATATTCCCATCTCTTTACTGCAGTCCCTCTTTGCTAAAGGGTCAGAGTGGAATTTGTTAGTTTCTTTCGTTCAGAACACCTTCCGTTCATATGGAGGACTGGTGAAATTACGGAAAAGAAAAAAAAACTTAATTTGATATAAGAGCATTGTCGTTTGTGTAATTGTGTACGAATGTTTTAACCATGTATGTTGCTGACCTTTTATACAGGAAATGTTAACTGAGGCTTATTAACAGTACGCTTAAATAATACTAGCCT